>ML785501.1:289454-307949 GCA_009831015.1 Picea engelmannii | reverse complement strand
CTTGTTTTAAGTGGTTTTTTGAGGAATTGCTCAGCATGACTTTGTCTAGGAAGAGGTATGAGTGGGCCTGATGCCAGGTAAGCAGGGATAGTGCAATTTAGGGTTATAACACACCTAGAGGTGACATGGACACATGGGATGTGTGCCATGTGTCAGTGGGTTCTGAGCCCATGGAAGTTTGAAATGCCATATGGAACGTGATGTGTGACACCCATCTGATTGGGCCACGAGTCAGCCGCTAGTATTCAACCACGTGGCATCTTGTATGAGAAGGGTTAGTGGTGCCTGAGGTTACATAACATAGTTAAATGTCAGGGGACCCACAGTGGCATTGATCACGATACATCAAGATCAATGACAAGAAGGCATTGTGGGGACCCAAGTTGCACGGAATTTAATTATCCAAGGCAGTCCCATAATCCAAACTATGGTTTCACTAAGGGGTTACGTGTCAATGTCAGAAGAATTGCAGGATGAAAGGCAGGTTACTCCAAACCACTGTTGCATGCCACTGCAATTGGAAAAAGTTAAGTGATGTGACGTAATGACATCACCAAAGGTGATTGGGAATGTTTGAAGATTAACAGTTCATATGCGTGGATGTGAAATCCTCCGAAGTCCCGAAGCTTCAAAGTTTTGGAACTCAGATGCCTGAGGTTCCATAGTAAGTGTCAACTGTCAGATGTTGAGTAGATGTGAATGATTGATCTACCCTACTTCATGAGTTCGGTAATCTGGAACTCCGAGAAATTGTTGTGTGGTGCTTTGAAATCTTCCGAAGCCGAAGGTCGAAGGCCCGATTAAGAACCTAGTGATATAGAGCTTGGTCATGTCCCGTGATCACATAGATTGGGGACTGAGAGAAAGGATCTAGTGCCCAAAAATGAATACAGAGAAGAGAAGAGCTCAGAAAGAAAATGAAATCTAAACATTTTCTTAAATCAGATTGGTTTGAATGCGTAAACTGGTGAAGTATTGAATAAGTTTCAATTGTTTCTCTTCTTTGAGTTTTCGAGTGAAAGCAGTGCACATTGTTTGCAAGGAGTGTGTTGATATAGGTAATTTAACCTCAAAGAAGCTCAGGAGAGATATAATTGAACCTTCATCAGCAACGATGCAAGGAGTGCACAGGAAGAACTCTGTGTTGAGTTCAGAGAGAGAAAGAGTCACTGAGAACTCTGTAGGGCTCTGTCAAGTGGGCATCGAGCGAGTGCAAGTGTGCACAAAGAGAAATATTTATCGAGTTCAGGGAGAAGAGTATCAGAGGATGATACTCACGGATTTGTTGAACACTCTGTAGAAAACACTCAGCAAGGTGTTCTTTGAGAAGAAGGTTGCCAGAAGGGCACAGAGTTTTCCTTTGAAAGGAAACAGAAGGGATGAGACCCTTAGGATACTGAGTAAATTGAAAATATCAAAAGAGATAATGCAAGGATTGCATGGGGGATGGACTCATTCTAAGTCCTAAAGCTCAGAAAAGATAACGCTTACGAGAGAGAAGATGAGATCCAAGAGGCGGACTTGCAGGAGAAAGGTCAAAGACCAAAGCCTTTGAACACTGACAAATCTTCCAAGGTGGAAGAAGTCAAAAGCCCAGGAGGAGGAGCGACAACAACCATCATATTAGTTGTGGGGAGGAGCCTGGACCGTTAGATTAGCATCCAGTAGAACAAAGGAAAAATGGAGGAGAGGAACAGATCCCATCCATTAGGTATGAGTGCAAAGGACAAACAACCTTTAGATTTGGAGGTAAGCGCATGAGACTTAACCCTAGTGTGCACAGGATAAGTGGAATTGTCAAAGTATCGAAGTGATTTGGGACCATCCATCATCAATGAGCATAGGTGGCATAAGATCCACAACTTCAGAAGTTTGTGGACAATGAGGAGGAGAAATAGTCGAAGTAAATCTTGTTCGTTGACCTGAAAGTGGAGGCGTGGCACTAGATATGGAACTCCGGGTATGGAGCACTTCGGAGGAAAGTAGAGGATGAAAGAACCGAAGTCCCGAAGGATATCTCGATCATTGATCGAGGAGGAGGTTGAAGGACCATTTATTTGGTCTTGGTTGGAAAGAGTAGGAGTTCATCAGAACCTTCTGATTGTTGAGGACAGGTGTCATTAGATCTTCCACTCTGGAAGATTGCCATAGGGGAAAAGCAGATAGTTGAGAGTTGAAAATCCCGAGGGCCAGAGAGTCGGAACCAATCATAGCCGTTGTTTTGGAAGGGAGATACGTGTCGACAGATCATGGAGATATGAGATCATACGTGAAAGGAGAAAAGGTCGTTGATTGGACATTTGGCCAGAGGCAAGTAAAGGATAGATAACAATCGTTGATCATGGATCATCGTCGAAAGTGAGAGATCAATGGTCGAGAAGAATTGAGGGGCCATAACTTGCTCGGATGTTAAAAATATGAGAGTGGGCTTCAATTTATATCACGGTTCTAAAAAAGTGATGCATTGAAGTTGGAGGTGAATTGCAGGGTGAAAAGCAGGTTGGCCCAAAAACACTCTTGCCCATGCCCGCAATCACAGTTTTCTGTGAGGTCATAGCCCACGGTCTTATGAAGGAAAGGGATAATGAAAAAGGGGCTAGTGCCTAAAACTTGGAGTTTTGGAAGCACGCAGGAATAAGCCCGTGGGTCTATCAGGACATGCACACTAGAGAAAAGGGGGCATGTGTATAATTGTTTTGGGTTCAATCACGAGCTTGAAGAGCCAATTCGACTCAGAAGATTGAAAGATCCTTTGACCAGGAGATCAACAGACTCCGTTGAGGTAGGGGCACTACGTCAAAAGTTCTCAGGGAAGAAATAGTCATGTACAATGACCACAATGAGAGCACAAGAAGATCCAGGAACCTGGGAATAATTGTAGACTTCTGGGATCAACAAGGAAAATTTTTATAGGGAGAAAGAAGTTGTTTCATTTTCTGTGGCAGCAAGTATGTTACGACTTGTTGAGTTAGCCAGAGGGAAGAATGCTTGTGTGTTTGAAAGTGTTGTTGGTGATGTTGTTGCATAAGGAGTGAAGAAACGGAGAGCCAAAGCGTTGGTTATAAGTTTGATAAAAGAAGCATGAAAGCTTCTTCTTCCATTAGACTTTCAGGTAGTATAAAATTTATTAATGGAAGTCATGCAGGTATGAGTTTTTATCACTCTTTTTGCATAATTTCTGAAAGGAAATTTTGGTAAGAATTTCCTTAGCCAGAGTTATTTTATAAAATCACAAGGTTATATTATTGAATGCATACCATTGGATGTGGTAAAGGCTAGAGGAATGTATTAGTTCAAATCTTTTTATCTTCTGAATGCACACACTGACATAGTAGAATGTCAAGTTAATTTGGTTATGGGGTAATAACCAAAGAATTAAAGATAAGAACTGGTTATAGGAATAAATGTCAATAAGCTAGTCATGTATGAGAACATGACCTAGTTGGATATGGAAAGGTTATGAGCCACACAGGTACTAAAATATTCCTACTTTTAAATGAAACTTGGGCTGCAACATTTTTTCTAACACTAATGAACACCGCAGAATTATATTATTGGTGTAGTGTTTGGGTCAAAAAGGAAGGCATCCAATTAATTGGGAAGACAATAGGAAGCGTGTGGAGAATGTGTCAACACATTGGCCATAATTCCAACTCACGTATGGTGAGATACATGACTAAGATAAAGATCATTATTTAATTCAATGCAAGGTGTGTTGATTAATTATTCATTGAGAATTGTACTCATGCATAGTAAGTGATAGAATTGTATACTAAATGCATTGATTGAATGTGTTTGTAAGTACATGCATATATATTATTGCATGGAAATAATTATACTAATGGATGAAATGTTGCTAAATCATGAAGTTGAGAACATTTCAGAAACTGTTAAACATTGCAACAAGAAAGTTGCAAGCCAGGTAGTCACAAGAATAGAGACTACAGAAAATTTTATGTTCAGAAAATTGAAATAATAAACTTACTGTTATTAATTATGAACATGCATATGCATAGAATGATGAGTCATTATGTTTGGTTAAGTTGTTTTGTAATTGTTATTGAATTGCTAGGTGCAGGCAATTCTAAGATCATTTCATAAGGTGTTGTACATATTGAATTATGGTGTACGAAAAATACTAACAATTTGTTGGTTGTATGCAAGAGGAAGCATTACAGGAAAATTGGTATGCAGTTTGGTGCATGTGGAAAACCACAAGGATAGTTGCATTCATAATATGGAAACAACCAAGATGAATTATGAAATGGAATTTCCTGTTTTGGGGAAAAAGTTGAATTCCTTTTTGAGCTAAGTTGGAGTTCCTAAATGAATTATTTTATGTTTCTCATGATAATTGGATGTGGGTGATGCAGATGAGATGATGTTGATTAAAGTTAGAATGTTGACTACAAAGAGTAGCTCAGGGAAGCTACTGATTGGAAACCTTTGAGGGAAGTTGGAAATCTGGGAGCCACGGTGCTCTGAGACTTCCTGAGCTGGCCTATTGCTAAAGCCCAAGGAAAGAGAGGTGTAGCAGTCGATGGACTGTGTGACAGTGAAGGTGTACACTCCTGGGGTGGGACAGGCATGTGGGGAATGAGAGACTGTTGGTTGGAGTGCTACTGAGGTTTGGTACCTTGGTCTAGACCATGTGATATGGAACTCTTCTCAATCAAAAGATAAGTACAATTCTCTATTTATTGTATGTTGTGTATCTTGTATACAAGCTATAATATTATTAAATTTGTCTGTGTATATATATATATATATATATATATATATATATATATATATATATATATATATATACACTTGCATTGCCTGCATCCATGACGGTACATAATTTGTTTCATGTTTCATTTATTAAGAAATATATACCTGATGATAATCATGTTATTGATTGGAATGTGATTCAAGTAGAGCAAGAAGATGTCTTGCAAGTGCATCCGGTGCGCATATTGGAACGGAAGAGAAAACAAATCTGGAATTGAGCCATAGGGCTTGTAAAGGTCCAGTGGATCTAGTACGGTCCTAAGGACATGACATGAGAGCATGAGGATACTATGCGGTCATAATACCCGCATCCTTTTGAAGATTTTGGAAATATTGTTGATGTTGTGTAAAGAGTTTCACTGAGGATAGTGCAAAAATAAGGGGAGGGGATTGTAGCATCCCCAAGGACGAGTCCCTATTGTAATCCGTTATTCATTCTTCCATCCTTCGTCTAAGTTAACGGTTTGTCCTATCCATTCTTCTATCCACAGTTGGAACTCGAAACCAAGAGAATCAACCTCTGTGTTGTTTTCTCTGGTCGCGCACCTTGAAAACTAGTGGGAAAAACCCGTGGACTGATTTGTCATATAACCTGTTCGACCTCTGCATAGTCAGGCATCCTAAAACTGGTAATCTGTGAGTCATTCTATGTCTTCTAATGAACCTAGCACCTGGGTAATCACCTTAGTCGTGTTGTGTTTTAGCGTGGGTTGTTGTCGCCTGCGGTGCCATGCCCATATGTTTTTTCCACTGTCATCCCTGTGGGAATGAATGTTGAACCATTGTTGTTGTCCTCACCTAGCTGGAGCTGAGTCAAGGAGTGTGCTGAAGAAGTGGGTTGTCAGTCCCGTGGTATAAGAGGTAGGTTGTCAGTCCTGTGAGGAGCTCTCTCCAGATGAGAGAGTCTGCTGGGAAGTGATTTTCTCCCAGTTCGAGTCCAGCACCAGCTACGGAGCTCTGAGAATTTCTGATTCGGCCTGTTTCCTAGACCCAGAGAGGGAGGTGAAGCACCGATGGACTGTTCTTGTGAAGGTGTATACTCTCGGGTGGAATATGCATGTGGGGAATGAGAGTCCGTGAGTAGTGGGCGTAAGAAGGCTCCTAGAGAGAATCCTTCTGGTTGCATTGTGCAGTTTTTTTGTAACCTCATCCTAGTCTAGGATTCCATTGCCTTGGGTGGAGCTTAGTCCCAGCTCGGGGGTGACCCACTGTTGAGTGTGATGAGAAGCATGATCTAAGGCTGGGAGGTTTGTGGAAGGTCTACACGTAGTTGGTGGAGTTACTACAGTTTCAAACATAAGTATCATTATGTGTTTAATTTCAATTAAAATGCATGTTTGTGATGCTTGTAATATTATCACGTATTTCGTTGCAATGATATTTATTGTTAATTATGTTTAAGTTTGTATGATGGCAGTAACTCTATGTTAAATGAGTTAATTTGATTTAATATGCATGTTATATATAAATTTATATGTGAATATTCCGCAGTAGTGGCATTGTCTGGTCTTTGTGGAGGGTTGGGGATGCTACAGTTTGGTATCAGAGTAGCCAAGGCTAAGTTAAGGTTGTGTTGGTAACATTTCCTAGCCCATTGGTGGCTGGGGACGTTACATTACTCATAAGTATAATGGGTGCATGATCCATAATGGATCTGGACTAAAGAGTGGATAAGACTCAGTACCTGCAAAACAAATTGACAATTAGTCAACACTATGAAATCCACATAAAACAATGCGAGTTAATGTGGAATAATCCAACTAATGATGTAAGAGAGAAAGAAGAATAATCAAAATGATAGGGAAATATATAGGAGAGAAGGCTAAGGAATGAGAAGCGAAGAGCCATGGTTGTTGGCCTTCCCTTACCCCTATCTCTCCTTATTTCTTCATTCTGTCTCTTTTTCAAAGGGACATTTTCCAAGGAGGAGGAAAACATTGTACAATGTAAACTTGTCGAATTGTAGAAAAAGAATATTGAGCACCATATGTGATTAGTTTTCCCAGTTGGGTTCCAGGGTAAAAGTTATGCATCAATGTGTTTCTTTTTCCTCTATGTGATGTGTATCTAGTTCAAATTCTAATGTGTAGTCTATAAAAATTGATTGGTTATATTTAATGGCTTTTATGTATCTCATCTGATTGGAGGAGGATTTATTCAATGCATAATAGTTTATTTTACTGTATGAGAATTTTACTTCAAAGAGAAATTGTTTAAATGGTGCTTACCCATTACAATAGATGGTTAATGTCCACTATTGAATGCATGGGGTGAGGGAAGATCAATGGTCATCCTTGAAAATATCTTGGAGAACTTTCTAAAACCCTATTTCTCTCTCTTGGGAGTCATTATCTCTCTCTCTCTCTCTCTGGAAAATTCTCTTTGTCTGGAGGATGAACTGAAGTGCCCACACACCATTCACTTGTTTGTTGGGAATATTCATATTGTTGGGCTCTTAAATTTATTATTGGGACATCTTCATCCCTCATGGGAATCTAATTTACTTGTTGGCTCAATCCCATCACTTATTGGGTGAACTATACACTGTCTATTACCTGACATGACAGATCCCTCTCATTTCTTCCTTGTTGTGTGTGAGCTCTAGACTAAAGAGATCCCACACATTAATCTCATTTTTCCAAGTGTTAAGAGATGAGCCCAACTCAAGAAAAGACCCACATGCATGTTACTTTGATGCCTAAGGTCTACGTTTAAACCCTAACACTCAGGAGGGAACCAAAGAATTTATTTCTTACTGCCCAACATACTAGAGGTTGTCTTTTGATTTATAAGACTCCCATGAATTGATTTGTTGTCTAACTCCACACATGTCCAAAACCCTACTGATTGTAGAGAGTCCACACATTTTTTTCTCTCTTGGATTTTGTGATGTGTGTTATCCCTAACAACCTCATATATTTCTAGTGACATCACCCAATGATCCTTGTATCATCTAGTATAGGTCTAAGCGATATCCCCAACTATTAGAGAGATAACCTGTACATTGCACTTGATGGTTCCAATGTGTAAACGTTAGCAAACCCTAAACCTAATTCCAAGGTGTCTAATGAATCTTTCATTGTTGTCTAGACATCCCTATTTATCCTTTGGTCAGTTATGTTTCTACTTCTCGCATCTTCACTTGCTCATGGTATGAACCTCACCTTGGGTGTCCATCTTCATTGCTTGTGCATTTCCTTTATTGTCCACATGTATCACCATTGGATTTGACATTAAATCCTATGCTAATCAGTATAATAACAGTATTGCACAAGAGTCATTCATATTGAACAATTGTCATAGTTGGAGTGAGGTGGTGAATGAGTTATGATGGATTTGTGGTTATTGGCAACAATTATTAGAGTGAGTGAAGCAACCTTGAGCCAAGAGTTGTAGCAACCACACATCTATGTTGTTAAATGTAACATGGTAGAAAATTCTACTAATGGTAATGATATCATTTATTACTGTTGGAACATCCTCGTCATTGTTAATGTCAGAAGGTGTTATCACTAATGTGGGAGTAGGGCATCCTTGATGTAAGTGATTTGACCTTTGAGTGATGAAGAGTTTATTATTATTATTATTATTATATATATATGTTTGTTGTTGTAGTATTAAAGGAGAGGTGTAGGTTGGTATTACATTTACCAACAACGATTGGTTGCTTGAAAGGACAGGCCAAGCACCAAACCCAAGGGAAAAGGATTGAGGCTTGGCAACCTCCAAAAGGAAGAGAACCCTATGAAAAAATTAGGGATAGGGATGAGATAGAGAAAAATATAATTTCTCGCGTGTATCTATGTTGGTGAAGCGAGTGGGTTATAATCCCCTAAATTACGGATCAGTGCATGACATGGAAAGTTAGGTTACTTAAGTAAACAAAAAATTAGATATTTCTTTCTCCATGTTCCTTGTAAATATAAATGGCTACCACATGTATTTGATATATGCTAACCTAAACATGTACATGGACACTCATTCCATTCCCTCCAGACACATAAGCACAAAAAGGAAGTGATAGCTTCATAGTAAGGAATACATGCTTGGGGAGCTCAGTTCTTGTGATCGCTAGGCATTATGACCATGAAAATTGTGCATGTGTTACATTTGGAAATTCTAATGGTCAATTATGTCTCCTAATGGGCACAAAAAACTGAGTCTTACGAATCAGAGCTTCCATGTGGATGAAGGCCCAAAGGATTTGTTGAACAATCTACTCATTGTTGCCTCATATGCAAAGGTCTAACATGGTTCTCTCCAATATACATTTTCATATTTCTTTATTTATCTCTTAAATCTTATTCATGTTCCTTACTTATATACATTTTCTCTCCCATATCTAGAGATAAATTCATTGCACATTCATTTCTCTCCTTCTATCTATTTTTTTTTGGAGAGTGGCCATGATAAGTGTATTAACAAACCTTCTCACCCTTGAACTAAGTAAGGTGAAATAGAAGGTCATTGTATATTATCTATGGTGAGTGTTGGACGAAGGCCTATTTTGAGAAGGAAGACTATGTTGAGCATAGGCCTATCTTTGGAGAAGGATATATTTTGGGGAAAGAACTAATTTTGGAAACAAATTACCTAATTTTGGAGCACAAACAACAGGTGGCAAGAAAGCAACATGCAAAAAAAGAAGGAAAAATAACATGCAAGAGGAAAAATAACGTAGTGTGTAGGCATGCAAGCCTAACCATGATAGGGCTAGGGTTGTTGACAAATATTGTAACAACTATAAGCCATAGAGTACTATAAATAAGGACCTATGAGGTCTAGGAGGGTAGTAGTTGATGTGAGGAGAGGAAAATAGGACTGATTGTTGTGATTTTGTGGATTGTTAATTGTAATAAGTCTTGTATAAGAGTCAGCTAAGGTAGTCTTTGAGGGTTAGGTCACAAGTTGTGGAGCATAGTGTGATCTAGTCTACCTCACAGAGGGTTCTTACCATCATCTTGATTGTATTACTAAAGTTGTAATGTGCGCAGCGAAATATTTTGCAGCAGATTAAATAAAAGAGAAGAGAAGCTAAATCTTTGTGGACGTTGCCCCACGAGGGGGTGAACTACGGTAAAAAAAAAATTATGTGTGATTGTTAATGAATGTTTACTGTTTGTTGATGAATATCTTATGTATGAATGGTTAAACTCGAAATATCAGTATGCATGCATAGGTTAAAGATGAACAAATCATAGAAGTACTTCAATCATTAACAATGATAATGCATAAGGAAAAAATAACACAATCATAGTTCCCCACTCATTCCTAGACTACAAGCACTTGACTATTACAGTCACCCATAAAATCTATCTCGGGTGAGACTTAATGGTACGCCCTATGCGCAACGTTGCCTTTTGGTTTACCGGGAGGGCCGATAGTTTTTGAGGGTTTTGTTGGAAACCTGTTGAGATTCGAACCCGGGTCAGTCCAAGAAGAAGATAATAACCAACAAACGGTTTTGTTGCCAGTTGGAACTGCATAGGATTGAGTGGATGAGATCCATGGAAGAAACGTATGGAGAATGAAAGTATATAAGGGAATGTTCAGGCCATGGAATCCAACGAGGGTGGATATTGAAAGATGGTTGAAAACAAAGGAACTTAAGTTTGAGTAGAAGGACAACATAAACGCTAAGTTAACACTGCGTAAATATCTTGACAAATACATGTTCAACGACTTGCATGAGGTATTTTTCTGTGAATTTTCTGTGAATAGATCACAAAGTAAGATGGGTTGGTACAGATATAAGAGAACTTCCCAGTTTTCATGAGCTAAATGACTTAGAGGGATTCTTGAAAAAATACAAAGAGGAAGTGCTAGAAAATTAGAGACTCTTAGCCCTAGATATTGCACTCAAGGAAACACCTGCAAGATGGTGGGGTGCACACAAAAAAACAATTTAGGACTGGTATCAGTGTAAACAACTATTGTGCATAAGATTTGGTGTAGAGCAGGGGAGCAATAAAATGCCAAGGTATGATGGGAAAGGAACAATAGTGAAACACTTGGAGAAGTGCAAGACACAATGAAGGATGACACCACCAAAGGAATGGTCTCATCGTTTTATCCATACATTGGAAGGAATCCTAGAGAACAGGTATATAGACTAAGAGATTTGCATGGGCACAAAAAAATGGACAAGATTACAAAAAACATTTGTAGTAACCTTCTCATTTGAACATGAGAACCCCAAAATTGATTCAAAGTTGATGCTAATATGGGCAGTGATATTTTCTGATGAACTAGAAGTGGAAATCATGATATAGTATAAACAACAGAACATACAAACAATAAAATAATTACTTCCATGCTATCAAGTTGAAGAGGAAGCACCAGATGCAGATGATCCACACAACATTCATATTACAAAGATTGAGTGAGAAAGAGAGGTGGCAAGTCCATCTTTGGAGTCAGAAGTATTTGCTGCACCAATCAAAGTTAAGTAAGTCAACATTGGGAAGAATAAAAATCCTAAAATGGAAAGTATTGGAGACTATTGGGATGAGCAAACAGTAGAAAGAATAATAGAGTTACTGCGCGAATACAATGACCTGTTTCCAACGACCTTTACATAGATAAAAGGCATAGCAGGAGAGCTAAGAGAGATGAATATACCCCTCAAACCTGAGGCTAGACCTGTTAGGAAAAGACCTTACAAATTGAATCCAACCTATAAGAAGAAATTAAAAACTGAAATTGATCGAATGTTGGAAGTTGGTATTATAGAACCAATAGAGGAATCTGAATGGATCAATCCTATAGTAGTCCACGAAAAGAAGCAAGGAGGGATAAGGATTTGTGTAGATATGAAGAAACTTAATGATTCTTGCTTACATGACCCTTTCCCTACCCCCTTTACAGATGAGGTCTTAGAGAACGTGGGAGGTCGAGAAGCATATTCATTCACAGATGGATTCTTGGGTTACCATCAGATCAAAATAGCTCTAGAGGATAGGTATAAGAATAATTTTTCTAAATAATGAGGATCCTATCAATATATAGTCATGTCATTTGGGCTGAAGAATGCACCAACTATTTTTTCAAGAGTAGTCATAGCTACTTTTAAGGAATTCATACATCAATTTCTCGAAGTATATCTGGATGATTGGAATGTATATAGTATTTTAAAGGACTATGTAGATGTGTTAAGACTAATGTTGGAAAGATACAGGCAATGTCAGATATCATTAAATATCAATAAATGCATTTTTGGTACACCTTTTGGAATATTGTTTGGACATATAGTGTGTAAACAAGGTTTACTAGTGGACCCTACTAAGATTGCATTCATTGTGAATTTACCACTACCAAAGTTAGTGCACCAGTTAAGAGAAAAATTGGGACATACATGTTATTATATGAAATTTATAAAGGGGTATGCACAGATTATTACACCAATGGAAAAACAGTTAAAGAAGGACACCATATTTTAGTGGAATGAGGACTATCAACAAGGATTGGACACTTTAAAGGAAAATATGGTAACAACACTTATACTAGTATTTCCAGATTGGGAAAAGACATTTCATGTGCATGTAGATGCATCAACCATCGCACTTGGAGAAATTCTGGCACAGCTAGGAGTAGGGGACTTAGACCATCCTATAGCCTTTGCAAGAAAAAAGTTTTCAGAATCATAGTAGAATTACAACACCACAGAAAGAGAATTCCTGTAGTGGCCATATTAATTTAACGTCAAATAATTAATCAAACAAAACAGTAACTTCTACTTGATTTATGAAACTCGGTAATTTCTTATAAATTCAGCACATACGCATATAAATTGATCAACGAATATTAATTTTATAATAGAATAAAACAAATACATAATTTTAAAATACCTTGGTCTGATGCTAATTCCTCCGTCGATCTGGTTGTTCGTTGCTGAACTGGATCAAACACTGCCCAACCCTTGTTCCACCCTGCCAACTAGGAAAGCTTCCTAGCTCCAGGATATCATATGGATATCTTGGCCCCCGTGCCCAAAACCCCCAGCAAATCGGTGCCCCTTGTTCTAATCCTTCCCGACTACAGAACTCAACTCCTATGCAAATCCCAGAGAACCCTCCATAATAAAATTCCCCATAGAATGATAATCCTACCTTCGTAAACTTCCTCCCCTCATATGCTCCTTCACCGCCCTTTCTCCTCATTTATTTCCTTATCCCTACATTCATTCCCTTATCCACATAGTTAATGCCCCTTATCCAATTTATTAATGTTCCCTATCCATTTATTAATTCCCCTTATCCCTTCCGTATACGTAACCTTTTTAATTTAAACCATATAATTTATTAATCTTTTTTTTTAATTTATTACCCTGTTCATTCAATGTGATAGGTAATTAGCCCCGGATGGGGTGCCACGCGACCATGTAGAGACAGCTGGAGGCGCACTTGGCCTCAGCTTAAATGCCGAGGGCCGCCACCCACAAGCCAACATTAACGATGGGGGACGGCCTCTGCAGCAGACATAAGATGAATGTACGCCTCCCTCGCACGTTCATTAACAGCGCACTCGGGACGGGAGAGGTTAAGTGTTTGAAAATGGCTTCGGCTTCGGATTATATGAATTCTTTCACGACAGGATAGAGCAGGGCTGCATCTACCTCAGCTCTAATTCTTGCTGGATTGCTATGGTGCAGCCCAGCTCCTTTCGTTCTCAGACTCTCAGCATTTTCGGTGTGTCCTTTTATGTTTGAATCGAAACAGGTTAAGCCTGCTTGCGCCCTGCAAATAAATTAAATTGTGTCTTGGCTCACCTGTCTCTTACTGTACTCACTCTGCTCGCTCCCCATGGCTCGGAAAAGAGGAAGACCGCGCCATGGCGCAGCCTTGGATGCTCGCAAAGCTCAAAGGCATAGGAGAGAGCAGCTGGAGCGAGCGTTGGCTCTAGCGACCTCCATCATCAGGAAAAAAGCAAGGGTAGAGAAGCGGGCACTCCTCGCCACTATAGCCGAACCACGAGCCGGTTGCAGCCGAGACGAGAAGGATGCTGGAACGGAGGAGGAATTTCCACCCTGCATTGTGGTGGAAGACCCGGCCATGGAGGACTTGACGCTAGTGGAAAGGACTGAGGCGACTCTTCAGGAGAAGTGCACTCCCATTCCGACTCAGGACGACTACATCCCCGGTTGTATTGTGGAAGAAATTCCATGGCCTGGTGATGACAATGTTAGCAGCTATGATACTCAGGCGAAGGAAACAGGAACGGTGGGTGCAAAGGTGGCTGGGGAGCAACGAGAGTGTGACGTTGGTGTGGAAGCAGCGACGAGCTCGGTGGATGTGGGTGGCAGCTTGCATGGGTCTCTCCTCCGGAACGAGCACCTGGCTCTGGTGTTTGACCTTCGTGGCCACTTGTCTGATTTGGAGTACCGGGTGTGCACCATGGGACAGAGTATGGACATGCTCCTTGATGCTTTTTCCAACGCGCCAGCTAAGTGGAAATGCCCCCTCTACGCGCAAGCTTTTGCCATCCCGGCTGGGTTCACGTGGCAGAAGGACGAGGACGACAGGCCACCTGGCACTTAGGTTTTTATGCTCTTGGTTCCTAGTTTACTTTGTTACTGTTTTATGTATATTTGGACTATAGGCATCTGTCCTCGTTTCCTTCGGGMAGGACAGATGCTACAATGTTTAAGTTCTATTTTGCTACTTGGTTTTACATTTTATCATGCTATTCTGTTTTACCTATGCTGGTTTCCGATTATCGGCAACATTTTTGGTAACTCCAGGCATACTTCTCTGTACATTTTGCAAAATCTTTTTGCCTCCATAATATAGCAGGGTCTACCCCTTTTTTATTTAAAAAAAAAAATGTGATAGGCAATTAATTTAATTAAYTAATTAATCAAAATTATAACAATTAATTAATTAATAAATATTTAATTAGTATTATTATGCCAATCTTTGTTTAGTTAAAACCATGTTAAGACAATTAATCCCCTAATTAATTTTTACTTAATAATTCCTAAACATATATTCTACTAGGGCTGTTACATACACCCACCCTTCAGGAAACTTCGTCCCAAAGTTAAGGTGTCTTATGGTACAAAGGAAAAGAAAGCCGGTTCACATATTCATAACAATTAACCGACATTATCAGTAAGTAAGTCAAGAAAACTCATGCATACTAGTGTATATGTACAAGAAATGCATGTGTAGCTAGTACATACAAGTCTCATGCATGTACTAATAATCAAAACTATCATCCTTTAGTAATTTATGTATGCATCCAATCCAGTCAGCAAGACTAGTCTTTTATAAAAGACAACAAACCAATCAATTGTTTGAGAAATCCTTTAATTACTATTATCCAGTTCAACAATTTTATTTAAACAACTGTGGTTTAGTTACATAATAATGAATATTCATATATACACATTTCTTTTTTTTTTTCAAGGGAAAACACTAAATTCCACCACAAGACAGATCTCCATACCTTCTCAACTATTACTACTCATCCTTCCTCCCTAACCTACTTCCATCTCCATTCCTATCCTTCCTCTACTAGACTATCTTAGAACGTCAACTATATTGACCTAACTCCAAATTGAACCCGTAAGTGGAAGTGTCTCTATCTCGACCAAGCTTCCCTAGCAGGCATCTGACAGTCATCATCACACATCTTGGGGAGCGTGAACTAACACCGTCCTCCCATGACTTCAGGTTTTAGAGGATACACAGTGGGAAATGCCTCCACCCCTCCTAATCATAACTAGGGTCCACACCCTACAAGGGAATATACAGTGGCACCGTGTTGCTAGGGGTTTTGTCATCGTTTATTCGGTTTTGGGCAGTGTCATCACCTAAAATCATGCACTGGTCCACATATCATAGAAATGCATCCAAACCAATATAATTTCACATACAATATTCATACCATAATGCTTCTCGGTCAGTGGTATTGATATCCACATTCATCATCATTATCCCTCGGCTATTTCATAGCACATAATCTGCAGATTACTCTGTAACACAAAATCATACATTTCTATGCATTATCATCACGTAATTGCATACTATCATCATTTCAATTTGGTATCCATGTACCGATAAATTAACATCAAAGTTTTCCAGTTAAATAGATCTCATAATATCCCATAATTCAATTTCGACACCCATTCATAAGATTATCATTTACCCAAAATAGATTGCATCATATCCAACATCACCTTAATAGCATTTAAACATTCATTAAATTCATATTCTCACAATATGTCGCATCATCTACATCATCATTAATAACATTTAAACATTCGTAAAATTTACATTCACATAATAGATCGCATTACATACAACATCATCAATAACATTTAATCATTCATAAAAGTTCATACATTTAAAGTTTAGGTGTATCACTTAATAGTTTCATTGTGACTAGAAAATAAAGTATATAGGCCTCAAGTAATCCTGGTTGTCTAAGTCACAAGGTGGTGTTACATACACCCATCCTTCGAGAAACATGTTCTCAATGTGGTCAAAAAAGTGAGGGATAGTCTCGTCATAGTGTCTCGGCGTCTTCCCAAGTAGCAGATCCTGGACTATACTTGTCCCACTGGACCTTAACTTGGTCTACCAGACGGTTCTTGAGCTATCGGACTCTACAGTCCAATATGCATAATAGTTCTACCGTGAGGGTTCCCACATCCGACACCTGCAATTCCTTCCAATTTAGTTTATGTGATTCATCAGCAACATAATGACATAAAACAGATACATGAAATACATTGTGAGTTTTATGCAAGTGGGGTGGTAGTACGAGACGATATGCAATGGGTCCAATTTTCTCTTGGATCCTGAATGGTCCTATAAATCGAGGTGACAACTTTGTCCCCTTCCCAAACTGTATGGTACTCTTATTAGGCTTGATACAAATGAAAACCTGGTCTCCCACTTCATAACTTTGGTCGGTCCTGTGTGCATTCGCATAGCTTTTCTGCCTATCCTGTGCTTCCTTTAGTCTCTGCCTAATCTGAATCACCTTTTCTTCCATCTCCTGAATCAATTCTAGCCCAACTGTTACTTGGTCTTCTAGTCTATCCCAACTCAATGGCGTTCTGCATGGCCTCCCATACAAAGCTTTGTAGGGTGGCATTTCGATGGAACTATGAAAACTGTTATTGTAGGCAAACTTTACCAAAGGTAGGTACTTCTCCCACTGGGTTTGATTATCCATTACATACATCCTAAGCATGTCTTCCATGACTTGATTTACTCTCTCAGTTTTCCCCTCTGTTTCAGGATGATAAGTTATGCTTAAGTTTAATTGAGTACCCAATGCTGACTGTAAACTTGTCCAAATCCTAGAAGTGAATCTGGAGTCCCTATCTGAAATGATCTTCTTAGGTATCCCATGCAAACGGATAACCTCGCTTACAAACACATGGTGCAACATTAGTGACATCGTAAGTGTCTCTAACCGGAATGAAATGAGCACTCTTGGTTAACTTATCCACTATCACAAGAATGGAATTGTGTCTATGGGATGTGAGCGACAACCCGACAACAAAATCCATCGAGATGACTTTCCACTTGGACATAGGGACATCATGTGGTTGTAGGAGGCTTGTCGGGTGATAATGGTCGGCTTTCACTTGTTGACATTCTAGGCACTTGGCGATGAAATGGACTACATCACGCTTCATGCCTACCCAGAAGAAGAGTTTTCTTATATCTGTGTACATCTTCTTCACACCCGAATGCACACAATAAAGTGCTCTATGGGCTTCCTTCAGTATGATGCTTTGAATATCCCCATTCTCAGGGATGTACATCCTTCCTCAATATCTTAACAGTCCATCTGTTTCCAGACTATATCCTTCATACTTTGGATCTAACTGCCTCCCGCTTTGGAGGTTTGAAGTAACCTTTAAATACCAACTATCTCATTGGAGTTGTGTCAACACATGTTCCCTCAGATTGACCCTTAAGGTTACCAAGGAGAAGATACGTGGTCTCCTAATCAAGGCATCTGCGACCACATTTTCCTTTCCCTTGATGTACGAAATACCAAAATCGTACTCACTCATAAACTCACTCCATCGCCTTTGCCTGGCATTCAGATCTCTTTGAGTGAAGAGATGTTTTAAACTTTGATGGTTCGTTTTGATCTCAAAGTTTCACCCAACAAGATAGTGCCTCCAAAGTTTCAGAGCTAGCATTACAGCTACCAACTCTAAATCATGAGTCACGTATAACTCTTCATGTTTCTTCAACTTCCTTGACACATAGGCTATCACTCCTCCATCCTGCATTAGCATGGCCCCCAACCCTTGCTTCGAGGAATTCGTGCATACTGTGAAGTCCTTTTCCATATCTAGCACTCGTAGAATTGGTGCACTAGTTAGTAACCTCTTAAGCTCAATGAATGCACTATCACACTCTTATGTCCATTCATACCTGACCCCCTTACGCTGCAAGGTGGTGATGTGTTTCACTATTTTGGAGAATCCTTCCACAAATCTCCGATAATAACCTGCTAGCCCCATGAAACTTCTCACCTCATGGGCACTTTTCATCACTGGCCACTCCATAATGGCCTTTACCTTTTCTGGGTCCATAGAGATTCCTTCGCCGAAAATGATATGACCTAAATAGTGGATCTCTTTCTGGAAGAAGGAACACTTCGACAACTTCCCATACAATTTTTTCTCTCTAAGGCAGGACAACACTATTCGCAAGTGTTCCTCATGTTCTCTTTCATTCTTGGAATAGA
>ML785501.1:233100-287610 GCA_009831015.1 Picea engelmannii | reverse complement strand
TCGACTTGTTTAAAGTCATCGTGCTCGTAGGCTGCCAACCCACTCTTTTCTAATGCAGATGGTGAAATGAAACTATTTGTCGCACCAGAATCAAACAAAATCTTGACATTGATATGATTTAGCGTACCTAATGACTCCACCACTGTGGATTGATGTTCAGCTTGGCGATTATTAACCGCTGCGTAAATATGGTGGATGCTACTTGCTCTCCCCATTGGTGCCTTTCCTTCTCTATGCACGAACCCTGATTGTAACTCTGGGCAGTCACACTGGTAATGGGGTCCTCCGCACCCCCAACAAGTAACATGAGATTGAACCTGTGTACTATTATGTGACTGTCTTTGAAATGAGTTCCTTCCCATGGAACCCCTACCCCTACTCGTTGTTCTCTGAGATGGTTGTGGACCTGTCTGCGATGTTGGCGATGAACGAGATGTTGCACTCGTTGCCATTGAAATCCCTGCAGCTATTTTCCTTGGCGTGACTTTGTTACCATATGGCGGTGGCCTTGAGCCTCCTCCCCTAGGAAATGTCCTCGGGGCCTTTCCTACGAATCTAGGGTGATGCGTAAATGTCAATCTTGTACCCCCGGTTAAGTTCATGTGTTCTTCCGCATAACGCGCATTTTCCACTGCCTCCGCTACTGAAGACGGTTTCCACATCCGCACCATAGCTCTTATCTTAGGGTTCAATCCATAGACGAAGCGCTCTGCCTGTCGTTGGTCATTATCCATATACAAAACATATTTGACTAGTTCCATAAATCTGATCTCATATTCTTCTACAGTTCTATTTCCCTGTACTAAGGCATGAAATGCCCCTACCTGTTGTTCCTCATAGTATGCTGGTAGATATTTCCTTCGGAACCTCTCCTCGAAAAGTTCCCAAGATACTGTGTCTGGGGTAAGGTGCAGTTTTCTTTCCAGGATGCCCCACCAATTCAAGGCACTGTCTCTTAACTGAAAAATGGCGATCTTTGCCTTTGAGTTGAACGCATAGTCCCTTAAGGCAAAACACCTTGTCATGCCTTCCAACCATGCTTTCGCGCGTTCACTGGCGCGACCCCCAACAAACTCCAGAAGTTTGATCTTCTGCAATTCTCGCATGATGTCTTCGGGTGGAGGTCCTCCCCCCGAATCCCTTGAAGCTTTTGGATTACCTGTTCCAGATGGTGGGGGTTCCACTTCAGTCCCTTCCGGTTGTCTCCCTTTTAAAGTCTCATTAATGGCTTCCAACGAGCACAGTATGAGAGCTAGTTCGGGCGATGGTGGTGGTGGCGTTGGTGGTGTTGGAAGCGCTTGCGACGACGCTCCCCTGCCTTGACTCCCACGAGTCCTGACCATCCTGTATGCTTTAACCTGCATCACCCAAAGTTGTCAGGGTGAGTTCCAAGACATTTCAAATTGGTGCTACTCAAACTAGAAACAAGGTTAGGCGTAAGTTTTCTTTACTTGTCTGTAAACAAACATTACTCCTTTAGGGGATTGTCTAGGTTAGGATTAGGATTAAGCGTATAATCTTGATTTCTTCTCCCCTATAAAAAAAACTATTGGTTCCCTTGCCATGTAGCTACGCTATCCTTGTGCCATACTCGCCACTTCCTATGCTTACTCTCCTAGTGCATATGACGCCTCCTTCCCACTTGTCCTAGTCTAAGCCCTTTTAACTTTTCGCTTATAACTAAATATCCTCCGATGCTTGACTCGGGAGATTTTCCTTGGCATGTAGTGTTGGCGTTGTCGAATGTCACATTGAGATTTAGCGTTGACTTGACTGGTGGAATGGAGTGGAGGGACTTGGCGCTTGGCTCGACGAATTGGGTGTACAGTCTCGTGAACCTAACGCTTGGACAATTGGAGTTTATACTTGGGATATAAAGATCAATGGCGTCAAATAATCCTTTACCTTGATTTCCGATGCATTCACTAATTATGATTCAACTCGGTTAGCTGGCTCCAAATCAATAGGTTAGGTAATAAGCTAGTTAGTCTTAATCTTCATACTATATCTTCCTAATAATAATACTACTCTTATCGTGACAGTGTTACCATTAATCTAAATAAGTAAAAGAATTTATTTGTAAAGACTTATGAGGACGCGTTGGTGTTAGTGTTCTTTTTAAGGCGCTTCGCTTCATGGGTGGTCTTGGGTTCAAAACCCACTGGCCTCTAAAATTTATACTTAGCCCTGTATTATTAAATTATTTAAATTAAAACTCATATATATATATATATATATATATATATATATATATATTAAATAATTTAAATTTACACAAGCGTATTAATACTTTTAAATAAATTATTAAAACTAAAAATTAATAAAAAAAATGATAATTTAATTATTCAAAAGGCGTATTAATACTTTTAAATAAATTATTAAACTAAACATTAATATATATATAAATATATAATAATATAATTATTTAAAAAAAAAACTTACTTTCAGTTTGGCGAGAGTTTAATGTTCTCCGTGGCATTCGCTGGCAGCCTTTAAGGTCAGGCTTCTGGCATGAGGCCCACGTGCCCAGCCTCCGGCTCTCAGTACCAAAAACCTAAGCTCTTCCTTAACCCTAACGCTCCATCGCTTCTGCCTCTTTCCTCTGTGGCCTCTCGCCTCTTTCCTCTACTCTTGGTACTAGTGTTGGTCTGGTTGTTAGCGATCAAGTCGATCAACTCCTGATTTTTCTACTTGTGTTGCCACTGCAAGGCGTATTTTTTTTGTTTTCAAGCCGCGGAAGCTCAGGTGGAACCCTTCGGCGTTCTTGGAGACCTTGAATTTGAGCCGATTGTTGAAGAATTTGTTTGATTTATCCGATTGGGATTACTATGATCTTTGTTCTTGGTTTGGTGCTTATCTATTCAGGTATATGGTATTTTTGGTCACTTGATTTCAGCTCAGGTGGAATGCCCTGCATTGTGTGTTTCCTTTTTTTGTGTTTTAATCATGCCGAAATTAATATTTATCTGGACCACTAGTATTGGGTTTTGTTCATAAATACTACTCCAATCCTTCCATAAGAGAAACTCTCATATAGATTTTTCTGAACAACCTGCATCTCTGATAAGGCATTGGTAAGACTTAGTTTTTGTTTTACTGAAATCATCTTTAGGGTTTATGTTGAAACCAACAATATTGTATTGCAAATGCCATAATTATTCCAATTAAATTTTTGTGTGAATATGTATTACAGGTATCAAATCTAAGCATAGTTGCAAAAGGACGTGATGAAGAAAAACTACATGGGTTTACATGACATTATGTGTGTCTTTATATTTGTTTCTGTGGCGATAATCTCTACTAACGCATTTGATATAGATACAAACGATTTGCCGACGCCTGTGGATGGGCTCTCCTGGACATTTTACAACGAGACTTGTCCCAACTTGGAGTCCATAGTTAACGCAAACTTGGACCGACGCTGGATGAGGATATCACTCAAGCTGCAGGCTTGTGGCATATGAATGAAAGTTTGAAAATGGGGAATGCAGAAGAGTTGCCCATGGATGCCAAGATAGTGAAAACGATCCTGAAATCAATGGGAGTGCACCAGTACAAGCCCAAAGTCGTACACCAGTTTCTAGAACTCTGTCACAGATATGTATTAGACGTCCTTTCTGACACCCAACTCTATTCTAAACATGCCAGCAAACCCATGATTGATATCGGTGATCTCAATCTCGCTATCCAGTCCAAAGTTAATTTCTCCTTCTCGCAGCCTCCACCTAGAGAGGTGAGTAAATCATTCAGTCTTTAACATGCCCATGCTTTTGGATGCTTCCTCTGACATGTATTTGGTCATTTTAAAGACATAATGAGAAATCAGTGTTAGAAGAACCAAGTGAGTGCTTTGCTAGTATGTATTCAGACTTGGAAAGTGGCAAATTATGGTTTCCTGCATAGGTTTACAATCGGCAGAATGGTGACATTGGATTTGTGTTATCATGCTACGATGCAGAGTTAAATTACGTCTGTGATTCTGACACCTTATGTGCCAGGTAGAAGCTATGGCCTTCTCACACTCATATGTTCACATTGAAATGAATTTCTAATTACGTATTATGTACTGCAAAGTTTCATCCGTTCTTATGTGCCCAGGGGATTGTTGTAACTTGTAACGGTTTAGCAACAACAATTTATGCCTTCTAATTAGCCCGAACGCTTATTCTTGTACAGTTCCATTAAGGGGGGTTATCGGGAAGAAACTAACTCTCTAACTTTATAACCTCCGTCAGGGTCTAGGTTTTCTTGGATTTTTTTTTTTGATATTCTCATCAAGAGGGCTTGAGGTTGGTTAAGGAACTAGTGATAGTCAGTCACTATAAGCAACCAATTTTCCTCTCTATTTTCATATCCTGAGATATCATTTTAAGACATTGTACTCTCCATTTTCATATCCTGAGTTATCATCTTAAGATATTGTATGGCCTATTACCAAAGCAAAGAGTTTGAACCTCAAAGTCGTTGTTGGCCTGAACATTTTCCAGTTTGTTCATTATAACTAGATTTTTAATATAGGATAGGCCCTTTTCAATAAACATGATCCACACAGTGGTCACAGACTCGCAGTTATTTTACCCCTCGTCTAATTGATTTTTTTACCAAATGTAGGTGGGTTTTGTTAAATCGCTCTTGAAGGTGATATTAGGATACCAGTTATCATCCCCATATAAAGGATCAAATTTTCTCGACTTATAAGTTATAGGCAGCTTGGGTCCTAATGGGAAAGGTTCAGAGCCTGAGCTATGCACGACAAACCTCGAGTTTACTGTAATTCCATTGATTTTAGCTTTTGTACTTTTAAGACTATTTTTTTTTAACACTCAGTAATGAACTACAGGTACTCACTGTAACAACCCTAGTTGTATTCATATTTCACTTGTTTTACTTTGGTAAATTTGTTTTTACATTTTGAATTCGTATTGCATTTATTTTTATATTTGTGTTAAAATTTCTGTGTTTGGTTTGCAGGTTAGGCGTAGTTGGAGTTGGAGCTGAGAACTTGGCCCTTAAGGCTCTAGATTGTGAACGAGGCACTCTGATACCATTTGTAGTGGCCATATTAATTTAACGTCAAATAATTAATCAAACAAAACAGTAACTTCTACTTGATTTATGAAACTCGGTAATTTCTTATAAATTCAACACATACGCATATAAATTGATCAACGAATATTAATTTTATAACAGAATAAAAAAAATACATAATTTTAAAATACCTTGGTGTGATGCTAATTTCTCCATCGATCTGGTTGTTCGTTGCTGAACTGGATCAAACACTGCCCAAACCTTGTTCCACCCTACCAACTAGGATAGCTTCCTAGCTCTAGGATACCATATGGATATCTTGGCCCACGTGCCCAAAACCCCCAGCAAACCGGTGCCCCTTGTTCTAATCCTTCTCGACTACAGAACTCAACTCCTGTGCAAATCCTAGAGAACCCTCCATAATAAAATTTCCCATAGAATGATAATCCTGCCTTCGTAAACCTCCTCCCCTCATATGCTCCTTCACCGCCCTTTCTCCTCATTTATTTCCTTATCCCTGCATTCATTCCCTTATCCACATAGTTAATGCCCCTTATCCAATTTATTAATGTTCCCTATCCGTTTATTAATGCCCCTTATCCCTTCCGTATACGTAACCTTTTTAATTTAAACAATATAATTTATTAATCTTTTTTTAAAATTTATTACCCTGTTCATTCAATGTGATAGGTAATTAATTTAATTAATTAATTAATCAAAATTATAACAATTAATTAATTAATATTTAATTAGTATTATTATGCCAATCTTTGTTTAGTTAAAACCATGTTAAGACAATTAATCCCCTAATTAATTTTTACTTAATAATTCCTAAACATATATTCTACTAGGGCTGTTACAATTCCTAGCCATGGTATATGCACCTCAGAAATTCAGCCACTATTTACTGGGTAAACACTTTAAAACGTTCATTGACCATTCTTCCCTCAAGTATCTAGTCAACAAGCTAGTGTTGGAAGGGAGGATTTGTAGATGGCTATTATTATTCCAAGAATTTGATTTTTAAGTGATAGTCAAACTAGGGAAGCTAAACACAGGACCTGATCACCTGTCAAGGGTAACTAATGGAGAAGAACCTACTAACTTGGAAGACAACTTCCCTGATGCACACTCATTTTTAGTATAGGTAGTTGATAAATAATTCATTGATATTATTGAATACTTAAGAACAGGGGCTGCACCACAAGAGTTTAGCACTGCATAGAATAAAAAATTGGTAGTCAGAGCTACAGACTACCAACTTATTGCAGGACATTTGTACAAGATGGGCACAGATAGGATTTTGAGAATGTGTGTATTGGAACATGAATGACCCAAAATTTTAGTAGAAGCTCATGAAGGTATAGATAAAGGAAACTATGCAGTCAAAGCTACCGTGCAGAAGGTATTTCACATAGGATTATGGTGGCCAACAATCCATAAATATTCCAAGGAATATTTCCAGAAATGTGATGTTTGTCAGAGGGTTGGAAAACCTAATAGAAGAGATGATATGTCTCTAATACCACAATTGACTATGCAAGTATTTAACAAATGGGAAATAGAATTTTTTGGACATATTAATCCACCAACAAAAAGGTTAGGAGCTAGATATATCATTACTACGACTAAATACCTAAAAATATGGGCAGAAGCAACACCAGTCAAAGGTTGTAGTGCATAGACAATAACACACTTATTATTTGAGAAAGTGATCACCAGATTTTGATTTCTGAGGATTCTGATGAGTGACCAAGGCACTCATTTTATCAACAATACCATCAAGGCTATGAATGAGTAGTTTGAGGTCTATCACCATAAGAGTACACCATATCATCCTCAGGAAAA
Organism: Picea engelmannii; assembly: GCA_009831015.1. Lineage (NCBI taxonomy): Eukaryota > Viridiplantae > Streptophyta > Pinopsida > Pinales > Pinaceae > Picea > Picea engelmannii. The sequence goes on along the minus strand of ML785501.1, from coordinate 280,734 downwards.
TGGAACAATAGAAGCTTTCAATAAGATTTTGGAAAATGCTTTGACTAAGATCGACAATGTCAACATGCATGATTGAGAATTGAGAATACTAGCATTACTATGGGAATATAGCACCACTTGTAAGAAGTTGATAGGAAAGACACCATTCAGATTGGTGTATGTGAAGGAAGCAGTGGTGCCATTAGAATTTGTGGTACCAAGTCTGTGCGTAGCAACAATTACCAGAATGACAGAAAGAGGTGCAGTACAAGAGAGGTTAAGTCAACTAATGGAAATGGAAGAGGACATGATTCTGGAAGGATTTCACTAGGAACTACATAAAGCAAGAGACAAAGTCTGGCATGAAAAACATATTAAAAAGAAGAGTTTTAAGGAGGGGGACCTAGTTCTTCTCTATGAAAACAAAATTTTCCAACACCCTAGTAAGTTTAGAATGCATTGGCTAGGTCCATATGAAGTAAACACTTTCACAGATGGGGGATTTGTGCAGCTAAAATACTAGGGAGGAACAAAACTGAAAGGAATGATCAATGGTAGTCAACCAAAACTGTACAGGGACAGTCAACCTAATAATTCTTAAAAGTTACAACTCAGTAAAAAAGTCATGTATATAGTCTACTACAGTAGATATTAGGAAAGAAAACTCATAAAAAGGAATACAAAAGTAGAAAAAGAAGAAAAAGGAAGAAAAAAAGTAGAAAAAGAAGAAAAAGGAAGAAAAACGTAGAAAAAGAAAGAAAATGAAATATATTGGGAAATATCGTGCGCAATAGATAGTGGAATAAACATGACAAACAGAAAAAGTGATCACGCGCAACATATGGTTGTCAGGAAGAAAACATAGCACACCAGAGGAAAATTCACAACAGAAACATACGACGCACCGAAAATTGCAGCACACCAAAAAATGGGCCAACAGTTGGAAAAGAAAAAACCAGTCGTCAGGGTAAAAATGCACGAATTAGGAATTTATGAAACTTAACGAAGCATGCTTGACAAGCCTTAACACATTTATGACCATCATAGAAGCATCTCTGAGAAGATTAAGGGCACTTATGACACCCCGTATATAACTAAAGCGCGGGCCAAATGAGACATATTATGAATTTACAAACTCGCAAAGCTAGAGAGCACGAAGACATGAGGCGAATAGGCGAGTTTAGAGATTGTAGCAGCCGAAGTTCAATCGTGAAAGTAAGAAGTACCCACAATGGAACATCCAAAGGTCAACACACATAGCCAAACAACACGAAAAACATGCAGTAGCCATAGGTCACCGCAGAGGCAGAAAAAATGTTTACACAAACAGAGGGAATCATTGATATCGACGCAATTCCTTCGCCACAGATTGAACCAGTGAGTGCCACACTGGTAAAGGAATAATGGAAAGCCTCAATGATGGTCAGGATGGAAATTGATTCACACGACAGTGCGCAGGGCCATGACACATTAGCAACAAGCAACCCACAACAACCTTCCAGGGTTGAAGCAACCCACAAAACAATTGGCGGTGACAGTGAAAGGATAGAATATGACGGGCCAAGGCCACAATCTATGGTGGTGTCCATGTAGCAGGAGTAAGTGAAACTCGAAGATATCACGGGGAAACCAAAGTCAGGCTGGGAAGAAGGAGAACCAGAGGATGGAACATCTAGCATGCTAGCACAGATAAAGGAGAAACAACCCATCGCACGGTCCCCGTGCAACCAACCTGACACTTTGATCATTTTTCCACGCATTCCAAATGAAGTGTAGGCCACACCAACTTTACTGGGTTGCATCAAAAGGTTACAGTACGCAGACCACAATGTGTCTGACACCAACAAATTCCCATAATTTGAACAACAGGTGTATATGGAGAGCCTGGGCACATGGCCGTTAGGAGATACAGTGTTGCAACCAAAGCAATGGGTGGAAGGCTTAGCAAACACATGGATTCTTAATTTTTTGGATATTTCCCACTTAGGTAGGGGGAAAGATGTGAACAACTATGTCAATCATTTATTGGTGATCCTTCATGGAGGATTTTTGTGGTTGGACAAACCAGTCTCAATCAATGTGAAATTAATTCCATTCATTATAGGACTGCCATCAAATGGAGAGAAGCCTGTGTAGTACATGGATGATAAAACCAAGGAAAAAGCCCTCACAGAATAAATGAAGAAAACTTATGGGAAAGAAAGGGGCTTGCACATAATTATCATAAAAAGGATCAGTGACGCAACCACCCGAATGACAAGGAAACTAATGGCATGCAAACTCCTTCAAAAATGTCGCAAGAAAGAGGTCCCCGCAGGAGTTGTCACAAAAGCAACACAATGTGCAAATGACACCATGCTCAGTTGGGCCTCATACATACTAAATCTATTCCTGGATGACTGCAAGAATGCACAAGATTTCGAAACCGAGTTCCACTACTCTTGGCTCATTATATTGATAGCGCTAATTGGATGGAAAGAGCCTATCTACGCATATTTCTACGACAGAGTAGGATGATGTCATGCAACACGGTACACATCGTTGGGAAGCACTTATGATCCCATGCGGAGAAGTGGTAATGAAAACACTTTTTCTCAGTATCTTAGTGACATGCAAGAGAGTATAGTCAACACATGGAGAATAACTCCTGAAGTGGTCACGCAGTACCAGGGGATAGCCAACTTTAAGACTACACGACACAACATGTGGATCCAAGCACGCCAGGATCTAGATAAAGAATGGCTACAACTTCGATTTTTCATCAATGCAGAGGAAGTTTAATGGGCAATGAAAGACTGGCAGGATGAGTGGAAGATCCCAATCATCACCAAGGACATGCCAAAAGGGAAAGAAGTGGAAGTAGGTTCATCCAAGACATATGTAGGTGGAAGCGTCGCATCCAAGAAACCAACACAACATGCAAAGCCTGGTCAAAAGACAACAATACAGAAGAAGGGAAGCACCCCAAAGAAGGACGGGCAGATAGGAAAGAAGGGCAATGCCCCAGTGCAGGAAGAATAAGGAAGGGAGGACACAATGACACAGGAAACCCCATTGACAAGTACTCTACAAGAGACATGGCCACCCAAATGGCCAATCATACATACAGTTGGGTCGTGCAAGAAGGCCAAGGCCCACAAACAAATCCCAGAATACACAATCATCGAGGATGATGTTGATCTAGTCGTAGAAAGGGTGCAAGACCACGTAGCGGAAGAGTATGAGGAGGCCAAGAACCAAAGAGGAAGGATAAGGAACAAGTTGTCTGACATTAAGAAATTCTTGGGACAGATACAAGAAACCCAAATGCAAGAGAGGGGAACATAACTGATCCCCCTACCAACAGAAGCAAGGGACAGGACTGCGCATAACGAAGAAGACACAATCCAAATTGTAGCGAAAGCAAGTCCTAGTTTCCAGATATCAACAAATATGTTGCAAGTCAACGAGGCCATATCGCAAACTCCACTTAAAGACCTAGCACATGTATAGTTGGTATTAGGTAAGATACCAACAAAGGCATTGTACAAGTTACAAGTCAGTGTCACACAAGAAGTGCAATCACAAGCCAGAGCATATATGACATAATTGCAAGAAACCAGAGATGGAAATGATGCACTGGAAATTGTGACACAATAGGTCTAGCTGGAAACACAAGAGGAGAAGCAACACAGAGATAAATTGGAGCAGAAGCTGAAGGAAGTCATCACAAAAATTCCAGACAGCGTTGATCAGTGCTGAAGAACAGATTCAAATCATCACGTAGAAACTTGAAGATTATAAGAAGGATATTGAGGAACTCAAAGAAAAGTTAACACCACCTACTCCTCTCTAAGTTACAACTAAAAGGGAATGACAAGCATCCCTGTAAGTAGAGATGATGGAGAGAGAAGCCAAAAATTTCACAAAACATTTTGACAGGACTGCGTAGCTATGGAAGACGTTGGAGGAAGATGACAGGGTCCAACAACTAGACCAACAAGAGGAGGAAATCATCAGTGCAATGCAGGAGCTGAAGTAGGAAGAAAAGGCCATGATCATTATAGAGCGCTCGAAGGGTGCATAGGAGATGAAGACCCTGCAGACAGAATTGAAGACTGCGCAGAATAAAAAGAAAGCAAGGCAAGACCAGTTAGAACCTCTCCAGGAGCAAGCGGCGCAAATAATTGCAGAACTAGAGGAGGAGGAGACAAGGATGGCTTAGGATCATGCTGAGAGTGCAAAGTCTCTGAGGGAACACATCACATCGCAGAGGGTAGAGCAACTCACAAAGAAAGTTGCGCAAGCGAGATGCAAAGGGGAAGAATTAGAAGGAAAGTTTTAGAGCTTGGTAGAGGATGTACAGGGAGCGTGCACCAACTGAGTGGCTCAGGATGAGCCACATGTCAGTGTTGGAGGGCTATTGGGTGCAAGCCTATTTTGAGAAGGAAGTTTATGTTGGGCGCAGTGATATCTTTGGAGAAGGATCTATTTTAGGGAAACACCTAACTTTGGAAACAAATGACCTAATTTTGGAGTGTAAGCAACAGGTGGCAAGAATGCAACAAGCAAAAAATGAAGGAAAAACAACATGCAAGAGGAAAAACAATGTGGCGTGTAGGTAGGAAAGCCTAACCATGATAGGGTTAGGGTTGTTGACAAATATTATAATGAATATAAGCCATAGAGTAGTATAAATAAGGACCTGGGAGGTCTAGGACGGTGGTAGTTGATGTGAGGAGAGAACAATATGACTGATTGTTGTGATTTTGCGGATTGTTGATTGTAATAAGTCTTGTAGAAGAGTCAACTAAGGTAGTCTTTGAGGGTTAGGTCTCAGGATGTGGAGCCTTGTGTGATTTAGTCTGTCTCACAGAGGGTTCTTACCCTCATCTTGATTGTATTACTGAATATGTAATGCACGCATCACAAGATTTTGCAGAAGATTAAATAAAATAGCAGAAAAGCCAAATCTTTGTGGTTGTAGCCCCAGGAGGGGGCGAACCACGATGAATTTTGTGTTGTGTGTGATTGTTAATGAATTTTTACTATCTATTGATTAATAACTTATGTATGAATGGTTAAACTTGAAATATCAGTATGCATGCATAGGTCTAAAGATGCACAAATCATAGAAGTACTTGAATAATTAACAATGATAATGCATAAGGAAGAAAGAACACAATCACATATCCCCACTCATTCCTAGACTGCAAGCACTTGAGTATTGCAGTCACCCATAAAAGTTATCTTGGGTGAGACTGCACAGTGCACCTTATGCGCAGCACTGCCTTCTGGTTTACCAGGAGGGTCGATAGTTTTTTAGGGTTTTGTTGGAAACCTGTTGAGATCCAAACTTGGGTCAACCCAAGAAGAAGAGAATAACCAACAGTGAGATGTCCATCCATCTATAGCAGAGAATTCATTTTGGAGCAATTTCATTCATGGGTTTCACTTTACATGAAAATATTTTACTTGTTGTGTGTTGTGAGTAGGTTCAGAAGATCAAGAAGAATGGATATTTGCACTTATGCCAGAGTAAGTATAATAAATATGGTTGATGCTCCTTTCACATTAGCTTTTAATGTTTTTTTGGAACCATATACTATATGATTTATGTTATTGTATTGTGTTGCATTTTCATACTCTATGAGAACGAGAACTTGTGCGTAGCCCCAAAAAGCTTCACAAATATAACTATGTTTTCTTGGAACCATATGCTATATGATTTATGCTATTGTATTATGTTGCATTTTCAAACTCTCGATGAAGACTTGTGCCTAGCCCCAAAGAGCTTCACAAATGAAACTATGATGGCTCTAGCATTGGAGAGGCTCAAGGACACAACAACTAAGTCATTCTATAATAACACCACTAGGTATATTGTACTTTTATTTTATTGGTTTGGTGAAACTATGAGGACTCTCGCATTGGACAGGCTCAAGAACACAACAACTAACTCATTCTATAGTAACACCACTTGGTATATTGTACTTTTATTTTAGAGGTTTGATTCTATATAGATCAAAATACTATTTTTTTTTATATGCTACAAAACAACACTATGAAGAATTCATGAATCATTACGGCACATCACACGTACAATCTAACACATCATATAGACATTTTCTCATTCATGAATCATTATGGCATTCTATAGTATTCATGTTTGAATAATTATGGTGCATTAGTAAAAAACAGTAAATAAGAATAATTAAACACTTCCTTGAAAAGATAATGTAACTGTAAGGTATATTAAATTGAAGAATGTAACTTTGGAAGATTGAGTGTACTTAATAAAAATGACACCTGTTATAGTAAATAAGAATAATTAAACACTTCCTTGAAAAGAATAAGAATAATTAAACACTTAGTATGAGCCTTCTCACACCAGGGAGATCTCCCCATCTGCAGAAGAAACAATGGTAAACGCTGGAAACAATGGTAAACGCTGGAGACTCGGCTGGAAACGCTGCCCAAGTCTGAATGAAATGGATAGAGCGACTGGTACCTATATGAACTGGCCGTGATACTTAGTTCATTTCATTTAATTGATTTCTGAGACAAAATTAGATTAGCACTGGAACCGTAGTGACCGGTGGTTCAGGCAATCCGTACTATATGTTTGGTAGGTGATGTTTTTCTTATCATTTAAGTCGGGTGTACCTGCACCACAAATTCTATTCAGACCTTCCAATTTTTTTCCCAGAACTTCAAAGTCTCCCCTGGTCCTTATAAGGAAAAATACCCCACAAGACTTTATTGACATGAATATCCGTTCCCCGGGCACATATCATATGGCCAGCAATATACAGCCAGCTATGCAACATTCATTGCTTCCATAGGTGGTATATATATACACGACGATGTAGTATATAACACTCTTAGAAGTATATATATATACACGACGATGTAGTATATAACACTCTTAGAAGTATATATATATACACGACGATGTAGTATATAACACTCTTAGAAGTATATATATATATAGGACTACGTAGTATATAACACTCCTAGAATTATATACATTCATTGATATGAATATTCGTTTTCGAGGCACATATCATATGGTGTGGTGAGTAATATACAGTCTGTTACACAACATTCAATGTCACAGTGAGTGATATATACATTGTGGGATATATTTGACATTCATAGGTTATATATATAGTGTGGGATATATTCGACATATATATTAAAGTGAGACACATATCATATGGTGTGGCGAGCAATATACAGCGTACTACACAACATAGGTGATATATACACTGTGAGATATATTTGGCATTCATAGGTGATATATACATTGTGAGATATATTCGACATATATATTAAAGTGAGACACATATTATATGGCGTGGCGAACAATATACAACCTACTACACAACATTCAATACTACAAATATACAACCTACTACACAACATTCAATACTGCAACGTGTGATATATATATTATGGAATATATTCAACTTATATATTAAAGTGATATGACAGTGTATATAACACTCATGAGTATATACCAAAATGATCCGACAACGTAATATATAACACTCGTCGACATATATACCCTTATTAACATGTATATCCGTTTCCTGGACACATCTCATATGGCAAGAAATATACACCCTTCTAGAAAACATTCAATATGTAGCATATATTGTGAAATATATTCGATATATACTAAAGTGATTCAACGGTGTATATAACACCAGTGAGTATATATCAAGATGATCTGATGATGTAGTATAACACCCGCCTAATATATACCAAGGTGATTCTGCATCAGCATTTATTGTGTAGCAAACTGCTTATGCTTATTACTAGCCATATGAAAATTTGTCTATGTAATTTAGCACTCTTTTATGACCACGTAGTCATTCTGTCTTGTCTTCTTTTCAACGACAATGATTTGATTAAGGCATATATCTAATTCTACAATGTTTTTCCATTTAATTTCCAAAGCTCAATAATGTGTAGGTACACTTACAACTAGACCATCCAATTTCCAAGGTACAGGTAGGTGAAAATTTGATTAGTATTTATGACTATGATTGTATACCTAATTACAATATCATCGTCCTAATAAGGTTATATATGTATAAAAGTCTTTTTCATATAATCAAGTTGCTTGTTTATAGAGATGTCTTCCTTCATTTATCTAGATTAATAAGCATTAAAAGGGTGTAGGTGTCGCCATTGTTACAATGTATGTCATATTATTTATAGTTTATACAAGTGTGTCTCATCTAATGTTTAGAGTTACAACAAGTGGTATAAGATCTTTAGTCAAGCTTCGTTAGAGCTATGTGTTGGTTTTTTTAAAAAGAAATTACGAGAAGTTATTGTCACTTCGTAACTAGGGCCAAGTTTCAAGAGTGCTTCTAGATCTTCACTATCAAATTAGAGAGATGTTGCAACTATAATTAAAGGGCAAAGGGTTCATGGATTGTGCAAAACCAAGAACTTTGTTTTAATTGTTTTAAGGGTTTTGTAAATGAGGAAATGTTATAAGGGTTTAGGATGAAGATCTGCAGGGTAGTGAAGAAGTATCATAGTTTATTGGGATGTATATTTTGTTGATGAAAATACCAAAGAGGAAGAAATGATCCATTGTTGGGTATGTGTTATATTCTTTGCAAAATTGATCCCATGTACTGTACATTGATATGGGAGCAAAGGGGGTCGTCGGGATGGTTGTAGGGGTTACAGGGGTGGGAACCCCTGAGAAAAAAAATTTGGTCTATTTTGGTCCATTTTTGGCAGTTTTTTACATCCATTTTTTATGGTTTTTGTCAATAGTTTTTTTAATTCTAGTTAAGGAATTAGGATTGTTGACTAATCTAGGTCAATGGATTAGGGGTTTGGATGTTGTGGGATCCTATATGTATATTTTATTGTAAACAATGAATATGATGAATAGAAGATTAGAGGTGTAGCTCTAAATAGATCATTGGTTTTCCCAATTTGGGTTTCTAGGGTAAAAATATCCACGTAATGTGTGTGCACCATTGTATATTTTTCGTTTATATGTTTGTAGTAATTATTCATACAAGGTTAAAATCTACATCCATGAGTTTGAGAAAGAAGAAGTTGTTGAGAAAGAGGAGAATTTTGAAAACCTAGATCTTATAGAAAAAACTAGGTGTATAGGAAGAAAAAGGCATAGGATAATGGCGGCATGGTTATCAATTACAACGTTGAATGAGCATATTTATCGAAGAGTGTCGATAAAATCGACTATGAGTGGAAACCATAAATTGGTGAGACTATTCTTTGTGTGAGTGGAAAGGTAGATTGGGTGCGGGTGAAGGCATAGTGGTAGGTTGTTGGAAGCAGGCCAAAGCAGAAAGAAATGCTATTTTGGGAAGGAAGGCATGCACGAGGAAAGCGACAGCTGGAAGGAAGAGCAGGACACGAGCATGCATGGAAGACCTAAAGACGTTAGGGTTAGGGTTTTTGTAATACATTGTAATGGATGATGAGCCAGAATCGCATATATATAGATACCTAGGATGTCTAGAAAAAGAGGGCGGATATAGAGGGTCTTGAGGAGGAGTCATGTTTTGATAGCTAGTTGTAATATTTTTCTATATGACCTAATTTTGTAAGTTGTTGAGCCGGGGAAGAGTAAGGAGGGTAGATCTTGAGGGTTAGATCGTAGGCTGAGGAGCCTGGTGTGATCTAGTCCGCCTCATAATAGATATCGACTTGACTAAGGATGAGTTGTAAGCACGCAATGTTGTAGTGTTGGAACTTTCATAATAGAAGAGCTTAAGAGCCAAATCTTTTTGGACATAGCCCAGGAGGGGGTGAACCATGGTAACACATGTGTTATGTGATTGAATTCTCATGTCTCTTTTCTATTTATGAGTAGATATTATCATGATGAATGAATGAGTTGATTGTATTACATGCATGATCGTGAATGGCAATATGTTGCTTTAATAAGTAAATAGAACTCCCAGTGCACACTTCTCAGATCTCCACTCAATCTTGGACTGCAAACACCTGAGTATTGCAGTCACCCATTGAGACTATCTCGAGTGAGACTGCTCAGTGCACTCTGTGTATTGTGTTTCCTTCTGGTTTACCAGGAGGGCCACTAGTTTTATAGGCTATGTTGGACTCCCAGTAGACTTGAACCCTGGGTCAATCATGTTAAAGATATAAACTCAGATAAGTAAACCAACAAATGGTTTTGTTTCCATCGGTTGGAACAGTATAGGATTGAGTAGATGGGATCTGTTGAAAATCTGTTAAAAGATACGTAAGTTATGTGGAAGGCGGGTCACGAGAATACTGAATCAGACAACAAGAAGGTGAGAATGCGCCGATAGAAGGGGATGTTGAGACTGTGGAATCCCACAAAAACAGAAATCAAAAGCTGGTTGAAGACAAAAGAGATGGAGTTTGCACAGAAAGATAACAAAAACCCTAGAGTAACACCACGCAAATATCTTGAGAAATATGTGTTTATTGGTCTGCATGAAGTATTTTTCTGTGATTTTCCACATTTATTACAGGAGTAGATATTGAGGTTGAAGGATAACCATGCAACAAACCGGATCCAACAGTTTGAGTGGACCCCATTTCAGATTGAGCAGTTACAACAGGGGAATAACAAATTCACTCGCGTAGTAGATTTTTGGCTTGACAATATTGTAGCAGGCTTTATATCAAAATTTGCAGTAGATACTATTATCACTCCAAGAAATTAATCCCTGATTGTAAAGGGTGTAAGCTTGGTAACTTAAATACTCAATAATGTAGGAGAAAGAGGATCAAGTCCGATGACTTAAAAGAGTCACATTCATTTAAGAACACATGAGTCCTCTCAAAGATCAAAGGCTTTCAACTATATTGTTCAGAAGATTTAAATCAAATGTGTGAAGGCATGAAGAAGACTTATTATGCTAACATAAATATACATACAATATCATATGTGAATGGCCAGCTATGACAGTTTAAATACTTATCACACTAACAAAGACATATATAAGATTGCATGTAATATATGGTCAGACATAATAGGTAGAATACTTGCAACTCTAGCTTATCAACGCAATGACAGGATGACAACTTTCAGGCATTGGAAAAATACGAGAAGCAATGTATAGGTTTAATATATCAATGAAGAGATGAGATGACAATCATCTGTCATTAAATATATATAAACATGGAAAATAAAGAAGATGGAAATTGAATCAATACAGTGAAAGAAGCTTGATGTCAAGATGTATTCATAGATATTTCCATGGATGAAATATGGTTACAAATCTCCAAGGTTGAACCACAGTCCTCATATTGTTTCCCCCCCTTTATCCATGTTACAATGATGCCTCATATAGGTATTGAGGTCAAAATCCTCCCTAGGAGCTCGAATTCCCTTCCAAATCCCAAAGATAACAACAATTACCTTCAATTTTTGGAACTGTCTCACATAAAAAAATGGGCTAGACTGCTAAAAATTGGGGCTGCAGTTAAGATTCCATATCTCCAAAATCATGACAGTTGTGTACAAAATGGAAGAGGATTTTGTAGATTGGTTTACTATGAGAAAAAACCTCTCTCAGTTCTTTGATATTCGTTTTCATTTTCCCGAGATATGGATCTCAAAAACATGTGTCAAACAAGGAAATTCTGAGATCTGAAAATTAGGGATCGGAGATGGATTCGATTCTCCCAATATATGACACCTGTAGAAAAATTGAGAGAGGTTATTGTTATTTGACGTGTTATTAACAAAATTGTCCTCCCGTTTCTCAAAATGATTCTCCAGTCGCTCAGAATCATCATTTGAAAATGATGACTCAACAAAGTAAAAACGTAGTATTTTTTAAAAACATAGTTTCATCTTCTTATCATATGCTTCCAAAGCTTGCAAAGGAGAATTATCGATATCCTATAATTCTTATCCTTCATTAAAAATCATTCCCACAAAATTTGGAAACCAAAAAATGCTATCTGGGCAGAAAGAAGTTCATTATGGACTCTTCTACGATTTCAGCGACCAAACAGTCCTGTGTTTATCCTTTTAGCCGCCGAAAGTGAGAGATTTCCGGCGGCTCTCAACACTGTAAATTTGACCATTAAGACACCGAAAGCTTAAAATTAGCTTTTGGTGTAATTTGAGATGTGGATTCCTTAATTTATTGAATTGATATGATTTTAAGCCTGTTTCAAAACCTTTAAAACTCAAGATTTAGAAATAACTCTTCTACCTAATGATCATATTATCATGTGATTTGGAAATCATTTTGGGGAGATAACAGATACCGTGAATTCGTACAACACAACGGAGCAAGAGATTCTATGAGGACCTCGAGGAAGGTATATTAGATCGTTGTATACTTCTATTAATATACTGCTATACAACAAAGGTGTAATGACAATGGAGTCAGATAGCTAAAATTCCCTGCGTGCATGGGGGAAGGGGGGAAGCACTGACAGAAAGAGGAGAAATGGAAGGAGAAGTGGATAAAGGAAAGAAGGAGGAATCCTTGGACCCAATCATGATGGATGATGAAAATATCAAGCGGATCATGGCGACAGCTGGAAAGACGCACAGTGGAGTACCCTATCAATACAAGGTGAACACAAAGAAGAGAGTCATAGCCGTGAGGGAAGGCTTGGCAAGTGATGAAGAAGATGTAGAGGATCTTCGGGTTGTGGAGAATATTAAGGAAATCCTGCGCACAACATATGAGAGGAAGATGAGAGGTCCAGGAGTAGGAAGAGAAGGCAACAATACTATCCATATTAATTTCATTCTGGAACCCATCAACCCATGTGCGACTAATACACCAAAAAGAACACCATCGTTTAGACAACCGAATTTTGGGAGAAGGAATACATCAGGAAGTACATCTACACAAGGAACAACAACTGGAGGAGCCAGTTCATGAAGCACTAGTCAAGTATCTACACCGCGCAGAGGTATTAGTTCAACATTCAGGATGTCAGGACACGATCCCACCATTAGGTTACCAGAATTCAAAGGAGAAGCATCGAAGGACCTGGAAAAACACTTGTTTATCTGTGAGAAGATATGGGAAGCAAAACAGACTCAGACGAAGATACTAAACTTGCAGAACTAGCGATTACACTACGTGATCATGCACTGGATTGGTATATGAGTTTAGCTACAAACAATCCACCAAGGAAAACCAGAACAATTGCGGACATCAAGAAATTACTAATAAATGAGTTTCAGAAGCCAAGTTTAGAGGATCAGTACATGAATGAGATGATAGAAATTATACAGAAACTAGGAGAATCTGTGTGGGAGATTGACCAGAGATTCAAGCGACTGAAAGGAAAGTTGAAATATCTCATGGCAGATATGCAACACATGCACCTGTTCGTCAATTCACTACTACCACACTTGAAATATCCACCGCGACAACATAAGTTTCAGACGCAGGAAGAGGCTCTGCAGGCATCCCTGCAATTGGAAGAAAACCAATATCAGAAGACGAATCCAACCATTGAAGAGTTGAAGGAGGATTTAAAGAATTTAACGTTCCAGTTAAACCAGAACAAAAGTAAGGACAAACGAGAAGTCGTTTGGTGTACCACATGCAGGACGGAAAGACACCACAAGAATGAATGTCCAACGTTCGCGCAGTATATGGTAGTAGGAATGCCAAGTCTGTTACCAACAAGAGGACTATGGTGCGAAATCTGTAAGAAACTAGGCCACGATCCATATCATTTCCCAATAATGCAGAAATACCAGACAATCCCAAAGAGTTCATATTGCAACTTTTGCAAGTCAGTGGGCCATGATGACAAAGATTGTAGAACTATGGATTTGATGCGAGAGAGGACATCAGATGCATATAGGGTGCAGGCAGAAATGATGACCGGGAAATCCACACCTAAGATTAGCCAATTTCCAGCCCCATACAACACTGCGCAATAGTAGTATAATACTGTGCAACAATCGTATAATACCGCACAACCACATTACAACACAGTGCAACCTCAGTAAAATACCGCGCAGTACAATCAGGCGCCTCAGTATAACGCGTCGAGAGGAGATCGAGCTGGCTACAGAGGTGGAGGACGAGCAAGAGGAGGATTTGGAAGAGGTAGAGGACCAGTGGTATGTCACAACTATCAAAAACCAGGACACTATGCAAGAGAATTTCCACTTCCACCAACGACGTGTATGTATTGTCGTGCATCGGATCATGACACGGAAGAATGTCCTACGTTACTAGGGAAGATCCAGGAGAAGAGGAATCAAAACAACCAGAATGTTCAACGAATTTCACCCGAAGCAAGGGATGAAGGACAGAACATCAACATAGTCATGCGTGGAGGAGCTAAAATAGGCAATGATGCAGTCCATCAAGAGCCAGTACATCACCAGTGGGTGAAGAAGAATGTTGAACCAAGGAAACAGTTCGATGCACAGAATGAGAAGGAAACATTTAAGCAAGCTAGACAAGAATTTCTGAAGCAAGACCCCCTTGACTTCAATTGCGTAGTAGAGAAAGGAAATACCAGAGTATGAGATGCCTCCATCGCTGAATCATACCAAAAAAATGCAAACTCTGGGGGTCAGGGATGATTTTAGGGGCTAAATTTCTCTCATGAGCTAATTTTCCATGGTTTTTCCCAAAAAATTATTCTCTATTCTAAAATTGATTCACCCAAATTCTATAGGATAAAATTATTTTACCTTAAAAATCGCCAAAATTGTATACAAACTATATAAAATCCTTAGAAATTTGAATATTTTTACAAAAATATCGCCAACATTTTATAGTTGGCATATGAATGATTAGTAAGATTCTCAAAGGTTTCTACATTTTAAAATAATTTTTCATCCTTAAAATCATCCCTATCTAGGACAAGTAAGTACAATTAAAGGATTTTTGCAATCATGCGTAAAAATATTGAATGATCCATCCTCTGTCAAAATATTGCAAAATATATTAGAAAGATGTAGCATAGAGAAAAAAGGAAAACTAGAACAAAAACAATCAATCACCTACATACAAGGAGAAGAACAAGTAGGGATTTCAGGCTGAATGCCAACATCGAATATTTCAACATGGGAGATATCATACTGGATCTAGGATCTGAAGTCAATGTATTACCAAAGAAGACATGGAAATGTATGGGAGAGCCCACATTAGGATATTCACCTGTTCAGATGAAACTAGCAAACCAACACAGAGTTCTACCAATTGGCAGACTGAAAGGAGTGACAGTAGATCTGGATGGAGTGCGCACTAAAGCAGACTTCGAAGTGATTGAAATAGTGGATGATACAACACCATATCCAACATTGTTTGGCTTGGATTGGGCATTTGATAACCAGGCCATAATCAATTTAAAGACACTGGATCTGTGTACATTGGTAGGTGATGTTGTTCTGATCATTTAAGTCGGGTGTACCTGCACCACAAATTCTATTCCAGACCTTCCATTTCATTCCCAGAACTTCAAAGTCTCCCATGGTCCTTATAAGGAAGAATACCCCACAAGACTTTATTGACGTGAATATCCATTCTCGGGCACATATCATATGGCAACAATATACAACCAACTATGAAACATTCATTGCTTCCATAGGTGGTATATATATACCAAGATGATCCGACGATGTAGTATACAACACTCGTAGACATATATACACTCATTGACATGAATATTCATTCTATAGGCACATATCATATGGTGTGGTTAGCAATATACAACCTTCTACACAAAATTCAATGTTGCAGTAGGTGATATATACATTGTGGGATATATTCAACATTCATAGGTGATATATACATTGTGAGATATATTCGACATATATTTTAAAGTGAGGCACATATCATATGGTATGGCAAGCAATATACAGCCTTCTACGCAACATTCTACGCAACATTCAATGTTGTAGTAGGTGATATATACATTGTGGGATATATTCAACATTCCTAGGTGATATATACATTGTGTGATATATTCGGCATATACATTAAAGTGAGGCACATATCATATGGCGTGGCGTGCAATATACAACCTGCTATGCAACATTCAATGCTGCAACAGGTGATATATACATTGTGGGATATATTCAGTATTCATAGGTGATATATACATTATGGAATATATTCGAAATATATATTAAAGTGATCTGACAACGTATATAACACTCATGAGTATATACCGAGATGATCCGAATATTCGTTTCCTAGGAACATATCATATGGCAAGCAATATACAGCCTGTTAGGGAGCATTCAATATGTGGCATATATATAGTGAGATATATTCAATGTATATACTAAAATGATTTGATGGTGTATATAACACTAGTGAGTATATATCAAGATAATCGGACGATGTTGTATAACACCCATCTAATATATACCAAGATGATTCTGCAACAACATTGAATATTGTGTAGCAAGGTGCTTATTACTCGCCATATCAAAATTTGTCTATCTAATTAGCCAAGTCCTTTATGACCATGTAGTCATTATGTCTTGTCTTCTTTTCAAAGACAATGATTTCATTAAGGAATATATCTAATTGTACAATGTTTTTCCATTTAATTTCCAAAGCTCAATAATGTGTAGGTACACTTACAACTAGGCCATCTGATTTCCAATTTCCAAGGGATAGATAGGTGAAAAATTGATTAGTATTTATGACTATGATTGTATACCTAATTACAATATCATCGTCCTAATAAGGCTATATATATAAAAGTCTCTTTCATATAATCAAGTTGTTTGTTTATAGAGATGTCTTCCTTCATTTATATAGATAAATAATCATTAACTAACTCTTGAAGGTGTAGGTGTCACCATTGTTACAGTGTATGTCATATTATGTATAGTTTATGCAAGTGTGTCTCATCTAATGTTTAGAGTTGCAACAAGTGGTATAATATCTTTAGTCAAGATTTATTAGAGCTATGTGTTGGTTCTTTTTAAAAAGAAAAAAGAAAATAAAAAATTACGAGAAGTTATTGTCACCTCGTAATTAGGGCCAAGTTTCAAGAGTGCTTCTAGATCTTCACTAGCAAAATAGAGAGATGTTGCAACTACAATTGAAGGTCAAAGGGTCCATGGATTGTGCAAAACCAAGAACTTTGTTTCAATTGTTTTAAGGGTTTTTCAAATGAGGAAATGTTATAGGTGGTCTAGGATGAAGATCTGCAGGGTAGTGAAGAAGTATCATAGTTTATTGGGGTGTATATATTGTTGAGGAAAATACCAAAGAGGAAGAAATGATCCATTGTTGGGTATGTGTTATATTCTTTGCAAAATTTATCCCATGCATTGTAAATTGATATGGGAGAGAAGGGGGTCTAGGGGGTTCTTAGCACCCCTTAGTCGGGACGGTTGTGGGGGTTTGGGGGTGGGAGCCCCTGATAAAAAAATAAATATCCATTTTGGTCCATTTTTGACAGTTTTTTGCATCCATTTTTTGTGGTTTTTCAGCACATGGTTTTTGTCGATGGTTTTTCTAATTCCAATTAAGGAATTAGGGTTGTTGACTAATCTGGGTCAATGGATTAGGGGTTTGGATGTTGTGGGATCCTATATGTATATTGTATTGTAAACAATGAATATGATGAATAGAAGATTAGAGGCGTAGCTCTAAACAGATCGTTGGTTTTCCCAATTTGGGTTTCTAGGGCAAAAATATCCACGTAATGTGTGTGTGCACCATTATATATTTTCCATTTTATTAAAAATATGTTTGTAGTAATTATTCATACAAGGTTAAAATCTACATCCATGATTTTGAGGAAGAAAAAGTTGTTGAGAAAGAGGAGAACTTTGAAAATCTAGATCTCATAGCAAAAAATACTATGTGTACAGGAAGCGAAAGGCATAGGATATTGGCGGCATGGTTATCAATTACAACGTTGAATGCGAATATTTATCGGAGAGTGTTGATAGCATCGACTATGAGTGGAAACCATAAATTGGTTAGACTATTCTTTGTGTGAGTGGAAAGGTAGATTGGGTGCAGGTGAAGGCATAGTGGTAGGGCATGGTGGATGGGTTCTAGATGGGCCTATATGGGTTTTGAAGAATGGTTGTCGTGTTTATTCGGCTATTTCTGTCATGGAATGAGTTGGAGTAGGAGATTGCATGGTGCATGAAAGCATAATGAAAGGAAGAGTTGAGAGAGAAGATGGAAAGTAAGATAGCATGGCAAGCATGGAAGCTACAAAACTAGCAGGGTAGAGCGTGCATAAGGAAATATGTAAACCTAATCTCTCGAAAAACTAGAAAGGAGAAAAAAGTGTCCCTTCTCTTCTTATAATTTATATCTCATTTTTTCTTAGCTTACTCGGTTAACTTGTACTTTTTACTAAAATGTTTTCAAGGTTCAATGCTCTATTTTTCAAATAACTTTATTATAAAGTGCATGTCATCAAATAACTTTATTATAAAGTGCATGTCAACTAAGTTATAAAGTGCCTTTTACATTATAAAGTGATATAAAGTGTAAATTGTGTATCACTTAACTTATAAGGTGATTTTTGAGTTATAAGTGATTCAATGTGCAAATTATATGTCACTTAACTTATTTAAATGATTTTTGAAGCACATACTTCTTTGAGGTGCAAGTTGTTTATGTACAAACAATTACAACTGGATCATCCGATTTCAAAGGGAAAGTCAAGTAGAAATTTTATTAGTATTTATGACGATTTTTTTTTACCTAATTACAATGAAGGTATCATTGTTGTAATAAAGTTATATGTGTATAAAATTCCCTTTATATAATAAATATTTAGATATGTGATATAAGTTTAAATTTAGGGTTTATTTATATATATAATAAATATTTAAATATGTGATATAAGTTTAAATTTAAATTTAGGGTTTATGTATTTATTGTTAAAAATGGGGTTTCCTTTCCTCTTATGTATTTTATTATCTCTTATCAATATAACCATAGGTTTCATGTTTTTCAAGGAGATGTTTTCCTCATCTTATTAGTCCCTGCCCTTCGGGCTGAGGGATTTATAGTAATCAATTCTTAATCTTAGTATTATTTTGGCACAAAAACCAAGAAACTTTTTTTGTTTTAAGATAAAGTTTTGAAAAATCATATCATTAAACTTCAACATTCCATATCTTTTAACCTAAGTTTACACTTGGAGGTCTTATTTGGTCTCTTCCCGAGGCACAAATGAAGAAAACCTTACTTTTAAAGCACCCTCTTGCATAAATTCGATGAATGATTTTTTCAAGACAATTAATGCTAGAGCTAATTCTAGCATTACTTCCTTGGCATTAAATGCTATACAATTTTTCCAATAGTTTAACCAAAGTTTATGCTAGGTATTACAAAACAATTGTGTGGAAGATCAAAGCTCCATAGTCTTTCCCCAAAGGACAAGTGCAGTGCTATGTGTCTATGTGTCTAGTGCTATGTGTCTATCCTAGTTGGTGCCCTTGTATTTTTCTTCAATAGGTTTTCTCACATAAAAACATTCGGTCTGGTTTCCTGGTCACTTCCTTGAAGCCATTCTGTTTGGTTTCCTTACTAGTCACGTCCTTGAAGCTGCAAAGAATATGTTCTTGTGCCAATGAAGTTGTTGAAGTCCTTGAAGCTGCAGAGAATATGTTCTTGTGCCAATGAAGATGTTGAAGATGTTGAAGTCCTTGAAGTTGCTGAAGTCCTTGAAGCTGCAGAGAAGATCAACACCATAGAATATGTTCTGAAGTCCTTGAAGTTGCAAGGATAATGATCTCTGAGCATGGAGGTTGTTTCTCCAGCCTGCAAAGGGAGAAGGCTCGTATAGTTAATATGAGAAGAATACAAGTAATTTTTGCAAATGATTTCTCTGCACAAGATAATACAAGAAGATATTGGAAATGAATCATATGCACAAACAAGTACAAGAGAAGTTGAAGAAGAGGGTAAGTGATATATGTTACAATACCTGGATTGGAAAGTAACTAACTCGCAATTTCAGGAATCGTTGGTAAACAACTCTTGGCGTGGTGAAAAACTTCTTCATGTGCTCCATTGCTGGTGTTTTTATAGTTCATACCCTTTATTTCTTTTTCCTCCCTATCTAGAAGGTGGAGCACCAATAGGTATAGGTGAATCATGCCACAGCTGGCGCATCATCATAGTGAAGGGACCTAATACCATGAA
The DNA here is from genome assembly GCA_009831015.1 of Picea engelmannii. Lineage (NCBI taxonomy): Eukaryota > Viridiplantae > Streptophyta > Pinopsida > Pinales > Pinaceae > Picea > Picea engelmannii. The sequence goes on along the minus strand of ML785501.1, from coordinate 260,635 downwards.
TGAGTAAGCACATGGAAGACCCATTCTAAGGATTTTCCCTTTATTCCTGCATATTTACCAGCATAATTAATCATTCTACCAAACTTAATTTATGACAATATCACAAGAACAATAATAAATTGAATTACCAAAGAAACCCTGGTATCAACATGCACTGATGACAGAATAAAATTCTATCTCTGATGAACTATTAAACTGCTCAATCTCAATCAATCTCATTTAAATCAAACCATATTGTGCCAAACCAAGACACTTGTAAGTAAGTAAGGGTTGCGCCATCCTCGCCTAATTGGGAGCTATAGTATGTTTATGATTCAATTCCCAATCTAGTCGATGATACCATTATATATATCATGAAAATTCCAATGAAACCATAATCCTAATAGAGTTTCCAATTCCAAACAGAATTTGGTAAGGAGAAAACCCCTTATAATCCTAATAGATTTTTCAATTCCAAATAGAGTTTGGTATGGAGAAAACCCCTTGGTGTCAGACAAATCATTTAGACTCATCGACACCAAGCTAAGCTTATCCAATACCTATCTAAAAATATCCCATACTAATTCCTATTGAACTACACCTCCTCTATGTTTAGCTGAAACTAGCACACAAAATAATCTTTCCATTTAAATTTTGATTTGATATGCATCTCCATATTGCAAAGCCGTTAAATTTGTACATAGATTTCAATTTTACCACCTCAGACTGTATCAACCTGACACAAATATTTCAGTGTGAATGTGAATGAATTGAGTAAAGTAATCTTGAAAAATTAACGGTATTTACCTTGTTGATGTCGTGACCATACGTTTGCTTGAAGCATTCCAACGTTGCATTGAGTTGAGGGAAACTCCTGGTGCCTAGAATTCGAACATACACATCTGCGTTTGTTCCCTCTATTCTACCTTCTCCAGCCTCAAATAACTAATGTGATTCTGTTTTGGCAAGGTTCATATCAACCTCTGGGCCACAATGTCTATATGTCGTCACTAGTGCCACCAAAAGCTATCAAATCCCAAAACATTAGTATTAATCGACCTTTAGAGAAACATGAAGATGAAGATACTGAGGTGTGCACAATTTTTTATAGAGGACCACCTTCTGAGTGCCTCCCTTGGTTTCCCAAGCGAAGTCTTCTTCCATGGATTTTCTATACATGGCTTGGTATGCTCTCCTCATGTTCAATAGTTCTTCTGGAGATCTACAACATGTAATCTCTATAATAACTCCACAGTTTGCAATCCAGCCTTGAATCACATATCGTGCAAGGTGTGCATCACACTCTGCTGGATCAAGAAGCCACCACAACATGGATTTCTGTGTTTAAATTGCACTCCCATTCATCGGGGATACAATTGATGGCAAGGTGGTTGTTAACCCTCCCTTTGCACATTGCATTGGTAACCCTTTACTTTAGCTATTTCTCCCACCCAACCCATTTGAGGGGGTGATAGAAGATCAAAGAGCTCTGGGAAGGTACAGTGAGCTATGGGAAAGGTCAACCCAGTATTGATCAACCCATCTAGTAAGACACACTCGTTTAAGTCCATCTCTGTCTACAAACCCTGAAGGAAACACAATGCCTGGACGATCGTCTGGTACTGAAACTTCCCTTTGGTCGTACCTGAGAGCCTTTGTTACATTATCAGTGTATTCTAGTGCAACACAGATCTTATAACATCTGAGATACAGTTGTGCTATGTGGTGACTATCATATCTAACAGCTCCCTACAAATATGAAAGAGTTTTGCAATAGTCCTCGAAAGAAGCCTCAAAATTATCTGCAAAAAGAAACACATAAATGTTTGAAATTGGCATATCAGTATGGATCCCAGAGATATGATGGAGGCATCTACATTTACAGGGAATTCTAGAGCCCAATTTAGAAATGTCCTATTACGGATACTGCCATGGCATAATGGGTCATGCGTGATACCCACCCATCCCACCTACATTCACTGATAGAGGGAATTCATGCGTGCGTGTGCTTACTGGCTAGAAAGAACAGACATACATAGCCATTTGTTACTAGTGCCGCGGTCTTTCTTTTTGTTCTGAAGCCTAACCAGAGGGAAAGGAAGTGAGAAAGGGTAGAAGCACTCATTCCTTTATAGGAGGTAGTGGCATGTGATAAATAATATTGATTAGAACGTAGCAGGCAGTAGCAACAACTTCAGTTTCATCTGAGAGTTTGAATTTGCATTATCCCTAACTCACTTACAGAGGGAGGACTGAACCTGAACCTAGACGAAGATTGAACCCCGGTGAGTGTGATGCATGAAAACCAAGTGGAGCAGAGGCAATGGCAACATGGATGCAAACCAAGTGGAAGCAATGCATAAGGTGCTTACGATAAAGTGGCACATCCATGTTAAAAGAGCCCATTCTCGAGATAATACGTACTTCAAGTACTGATTAAGTAGATTCCATAAAGTAACACATCACAAGTAAGGGAAATACTATATCTAGTTCAGGACTTCCAACTCATTACGTAAATATAAAATTAAGACACTACTTGGCTTCATACTCGTAGTTGGTAGCTCTTACATTAGTGAATCTATGTAATGTGAGCCTATCCACACACAGGTAATGTAATTAGTATACGAGCTATAAGGCACTAGCTTATCGCATCTTTAGGTGTGCTATATCCAATCCGAGACACCATAGGTGAGGTCAAAGGTGGATGCATCGGGGCCTCTACAACACAGCTGGTGCATCTTATTAATTAAGTCATGCGTAGCTGCTACCTTTGTTTTTCCCTTCGCTGGTGGTTCTATATCTCGATCAGGAACATGATATGAAACTGACTATCGAACTATTCTATGTTATTTTCTCATCTACTAATAAAAGTATCTGATATGCTAAAGATATAATATGCAATTCCTTTATTCTGCGGGATCTCATAAAGAGAATCTTCGAGAATCTTCAATGGAAGTTCCTCATTGTAGTAATTCCTATATTTTTCAGATACCATTGGAGACTTGTCTACGAATATCGGAACAACAAGTCCCTGATTTTAACAAAGCAGTATTTATGCCTTCTTAGCAGGGACTTGTTGCTCCGCAACTACCCTTGTTTGAATTAGTAGTTGTTAACCAACCCTTGTGTGTAGGTGTCGCTATTGTTATAATGTATGTCATGTTATTTCTAGTTTATACAAGTGTGGTCCCATTTGGTGTTTAGGGATGTAACAAGTGGTATCAATTTTTTAGTTAAGCTTCATTAGAAGTTGTTTGCTTGTTCTTTTTTAGAAAGCAAAAAAAAAATGAAAAAAAAAAAAATGACAAGAAGTCACTGTCAATTCGTAACCAAGGCCAAGTTTCAAGAGTTCTTCTATATCTTTGCCAACAAAATGAGACAAATGTTGTAATTAAAGTTGAAGGGAAAAGGGCCCATGGATAGTGCAAACCATAACCAATTTTAGATAGTTCTAAGGGTTTAGTAAATGAGGAAATGTCGTAGGTGGTCTAGGATGAAGATCCATAGGGTAGTAATGAAGTTTCCATGTTCTATTAGGATGTAGATCTTGACAATGAAAAAGTCGAAATGGAAGAAATAACCCACGACTTCGAGGAAGAAGAAGTTGTCAAGAAAGAGGAGAACTTTAAAAACCCATATATCGTAGAAAAATACTACTATGTGTACATGAAGCCAAAGGTAAAGGATGATGGTGGCATGGTTGTAAATTACAATGTTGAACGAGTAGATTTATTAGAGTGTCCATAACAATGACTATGGGTGGAAACCATAGAGTGGTGAGATTATTCCTTGTGCAAGTAGAAAGGTAGATTTGTTGCGGGTGAAGGCATAGTGTGTAATACCCCTATTTCCCCTAGCTTGTAAATATAAATATAACTTGCCAAAAGACTATGGGCAGACTGAATATGTGTGGATGTTGAAATTGATGAACCTTTTTGTTATAAAAGGTAATGTATGTATTTCTGTTATTAAATAAAATGGAAAGTGTTGCATAACTGTTGAAGGGGTTTTCCAAGGTAGATCATGATGCATGAGAGAGATGGTGAGGGGAACCAAAAATGGTTGAGATGACCCCCACCAAACCAATACTTTACTGGATTTAAATTAATCGGACCCAGAACAGTCCTCTAACCTAGAAAAATAAAATACCAGTCAGGCTGGTAGTTGGGAAGTCCTCCTCAAGAGTCAATGAGGAGATGGGCAGCGTACCCATCTGAAAAAATTCTTGACCTGACCACGAAATGGGGATTCAGACCCATGTAATATTACAGAGGAAGGAAAAAAAGAAGGGATTTTGTGGGCAGAGAAGAGGAGGGAAAAAAAGATGAGTCATGTAACCATTTTCTGAAGGAAGAGCATGTGCAACTCTCTGGTTCAAAAGAGAACTGAAAAATGAGTTTGTTGTGGTACAAGAATCGGTTGGGAAACGTCTTCAGTCCAAGTTGATAAACGAGGTTTCAAGAATATGAGTGACTGAGGAAGCACTCATTGCAAACCCCCTTGCTTGGTAGAGAGAGAAAAAATTTGATAAATTCTTGTGGGAAGAGGAGAGTGATTCTCCATCCCTGGTTGTTGCTGAAAAAGAAGGAAGAGTCTCTCTCAGAGCATCCTAATCTAGCTAGGGTATGGTCAGCAGTAAATCCATCTAGGAGTTGTTGTGCCTACGGTTGGGTGGAAAAGGGCACCCTTCTCAGCGGTTGCTTCACTATCTAGTTTCTTGATAAGTATTATTTATCCATGTACTAGAATTTAAATGAGTGGTTGGATGTTTGTGTCTATGACTAAAATTTGCATTGTTTGATTAATTTTAGAAATGCTTATGTTTTTCTGTGAACCCCAATATTTAAATGGTTTCTATTTTCCTCTTCTTAGCAACAAGAGAACTATTAGACATGGGCCTTCAGATGAATTTAGGAATAAGTTTACGGTCTCCACGATGGTTGGAAAATCCTTAAGGGAAATTTTCCCAAGGATTTATTTGGTAATGTAAGAGTCAGGGCAGATTTCATTGGAATACTTCAGTCCTTTTGACCCCTCGAATTTACCTTCATAGGTTTGAGGGTGCCTCCTTCAAACCATTCATCTGTGTGACTGAGGACTCATGTCCATGGCCCCAACAAAATCACGACTAAGAGTTGAGCATGCAAACCCGAGACTTGTCAGGGAGTCCACATGACGAGGACCTTGGAACCCTTCACTGGGTCCGATAGGAGCTAAGCTATTTTGGCTTCAGAAATCTGGGAGCCCAGAGCTCTGAGATGTTATGACTTTAAAACCTTTGAAACCAACCGAAGGAAACCTGTTGGTACAGTTACCTACAAGGTTGACCGACATCTGGAGGTTTCCTTGACTGTGATCGTGGGACTTGTCCCACTGTTAAACCTTGATCCACTTCCCGGTCATAAAGTAGCACAAACCGTAGATCTGAGGATCTTCAGTATCTTACCTAACCGTTGGATCTACGTCGTGGTCAGCCCAAAATTGACCACTCTAGGAGAAAGGGAGTATTAAATGGGTGGAACCCCTGAATGTTGAGCTCGTGAAGTGACGAGAACCATATATCTAAAGATGCTTCAGGATCTTCCTTGACATTCGGATCTATGTCATGGTCAATCTGACATTGACCACTCTGGGAGAATGATAGTGTTAAATGAGTGAAACCCTTGAACTCCAAAGTCACAAAGCGATGAGGACTGCCGATATGAGGATGCATCAGGATCCCTCCTGACCATTGGATCTAGATTGTGGTCAGTCCGACGCTGACCACTTCGGGAGTAAAAAGGAAACTAGACAACCAAGCTCCTGAATGCCAAAGTCACGAAGCGATGGAGGCCATAGATCTATGGATCTACATGGACCTATCTCGACCATGTGATAAAATGGGTATTGGGAGGTTACTGGAAAGAGTTCAAGCTTCAGAGCTCTGGGAGATTTTGTAGGAAGGAGAAGCTAAAGAATCCTAGAGGCTATCAGTCTAGAGTGATGTGGAATGTTGATGTCACCTAGGATGACGTTGAACCATGTGGAATGTACATGTCACCTTGATTCATGCCTTTTACAGACCTTATATGACAATTGGAATGTGACACGTGTCACCCATTGAATGGGCCATGTGCCATATCTTCCCTATGTCACGTGTTAATACCCTTGCACATGCTCGCTAGGGCACTAGGAGTTTGGGACTCCGGGTAACTTGGGAAGCTGAGACGCTAGGGTTAGCTGGACGAAGGCCCAGACCTACTTGTCCCCATCTCTATATTTAACACGCCACCACGTGTATGTGTGGACCCTTTGGGATTCTGAGTTTCAAAACTCTGGAGGTTTGGGTGTGGTATATTGGATGAGTTGAAAGGGCCGAAGGCCAGATCCACGTGGTAGGATCCTGAGGTTTTGGGACTCTAGAGGATATGCAAATAGAGAAAAGGACGTTCGACGCCGAAGCACCAAACATTGAAATCCCTTAATCCTATGCATTAAATGAGGGTGAATATGAGTCATTGGATTTAACGGTGGATGGATTTCCACCATAGACGTAGGAATGCTAGGGAACTCCGGCACTTCGGGGAACAATTCCTGTAATCACCCCTCCAACAGCTATGTCGTCACTAAAGGGTGACAACCTTGGTTGAGTCCATTCCCATTGGAATGGTACGAATGAGGCCAACCCACGTGGGCGCCACATGGCCCTTGACCAATGACACCTGAAGAGATTTGGGAAGGCATAACTTCCACTCCAGAGCTCGGATTCGAGCATGGTAAGAGTTGTTGGAAATCTCTTGACGAGAAGAAGAGTATGGAGATCCTGGGGAGAGGATTTGAGATGATTAAGAAAAGTGAAATTTTGATGCCCCATCCCTTAAAAAGGTACTTAGGGGTCAGGTGTGTTAAAAAGTGGTATCAGAGTGAGAAACAACACTTGGCCTTCTTGGGCTCATGAATTAGTCACATAAAAATATTATTAGAGAAATTTAAGGGGTAACACCCTATCTTTCCCCATTTATAAGGAACTTATCTAAACCACTGCTGAAGTGAGGAATGCAACTTTTTGTTGTTGTTATATGTTTTGAAAATATGAATTGTGTGTTTCTAGTGTTCCAAATAAAGAAGCTAACTTCACCTTATAAATTGTGCATGTTGTTCATAAACTAGTAGATAATTAACTAGCATAAAATGTTTTATCAACACTCAAGCAACCAATGGACAACATGAAAACTACAACATAAAGTATGGTGACACACCATGAGTTGGGGGAAATATCCCACAATAGAGAAGAGGAATATGATGAGAGGAGGGTGGTGGAAATCCCTCCAGATTTGGTTGAAACCGTAAGAATCCTCATGGAGGAATTACAGATTTGTAAGGATGACAATGAAAGTATGATAAAAGAACAGGAAAAGCAAACTGAAATTAACGCAGTCCTACTGCAAATTCCATCAGATGTACAAATATAGCTACAACATGGACCATCGACCAATCATGTGGATAGAAATCATACTAAGAAAACTCAAATTCCACCTGAGATACAAAAGCATGGTCCTGAAAGTTGGCACACAAAGAGGAGCACCTCAAAGAAGGCCCCACATGGAGCCAAGAGACACTCAACGAAAGAATCCTCTAGTGAGGAAACTGACAACTCCAAGGAATCTTCTAGTAGCAAAACTAGTTCACATTCCAAAAGGAGAAAAAAGAAGAGGAAGCATTCCAAGAGCCATGACCCTGAAGAGTTTAAGAAAGGAAAATGACCCACTTTCGATGGAGAAATTAAAAATGGGGAAGAAGAAGAAGTTTGGCTACTAGGATTGAAGAAGACTTTAGAGTCCATGACTATTCTGAAAACTTAAAGGCTTGAATAGCCATTTTCAACTTGAATGGAAAGGCCTCCATTTGGTGGGAGGACCTTAGGAATGTGAAAGGAATCCATCAGAAGGACTTGTCATGTAAACAATTTGAGAAGTAATTCAAGAAGAAGTATCTGTCGGAAAAATACTTTGATGGGAAGACCAAAGAGTTCTATGAACTCAAGCTAGGGAAACTCATAATAGATGAATATATCAAAAAATTCCTTGAGCTGATAAGGTATGTGCCCTACATAAAGGATGAAAAGGTAAAGATGCAACGATTTATTAGTGGACTGCCTCAATCCCTCTGGGACAGAATGGAATTTGATGAACCAAAGACTTTAGAAGACACTATCTGAAAGGTAAGGTACTTCTATGAGCAATTCAAGAATAAGGCAGAACCTCATAAGGGCTGGAAGAAGAAAAGTGATTTGGGATTCAAGAAGAAGGGTTTTAAATACTCAATATTTAAGAATCATGGGAAAATTTCTAAGATGAGCCTTCCTACTAAAAGTGTATATCAACCTAATTTTCCATCTCAGAGTGGTAATAAGCCCTTTGGAACAATCCCAGGTAAGACTGATAATACCAAGAGAGAAGCCTTGGAATGTTGGGGTTGTGGAGAAGAACATCTTCTGAGGGACTGCCCACATAGGAAACATGACAATAGGAGGGTCTACAACATCCAGGAGGCTACCACAGTCAATGATGTGGCTAGGAGCATGCCACAAATTTATGCAACCTTGGATAATAGACAAGCTCACGACCAAGCTTCAATGGTGGAGATGGAAGGTATGATTTCCAACCATCTAGTTTCCATTTTAATTGACCCTGGTTCTAATCTGAGTTATGTTTCCCCTCAAACTATTGAGAAATGTAAATTGTAGCAAGTAAAACATGTTAAATCATGGTTGGTACAACTAGCCATTGGAACCAAAAGAAAAATAACAAAGGTCATACCAGCATGCCAATTCATTATGAATGGATTACCCACCCAAGCAACCCTAAACATGCTCCCTTTAGGATCTTATGACCTGTTGATTGGCATGGATTGGTTGGATTCCCATAAAACCAAGTTGGACTGTTACAATAAAACTTTGGAGTGTGAATATGAATAAGGGAGAAAAATAATCCCACAAGGAATTCAAACGCCTTTCTCAGTGAGACAAATATCAACACTTCAAGTGAAGAAGTATTGTAGAAAAGGGTGTCCTTTGTATGCAATACAAGTGTTGAACTCTATTGATAACAATAAACCAATCCTAGAGGACCATCCCATATTAAGAGAGCATAAATATGTGTTTCTGGAAGAGGTACCTGGTGATCCGAAAAGATCTTTTAAAGATTATGATTGATTTTTAAAACACGAGTTCATTAACCATTTAGGATTTGAATAAAGAGGAATAATTAATGATGTAACATGTCAGCCATAATAAGATGTACAAATTTGGAAATAAGCATAAATAATCATCAAATCATAACAACAAAGTTGTTAACGAAGTTCGAAAATATCGCCTACATCTCCGGGCCTTTGTCTCAGTGGGTGAGGCTTTCATATTTCTCTTCAAAGATTAAAAAGTACATCGGAAAAGTGTTAAATGGATTAAAAATTGGTTTGTTTGTGTTCTTCTAGACCTCAAGAACCCAAAACAACTGACGGCACTGAAAACGGTTGAACGAGTCTCCTGAAAATGGCCCGCAAAGTTCCTCTCCTCAATAGCTTCCCTGCATAAAAATGGCTTTCACTGTCAAATTCCTCAACATTTCTCCTTCTCTGAACCTATCCAAGGCTGCCAAGAACCTCTGGTTTATATAGGTTTGAATTTGGCATCAACCTCCCAACTTCCTCCCAAGATCTGGCCTCAAAAAGGGCTCCAGATCCTCCAATAATGGACAAAATCTCCCAAAACAGGCTTAAAAATCAAATAAAATCATATTATAAAGTTGAAAAACCCAAAATTGAAAAAATTTGGGCACAACCCCCTATTTTACCGCGCCCTGGTCGCATGGGTCTCTGCCATGTGTTCGAAGGTTGGTTGGCACACTGGTCTTAGCCCTTAAGTCTTAGCCCCTAATCGTTGGCATGATCATATGGCCTGGTGCTATGCCCCCACGCGCTCCATAGGCTGTTAGCTCCTGGTATTTATCCCTTGGTTGGATGAGGCTGGCCCCTGCCAACTGTAATATACCAGATATAAAATGTATGCAGAACATAAATAAAATGCTAGAAATGGCAGAATAACAACAATATAACCAAAACATTCACCACAATAGCACTAAAATGATATGAGAATAATAACAGAAATAACACTTTGAATCTGAAAGAAATGTTCACTGGCCTCTTCAAGGGGGAAACCTCCAATTGAGAAAATCTCTATTACAATAATATCCAAGTTAGGGTTCTCATACCCTTGACTCCTATTTATACTAAAAAGAAGCATCTAGAGGAAGATCCTTCTAGAAGTGGAAACTTCTATTAGGTCTTTTTACATCCACCTTATTCTATTTTATTGAAAAGCCTTATTAATATTGACCTTTATTACATTCGAATATATTTTTCTACCTATGTGCGGGTTAGGACCCTAACATCTCCGCCCCCTTAAAAACAACCTTGTCCTCAAGTCTTGAGATGAGGAAATTGTTGCAGAATGGTAGCTGGTTCCCAAGTGGCATCTATTGGAGTTGTATCTTTCCACTAGACTAGCACTTCCTTGATGGTTCTCTGACATAGGCGATGCTCACGCTGGTCCAAAACTGCTTCTGGCTGTAGCCAATTGGATCCTTCTTCAACTAACTTTGGAAGGTTGGTTTGAATTTGACACTTAGCTCCAATCACCTTATTTAAGCACGAAACATGAAAAATAGGATGTAGCTTCGAATGGATGGGCAAAGCTAATTGATAGGATACTTGTCCCACACGCTTGAGAACGGTATAAGGACCATAAAATTTGGGCGCTAGCTTCTGACAATGGTTTGCCTTGAGGGAAGTTTTCTTGTAAGGTTGTAGTCGAAGAAACACCTGATCCCCTTCTGCAAATTGATGTTCAGAGTGACCTTGATATGCTTGTTGCTTCATGCAATTCTGTGCCATGACCAAATTCTCTTTGAGGGTACGAAGAATAGCTTCTCAAGATGTAAGTGTTAGGTCAACCACCTAGACCTTCGAGGCACCCGATAAGTATGAGAGAACTGAGGGTGGCTTCTGTCCATATACTGCTTCAAAAGGAGTCATGCGTGTAGTTGTATGGTATGAAGTGTTGTACCACCATTCAGCTAGGGGTAACCATTGAGCCCACTAAATTTTCTTTTCCGAGGCAAAACACCTCAAATATGTTTCCAAACACTTGTTGACAACTTCCATTTGTCCATCAGTCTGGGGATGATAAGCTGTGTTGAGATGCAATTTGATGCCTTGTATCTTGAACAGTTATTGCCAAAACTTTCTTGTGAAAATTGGGTCGCGATCAGAAACAATAGAGTGCAACATGCCATGAATCTTGAAGACCTGATCCATGAAAATTTGAGACACTGTGGATGTTGTAAACGAGTGTTGAAGGGCGCAGAAATGAGCATACTTGGAAAGGTGATCAACAACCACCATGATGACTGATTTATTTCCTGATTTGGGTAAGCCAGTAATAAAATCCATAGAGATATCCTTCCAAATAACAGGTGGAATCGGGAGCAGTTGTAGTGTGCCCGAATATTTGATTGTTTCTCCCTTGTTGTGTTGACACACATCACATTCAATGATAAAATTATGAATGTCCTGTTTCATACCATCCCAGAAAAAGGAACGTTTGACCCTGTCATAGGTTTTGGTGAACCCAGAGTGCCCTATTGTGGGTGTAGCATGAAGCTCGGAAAGTACCGTGGATTTAAGCTTTGATTGTTTACTTAAATACAAACGGCCTTTGTATAGAAGTTCATCATGGAGCCAAGAGTACCCTGGGGAAGTTGGAGCATTGGACTGCAATTTTTGAATCAACTGCGAACTTTTGGGTTCTTGTAGCCATTCTCGACGAACGGCTTGGAGCCAATCTGGTACAATGAATGAAAGAGAAAAAAGGGATCCTTCATCTTCATATTTTCGGGAAAGTGCATCCGCAACCACATTGTATTTTCCTTTCTTGTAAATGATCTCATAATCATATCCAAAGAGCTTAGTTGCCCATTTTTGTTGCTCTGGGGAGGAAATGTGTTGTTCCAGAAAATACTTGAGGCTTTGATGGTCTGTCTTAAGTTGGAAACGTTGCCCCAATAGATAAGGGCGCCACAGATCAACGACATGCAAAATATCCAACATTTCCTTTTCATAGATGGATTTGCCTAGATTTATTTCAGATAGATTCTTGCTGGTAAAGGCCAAATGTCGACCCTCTTCCATAAGGACAACACCAATTCCTTTCCCTGAGGCATCACATTCCAACAAAAAGGTCTCTGTGAAATCGGGAAGGGAAAGGACTGGAGTGGTGCACATGGCCATCTTCAAGGTTTGAAAAGCTTGAGAAACAGTTGGAGTCCAAGTGAAAGAGTTCTTTTTGAGGAGAGCAGTGAGAGGTGCTGCAATCTTCCCATAATTCTTAACAAACTTGCGATAATACCCTGTTAAGCCCAGAAATCCACACAAGCTCTTAAGAGTCTTTGGGTGAGGCCAGTCTTGCATAGCTTCAATCTTTTTAGGATCCACCATGATGCCATCCTTTCCAACTAGATGACCCAAGTATTCTACTTCTGAGGTGCCAAAAGCACATTTAGACTATTTCAGGAAAAGTTGGTGCTGAGAGAGTAGATGGAGAACTCGATCCACATGAGCAAGATGGTCTATCCAGGTTTTATTATAGATGAGGATATCATCAAATAAAACTAAGACAAAATGGCATAGAAGAGGATGGAAGACATGATTCATGAGGATTTGGAAGGTGGAGGGGGCATTACACAAGCCAAAGGGCATGACCAAAAACTCATAATGGCCCCCATGAGTTTTAAAGGTAGTCTTGGGAATGTCTGCCTCTTTCATACGTATCTGGTGGTAGCCCGAATGAAGATCCAGTTTAGTGAAGAATTGGGTGCCACTCAATTCATCCAGGAGGTCATCAATGACAGGAATGGGGAATTTGTCTTTGATGGTAAGTTTGTTGAGGGCACGGAAGTCAGGACACATTTGCCAAGAACCTTCTTTCTTCAGAACCATGAACACAGGAGAAGAGTAGGGGCTTGTACTAGGGCGGATAACGCTTGCATTATGGAGTTCCTAGACCATTTTCTGAATTTCATTTTTTTGGGAAAAGGGGTGACTATACAGACGGATATTGGGAGGAAGACTTCCAGGTACAAGGGGAATGGAATGATCATGAACACCACGGGAAGGAGGGAGTCCTTGGGGGGTGGAAAAGACCAATGGGTGTTTAGAAAGGATGACTTGGAGGTCTTGCAGGACCGAGGGTGTCTTTGTTGCTTGTATGGCATGGAGTGGGCGATAACACTAGAATGACCTTTTTTGAGAATCTTTCATATGCGATGGGAACTAATGATCTTAGGTGAACTGACGGTGATGCCTTGGAATTTATATTGGTGGGCCTCTTGGTCGAATTGCATGGTTAAGTCTTTAAAATCCATGAGAATGGGACCCAAAGTCCTTAGCCAGCTGCACCCAACACAATGTGACAACCTCCCATGTCGATAGAAAAAATATGGGATTTCAGGTGGTAGTCACCGATTTGGAGATGCACATTTTAACAATGCCCTCCACATTTCATGGAGCCACCATTGGAAATCATGATTTGGAAATTATTGACGACATGGATGTAGCAATGAGTTTCTTGGGCAATGCGGCGATGAATAAAATTATGGGTGCTGCCACTATCAACCAGAATGATGACCTTTCGATGCTTGATGTAACCAATTAGCTTGAGGGTTTGGGGAGCGGAGAAGCTAGTGAGAGCATTGAGGGAAATGACCGATTCTACTTCGGGAGGGTTTGAGGGAGGGTTTATGTCAGTGGATTTAGGTGAGGCAGACTTAAGGGGACTTTCTACATCCTATTCCGAAATATCCTCGAAGATGGCCATAAAAATATTTTGTTCTTTACACTTGTGGCCCGGGAAATATTTGTCATCACAGTTATAACAAAGGCCTTTGAGTTGGCATTCAACCATTTCATCCCTAGTCAATTTTTGGATCTTTAGTGCAGCAGAGGGAGTAGTGGGATTTACTGGTTTAGGGCGAGGGATAAAGGAGGGTTTTCATTTTTGAGAAGATACAACTTGTTGTGCTTCTTTATCTCTTTTAGTAGCCTCCACCCAACTATGAGGCCAAGCCATGAGAACATGGGCCCGAATCTCATACTTGAGGCCGCTGATAAAACACTCTCGGAAAAAGGCATCAGACATGCCTTCTGTTCTAAAAGCCAGGAGCTCAAAGGAAGCTATAAAGTCTTCCACTGTTCCTAATTACTTCAACTTTGTCAAATGGCCCAAATGGTTGGTGTCAGTGTCAAAGCGTTCATAAAGCTCTGCCACAAAGTGTGTCCAAGCAATATACCCTTGACGAGAGGTTTTTCTCCATTGCCACCATTGCCAACGTTCTTGATCTAGATGGAGAACCCCATACTGGAGTTTGGCCAAGTCATCTGTAATTTCGTATAAAGAGAAATAATGTTCCATTTGGGTTACCCAACTAGTGGGGTCTAAGCCATCAAATTTGGTCACATCCACCAGCGGAAGGCGTAGGTCACGTTGAAAGTGATAGTTCTAAAAGTTATCGGAATGAGGGGAATGGTCACCGTCAGTATGTGGAGGTGAGGAAGATGAAGCGTTATCAGTACGAATATGTAGTTTGGTGCAGAGTGTCGAAAAGACTGATTCAAGCTGGGTGGTGAGGTCTTGTTTGATTTCCTCCCTTACGGTCTGCATGGTTGTATTGATGGTGGAAACATTGGCACTGAGTTGTTTCACTTCTTGTTGGGTCTCGATGAGACCAGATTGCAAGGTGTTGAAGAGAGCTTCCAAGTCTTGGCTATGGGTATGGGCCATGAGGATGGGGGAAATTGAAAAGGGGCAGGCGGGGTCAAAAATTTTGCCGAAAAATGGTATGGATGAATGTGATAAGGGCGAAGAGATGAATCCAATGGAATAGGTCTCAAATAATGGTGAAAAAATTTCCATATTTTTTTTTTTTAACACTTGCAGAGTTAGACTCCGGTCTGAAGAATACTGCAGAGAAGGAATGCCCAAATTCTTAGCCAGAAAGAAATGTGTATTTACTTGGCAACCCGAACACAGTTGCGCGGTAATAGATCTTGTCTATTTTAATTTGTTTATGTTTCTGTTCCCAAGGGTTAGGTATTCAAGGGTTCTACAAACAAGGGGTTTCCTTGTGCTATAACTCTCTGATATACGTGCGGGGTCCAACAGTAGTACTTGGCCCAGTATCTCAGGGCACTAACTAAGGAGGATAGATCGTACCCTTATTCGTACTACCCGACTACCCAGGTACTAGAGAGTATCTTCCCGAGTGTTGTTCTCGGTGACACTATAGCAGTCAGGCGGTCGATCGGTTTATCTAAAGAGGGCTTTCAGGTAATCTAGGTTGATCCGTACACATGTGCTGTCTGATGCGCTACCACTTGAAGGGGTACCAACAAGGGTTACAAGGGTGGCCAATAGATGTGTACTTAAGTACCACTTGTATTTTCTACGTGTATGAATCCATCAATCGTGGGTTTATGCACATAACGACAGATCTCTATGGCTTAAAGACATCGAAATACGTCTCTACCCTGAAAAAAAAATTAACCCACACTTTCTTCCGAGGAAAGTGCTCTAATACCACTTGTAATATACCAGATATAAAATGTATGCAGAACATAAATAAAATGCTAGAAATGGCAGAATAACAACAATATAACCAAAACATTCACCACAATAGCATTGAAATGATATGAGAATAATAACAAAAATAACACTTTGAATCTGAAATCAATGTTCACTAGCCTCTTCGAGGGGGAAACCTCCAGTTGAGCAGAGCTCTATTACAATAATATCCAAGTTAGGGTTCTCATACCCTCTACTCCTATTTATACTAAAAAGAAGCATCTAGAGGAAGATCCTTCTAGAAGAGGAAGCTTCTATTAGGTCTTCTTACATCTGCCTTATTCTATTTTATTGAAAGGCCTTATTAATATTGACCTTTATTACATCTGAATATATTGTTCTACCTATGTGCGGGTTAGTACCCTAACACCAACCAGACTTATCTCAAAATCCATGCAACTTCTAATTCAAAACCAAATTCACCCATATCCATATCAATTAAGATGTGTAGCGGAGGTGGTGGTGTCTAGGTTGTTAATTCGTTGGCATGCCCGGAGGTCATGGGTTCAATTCCCCCGAAGGTGGAACAAACCTTTTACCCAGCCAACCTTGGCCAAATCTAGGGTGCCATGTGGTGCCCTATGGTTGTGCCATGTGTCACCCTACGATTGGCTCATACTGCTGATGCATCAGTCCAGTCATCTTCCTAGTCAACACTGCCACATCACCACCGTACATTCCACATCAGCCCGTTGTACTGCCACGTGTCAGTCTGTATTGTCGCATCCTCTACCGTATAGTCCAGTCACCTGCCACATGTCACTACCACATCAGTCTGTCGTACGCCCAACTTTCATATGTACAACCACATGTCAACCTGTCATTGGGCCACATCACTGTATGGACTGCCACATGACATCCGTACAATGCCACATGTCAAATTCGTACAATGCCAACTCAGCCCAAAAATGTCGAATCTGAGTGACACATGTCACCTCTTGGTGATGCCACATCAGTATGATGATGTCATCATGACGTCACCTATCATACCTGTTGATGTCAGCATTGACTTTGACTCAGTTGACTTTTTGCCTATTTGGGAATTTGATCAGAACGTGATAACTTTCGCATACAATATTTGTTTGAGGGAAAAAATTACATGGCAGGAATCAACGCGACGAGACGTACGCAATGGCGTTGGTTTTGTTTGATTATGATAACTTTGATTTTTAGACCTTCCTGGACCAATTTTCATTTCTGGATCCATTTTGGATCACACCTCCCCACTAAGACCTTTTGGTCCTCCAAAAGGATACTAACCAGTCATCAAGTGTGGGATAGGCCACCCCACTTGTTATCTATCTTTAAAATTTGTCCTGTGCACCTCTCTCATCAAGATCAATTGTAAAACAACCATGAAAATTGACAACATATTGTTAGCCACTTGTACTCTGTCACATCTTACTAAATCCACTACCATCCATGTTGAACACATTAGCAATGATAACATCAGAAACATGACTGCAAAGAAGCTAATATGTTTGTAGTACTTGTACGGCATTAACTTATCTTGAAGCAAAGTATGATTGAAATTCCATTCTACAATCATCTAATGTTCTTTCTTAAGATCAATTTCTTGATTTGGCACAATTATAGGTGTGTTGCTTGCATGAGCTGTCATCCTTAATTGTTCCATTGTTTGAAGAGATTGATTTGATTTTAAGTGATGAGCATGTACAACATATTCATTGCCTTCTTTGGTTAAGTGATATTGATTATGTTCCCTGTAGAAGATTGCTTTGCGATCATACAAATAAGGACTGCCTAAGACCATTCCACATTCAATGAGTGGCACCACATCACACATTACCTCATCCACAAATTTTGATGAAATTGCAAACTTTAAAGTGCATTGCATTGTTATGTGCAATTTATGATTGTTGCTTATCCATTTAAGTGAGTAAGGTTTATGATGCATCTGAGTGTTTAATCCCAATTGTTTAACCACTTCCTATGAAATCATGTTAGATTGAGATCCACTATCTATCAATGTGTCGACCTTAGTATGTCTCATTATGACCCTTATGTGAAACAATTTACTTCTAAAATCATATCCATCACCAATATTACCTGTCAAACCAACCACTATGATTTTAGACTCATCACCTGAATCAGATCCCAAGTATGTTGGTTGTGTTGCTGCTGCAATTGTTTGCCTCCCTTTCCTTTCTTTGAACCACCTCAGTCTCTTCTTGGGATGCAATTTCCAACAATGGTCATCATCATGCCCTTCTTTCTTTCCATTGAATTTTCTTTCTTTCCATTCCACTTCCTTTTGTCCTATTTTCTTGAAGACGATTCCCCTGATACACCAACTCCTGTTTTCCCTGCCTCGATGTATGTTGCTTGAACAAAAACCTCATCAATATTAGTAGGTCCAAACATAAATACAGTGTTACGAATATGTGCAGGTAAACCTTCTATATACTTCATAAGAGTTTTTTGGGTATGTAATGTAATTTCTAACATTAATGCCATCTTACGAAATTCATTTGTGTATTCTTGCACTGTTTGTCCCTTTCTTAGTTTAAGACCTTGCCATTCAATTAAAGCCTTCTCTTTATAACCCAAAGGATAAAATTGCTTTCTAAGTGAAGAAACAAAAACTTGTCATGATGGAAATACATTACCCACTTGTTGCGTGCCATTTTGCAACTTGCTTTGCCACCAGATGAGTGTTGTTCCTGCAAGTCGAAGCGATGCCAATTTGATTTGAGTTGCCTCATCTTTGATTTGTTGCACACTACAATACAATTCCATCTGCCTGACCCAATTATCAAGCCTCTCTGCATTGACTTCACCATGATACATGGGTAATTCAAACTTCACATCAAGATTAAGTAAATGCATATCATGTTTATGTTTATGGAAATGTTTTCTTGCAGTGGATTTGGAACTTGTACTTGAAGAGGAGGAAGTTGATGGAGAAGAAGGAGGTGAAGGAGGAGTTTTAGGAGGATCCTCTCCTTATTCATTTTTGGCCTTTGAATATTCACCTAGAATCGGTCTCTTATGCTCCAAGTAATCATCATATAAAACCTTTACCATCTCCGGCATGGCAAAGAAGGTCTTTCAAAACTCTATCTTGTCATGAGAAAGTCCCTCTTTTGATGCCATCTTCTTACTTTGAGAAGTTCTCTTTCTCGATCCAATATCAGGATTCTCTTCAACAAGATCACCTTACCATGATTTATCTTTTCCCTGGTAATCATGCAAACTAAAAAACCAACCGTCAACCTGCTCTGATACCACTTGATCTGAAAAGATCTTTTAAAGACTATGGTTGAGTTTTAAAACATGAGTTCGTTAACCATTTTGGAATTGAATAAAGAGAAAGAATTAATGATGTAACATGGCAGCCATAATAAGATGTACAGATATGGAAATAAGCATAAAGAATCAATGAACCATAATAGCAAAGTTGTTAACGAAGTTTGGCAACATCGCCTACGTCTCTGGGCCTTTGTCTAAGTGGGTGAGGCTTTCTTATTTATCTTCAAAGATTCAAAAGTACATCAGAAAAGTGTCAAATGGATTACAAAATGGTCTGGCTATGTTATTTTAGACCTTACTAATCCAACACAATTGACGACACTGAAAACGTTTGAACGAAGCTCCCAGAAATGGCCTGCAAAGTTCCTCTCCTCAATGGCTTCCCTACATAAAAATGGCTTTGACTGTCAAATTCCTCATCATTTCTCCTTCTATGAACTTGTCCAAGGCAACAACCTCCAAACTTCCTCCCAAGATATGGCCTAAAAAAGGGCTCCAGATCCTCCAATAATGAACAAAATCTCCAAAAACAGGATTAAAGATCAAATAAAATCATATTATAAAGTTGAAAAACCCAAAATTGACCAAATTTGGGCATAACCCCCTATTCTTCTGGCCCCTGGTCGCATGGGTCTCTTCCATGTGGTTGAAGGATGGCTGGCGCATTGTTCTTAGCCCTTAAATCCCAACCCCTAGTCATTGGCATGGCCATATGGCCCGATGTTATGCCCCCACGCGCTCCATAGGCTGTTAGCTCCTGGTCATTAGCCCCTGGTTGGATTGGGCTGACCCCCGCCGACCAGGATTATCTCGAAATCCACGCAACTTCTAATTCAAAACAAAATTCACCCATATCCATATCAAGTAACACGTGTAGCGGAGGTGGTGGCGCCTAGGTTTTTAATTTGTTGGCATGCCTGGAGGTCGCGGGTTCGATTCCCTCGGAGGTGGAACAAACCTTTTACCCAGTCAACCTTGGCTAAATCTGGGGTACCACGTGGTGCCCTGTGTTTGGGCCACATGTTACCCTATGATTGCCTCGTACTACTTATGCATTGGTCCAGTCAGTTGCCCAGTCAGCACTACCACGTCACCAGCGTACATGCCACATGTCGCACGACCATACCTGCCATGTCATCCTATCGTACTGCCACGTCATCTGTCATACAGTCCAGTCACCTTCCACAAGTCATTACCACGTCAGCCTGTCGTACGCCCAAGTGTCGTCTATACAAACATGTTTCAGCCTATCATTGGGCCATGTCACTGTACAAATTGCCACGTGTCAAATCCGTACAGTGCCAACTTAGCCCAAAAATGTTGAATTTGAGTGACACGTGTCACCTCTTGGTGATGCCATGTTAGCATGATGAAATCATCATGACAACACCTATCATACTTACTAATGTTAGCGTTGAATTTGACTCAGTTGACTTTTTGACTGTTTGGGAATTTGATCAGAACGCGATAACTTTCGCATACGGTGTCCGTTTGAGGAAAAACATTATATGGATGGAATCAACGTGACGAGATGAACGCAATGGACACAATCGGTCTAAGAAATTTTATTTTAGGCCTTCTTGGACCCATTTTGGTTCCTTGATCCATTTTGGATCACCAACTCTACCTCCAAGAAGATATATTGACTTTTCAATAGAACTTGTACCATGAATGGTGACAGTGTCTAGAACACCCTATAGATTGAGTACACCATAGCTAGTTGAGCTCAAACTAGAACTAAAGGAGATGTTGGAAAAATGATACATTCAGCCTAGTGTGTTTCCATGGGGAGAACCAACCTTGTTTTTGAAAAAGAAGGATGGCACAGTCAAGTTGTGCATAGACTATAGACAACTTAATAAGATGACCATTAAGAATAAGTATCCCTTGTCAAGAATCGATGACTTGTTTGATCAATTAAGGGGTGATACAATTTTCTCCAAGATTGACTTGATGTCTAGATACCATCAAGTCCGAATTAAGGATGAATACATCCACAAAATAACCTTTAGGACAAGATATGGGCACTATGAATTTGTGTTGGTGCCATTTGGGCTCACCAATGCACCAAACACTTTTATGTGCTTAATGAATAATGTACTCAGTAAGTTATTGTATAGATTTGTGTTGGTTTTCATTGATGATATCCTAATCTATTCTAGGAGTAGGGAAGAACATGAAGAACATCTCAAGTTAGTGCTTCAAGTGCTAAGATAACATCAACTCTATTGTAAGTTTAGTAAGTGTGACTCTTTCCAAAAACAAGTCCATTACTTAGGCCATGTTATTTCTAAAGAAGGAGTGACAATTGATCCTGACAAGATCAAATCCATTATGGATTGGCCTACACCAAAGGATGTATATGATATCATATCCTTTATGGGCCTAACAGGATACTATAGAAGGTTCATAAAGGGATTTTCCAATATCGGTTTCCCAATCACCTCCCTTCAGAAAAAGGGAGTTAAATTCATTTTGACATCAGAATGTGAAGAGAGATTCCAACAGCTAAAATACATTCTAACCAATGCACACATGTTGAATATTGCAGACCCAAACAAGGACTTCCTTATGTGTACAGATGCCTGCAAGGAAGGGATCAGAGGAGTCCTTATGCAAGAAGGACATGTGATTTGCTACGAATCCAGAAAATTGAATGAGCATGAAATCAATTGCGTGACCCATGATTTGTAATTGGATGCCATAGTACATGATTTAAAAATGTGGGGGCATTACCTCCTAGGTAGAAGATTTTTCTTATGACATACCATAATGGGTTGATATATTTGTTTGATGAACCAAAAATCAATGTTAGACAAGCTAGATGGATAGATCTCCTTAGTGAGTTTGATTTTGAAATCAAACATATCAAAGGAAAAGAAAATATGGTGGTTGATGCCCTTAGTAGAAGTATGAAAGTGATTCACTTGGAAGCTATAAGCACCTCTGAATTAGACATCAAGGAGAGAGTCAAAAGTGCCCAAGAAACATATGCATTTTTCAAGACTGTGAAATCATACTTAGAGAAAGATCCCACAGGGATGAAGTATGAGGGTTATCAATTGCTGAATGATGGCCTGCTAACTTACAAAGGTAGGTTGTATATTCCAAATTGTGACAACTTGAAGAGGTTCATAATGGATGAACTACACAAAATACCATATACTGGAAATCCTGGTTATCAGAAAATGATCATAACTACTAGGAAACTATTTTATTTGCCCAGACTGAAAAATGACATAGCTGATTACTTAGCTAAATATATAGAATGCTAGCAGGTTAAGGTAGAGCACCAACATCTAGCAGGGTTGTTGCAACCCCTACCAATCCCAGAATGGAAATGGGAAACCATCTCCATGGATTTCAACATAGGGTTACCAAAATCAACCAAACAAAATGACACCATCATGGTAGTTGTGGACAAACTGAGAAAGGATGCTCACTTTATTTTCGTCAAATCAACTTGCAAGGCAATAGATATTGACGATATTTTCATGAAATAAATATTTAGACTGTATGACATGCCTAAGGAAATCATATCCGACAGAGATACAAAATTTACTTCAAACTTTTGGAAATTTTTGTTTGTTGGTTTTGAAACTAAATTACTATTTAGTACAACCTATCACCCTCAAATTGATGGGAAGACAGAGAGGGTAAACCAAGTGTTAGAGGAAATGTTAAGGATGCATGTAATGAATCACCCCAAGAAGTAGAAAGACTACCTACCATTGGTAGAGTTTGCTTATAACAATGGCTATCAAGGGTCATTAAAGATGATCCCTTTTGAGGCCCTCTATGGTAGATAATGAAATATTCCAATCAATTGGAATAACCCAGTAGACAGAGTTACAATTGGGCTAGATATGATAAAGTAAATGGAACAACAAGTAGCTCAGATAAAACATAATTTGAAAATAGCTCAGGATAGAAAAAAAAGCTATGCAGATAGAAAAATGGCTCCTTGAGAGTTCAAAGCAGGGGCTCATGTGTATCTCTGAGTTAGGTCCATAAAAAATTCCTTAAGAATGGGAGCCTATGCCAAGCTGGCACCTCGGTATTTTGGACCCTTTGAAATTTTGGATAGAGTGGGACTTGTAGCATATAGAATAACACTTCCTCCCATAATGAAGGCACACAATGTTTTCCATGTTTCGTTACTGAAGATATATGTACATGATTCTAATCATATAATTGATTGGTCTGTGATTTAGGTGGAACCAGAGGGAGAATTGTTTCTAGAGCCACAGTGCATAATAAACAGGAAGGAAATTCCACTCAGGAATAGAACCATTGAATAGGTCAAGGTGCAGTGGAAACAATTTGGCCAATATGAAGCTACATGGGAAATGGAGGATACCATAAAAAAGCATACCCATTTTTGTTTACTTCTATACATACATAGAACATTGGCAGGTAGAACATTGAGGATGATGTTCCTTTAAGGAGGAGAGGATTGTAATACCCCTGTTTCCCCCAACTTGTAAATATAACTATAACTTTCCAAAAGACTATGGGAAGACTGAATATGTGTGGATGTTGGAATTGATGAACCTTTTTGTTATAAAAGGTAATGTATGTATTTCTATTATTAAATAAAATGGACAGTGTTTCATAAATGTTGAATGGGTTTTTCAAGGTAGATCATGATGCATGAGAGAGATGGTGAGGGGAACCAAAAATGGCTGAGACGACCCCCACTACACTATTACTTTACTGGATTTAAGTTAGTTAGACCCAAAACAATCCTCTGACCCAAAAAAATAAATTACTAGTCAGGCTGGTAGTTGGGAAGTCCTACTCAAGAGTCAATGAGGATATGGGCAGGGTACCCATCTAAAAAAATTCATGAATTGATCATGAAATGGGGATTCAGACCCATGCAATCTTGCATAGGAAGGAAAGAAAAGAAGGAATTTCATGGGCATATAAGAGGAGGGAGAAAAAGATGAGTCAGGTGACCATTTTCTGAAGGAAGAGCATGTAAAAATCTCTGGTTCGAAAGATAACTGAAAAGCGAGTTTGTTCTGGGTATAGGAATTGGCTGGGCAACGTCTTCAGTCCAGGATGATAAACGGGGTTGCAAGAATATGAGTGACTGAGCAAGAACTCATTGCAGGCTCCCTTTCTTGGAGAGAGAGAAATGATCTGCTAAATTCCTGTGGGAAGAGGAGAGGGATTCTCTGTCCCTGGTTGTTGTTGAACAAGAAGGAAGAGTCTCTCTTAGAGCATCAGGGGGTGTCTAATAGTAAATCCATCCAAGAGTTGTTGTGCCTATGGTTGGGTGGAAAAGGGCACCCCTCTCAGTAGTTGTTTCACTATATGATTTCTTGATAAGTATTCTTTATCCGCGTACTAGAATTTAAATGAGTGGTTGTATGTTTATGTCTATGACTAAAATTTGCATTGTTTGATTAATTTTAGAAATGCTTATTGTTTTTCTATGAACCCCTGTATTTGAATGGTTTCTATTTGAATCTAATCAACAACAGGAGAACTATAAGACATGGGCCTTCGGATGAATTTAGGAATAATTTTATGGTCTCCATTCTAGTTGGAAAATCCTTAAGGGAATTTTTCCCAAGGATTGATCTGGTAATGTAAGAGTCGGGGAAGATTTCACTGGAATAATTTAGTCCTGTCAACCCCTCAAATTTACCTTCGTAGGTTACTAAATTAGAGCTTTGTGGAGGGATGGTGCCTCCTTCAAACCATTCATTTGTGTGACTGAGGACTGATGTTCACGAACCTAACCAAATAACGTCTAAGAGTTGAGTGTGAAACCCCGAGACTTGTTAGGGAGTCCACATGATCAGGACCTTGGAACCCTTTGCTAGGTTCGATAGGAGATAAGATATTTTGGCTTCGAAACTCTGGGAGTCCGGAGCTCCAGGATGTTATGACTTTACAACCTTCGAAACCAAACGAAGGCAACCTGATGGTACAGTTATCAGTGAGGTTGACCAATATTTGTCGATCTCCTTGACTGTGATCATAGGACATGTCGCACCATTAAACCTTGATCCACTTCCCAGATGTAAAGTAACATGAACCATAGATATGAGGATCTTTGGGATATTCCCTGACCACTGGATCTATGTCTTGGTCATTCCGACATTGATCACCCAGGGAGAAAGGAAGTGTTAAATGCTGGAACCCCCAAACGCTGAGCTCGCGAAGTGACAAGAACCATCAATCCAAGGATGCTCTGGTATCTTCCCTAACCATTGGATCTACGTCATGGTCAATCCAGCATTGACCACTCCGGGAGAACAAGAGTGTTAAATGGGAGAAACCCCCAAATTACGAAGTCATCAAGCAACGAGGATCATTGATCCGAGGATGCGTTGGGATCCCTCCTAACCATTAGATCTAGACCATGGTCAGTCCGGTGCTGACCACTCTGGGAGTAAAAAGGAAACTAGAAAACCAAGCTCCCTAATTGTTGTTGGGGGAAAACACCCTACGGACTAGCAAATAGAGTTCAGAATTTGCATGCAGATATGACCGAATAGAAATTACTTTCTACCCTCATCCCTAGATTTAAATCCCCTTTTCTTAGTAAATGCATGGAAAGATCAACCTACCTCGTTTCCAGCGTTTGATGTCGATCCTCCATTGTGCTTGATTACTTTTTCGCAATACTCCTTCCAAAGCTGACCTGCATTCAAGATGAGCAACAACTATGCATGCATACTACTTATATACTAACGGGTTAGAAATCAAACATATACTGATCAAACTATAAACAATTCATGAATTGGGACGAGAAAAGCATTTTCTTTATTACTTAAAATGAGTCAACTTACAAAAGTTGAGACCGGCCACCGCTCCTTGAACCTGATCCTGGGCTCCTCTTCTTCTATCCTCCAACTGCTTTTATTTCAATCTCCTTTGGCATAAGGAAAGGCTAAAGGGCTGGGACAATGGGAATACATAAATGGGCAGAGTTTCTTTGCTATATTTTTCCTTCTCCAAATGGGACCCCTACCCCTTCTTTTATAGGCTAGAAGGAGCTAGGTATTTGGACGAACCCTCAGCCATGCATGGCCGGGATTTTACGTTAACTCACCCATAGATTTTTGTTCCATCGACAAATTTCATTTTTTCATGCTTTTTTTGGTCCACGCAGGCTGTTTTGGGTTAGCCACCGTGTACACGCGTGCAGTAATGGATTAGGGTGCGTGGGCCTTTATTCAAGAGGTTTTTCAAAGAGTTGTTTAGCAATGTTTTGGAAAAGAAGGGATATGAGTTGGCCTGATGCCAGGTAAGCATGTGTGGTGCAATTTAGGGTTAAGTAGCCGCGAACAATACACAACGGAGCTACATCTCAAAATCAGAAAGATATACATATAGAGTATCCATCTTCCAGAAGTTGATTCGGCTGATGGTTGGAGATGAGATATTCAAAGCTCGAGCAACAACTTCAAAATCTTCAAAAATCGGGTAGGAGTGTAATATGAGTGTACAACTGCACTACCCAGAGGTCTTCGATGGCTCGTCGGTCATGGACTTGATAATCTTGATGATTAGACTGAAGGCTTCAGTGATTTCGAACAAGGACTTGATTGGATGTTCAGGATGGCCGGGTATGCAGACAAGAGACATATTGCAGAGGGGCCGACTCAGGCTTAGTGACAAACTTCCCTCGGAAAATAGCACGACAAATGATGAGACTCAGGCAGCATGTATGTTAATCATAAGTCTATGAAGCAGGAGGCAACACAAACTCTCCATATGTTTGGAAGGATAACCAAATGGTGGAGGGCACAACTCTATATAGAGAGAAAAGCTTCCTAAGGTCGTACTAAATCCCATAGTCTGATGAACAAATGGACAGATGTGATTTATCCAAGGGCGACTCATTATGCTGCCAATACATAAAATACTTTTCCCTTTCTCTTTTTGGGGTATATTTGATTTTTTTTGTTCTTTTCAATAATTGTGGAAAAAGAATAAAGGAATATTATGTTACAATGGAGGAACAAGTATTGCAAACATACAAGTTCAAGGCACAAGGACAAGACTGATGTTCTAGTAAAATGATACTTGGGAAAAATCCTCTAGCGGCTAAAGGTGTTAAGACGCAGAAGCAAACTATCACAAGGATGGTGTATAAGGTATGCAAATGCGGTTAATAAAACACACAATGGTAACGTCCTTCGATGTAAGTTTAACGAGCCCAGAGAAGGTAAGCTCGGTGGTTTTTTATATTTAGAGAGTCTGAAAAAACATAAAAGGAGACTCCATTGGGGTACCTTTTTTGAAGATAGTCTAGTCGGTTTGAAAAAGGGTAAACTAGCACCGATTAGACATCGATTCAAAACCATTTTAACGAGTGTGACAAGGACAAGATCACTCGGCCATTTTTTCATTTTTAAGGAGTCTGAAAAAAGCTTAACTATGGACTCTGTCAGGAAGATTCTTCTGGACCAATTTAACGAGTGTGAAAGAATAAGGTCACTCGACGATCTTTTCAATTTTAGGGAGTCTGAAAAGAGCTTAACTATGGACTCCGTGGGGGTTTCTTTTTCGTAAGTTTAGTCCCTCGGGCCTGAAAAAGGGATAAAA
>ML785501.1:221596-232025 GCA_009831015.1 Picea engelmannii | reverse complement strand
GCAGAGTAAATCCTGCCCGTGTGTACACGCAACTGTCACCTCGACAGCATGCGTGGACCCCCTTTTATTGTCAAAAATAACTAAAGAGCAAGCACTGACCCTCCTGAACTTGGTTGTTTTGGCAAGATGTATGTCCATTGGAGGGAAAGGGAGCATGAAGCAATCGATGAGTTGGTTGCGAGAGATCTGAATGTCGTGGCCGCATTGATGCAATGTGGTTTGGTGAAGTTCTTCCTGTGTCCATTTATGTGAGCGCAATCGAGGCTATTGAATGCCTTGATTGACTATTGGCACCCTGATGCAAAGGCCTTTATGCTAGAGGGACAATCACTGGTGCCCACCATCGAGGATATCTATTTTTTGACTGGCCTCTCAAGGAGAGGGGAACCAGTCAATTTCAGGACGTTTCCAGTGGGGCTGCTTAATATAGTGGACTTGATAGCCCTGCACTGTGAGGCTGGGACTAACCGTTTGAGCTCCCAGGTGCCCATCAGTAAGATCACTGACCTATCGTTGTAGGCGATATTATTGTTGATTGGGTGGATTACCGGTTCCGTAGCCTTGCATTTGGTGTCTCACGCACAGATGAACTGTGTTATCCAGTGCTTGAATGCACAGATTTTTGACTGGAGTACTACACTACTGGAGTGTATGAAGAGGCAATTAACAGATTGTCGTTAGCGGACACAGAGGAATTTCAGGTTTGGGACGATTTTGTGTTCATTCTTCTTTGAGAGAGTTCTGAGCTTTAGTCCTCGGGAAGTGGTATGAGGACATCAGGCCTCTTTTCCTACTATATGTAGATGGGCAGTATTACTACCGCGACAGGGTGGTTGAAGGACCAATGAGTCCTTCGATGATGACTTTTTTGCATGGCTATCACGACAGATCCCTATGATCAAGGATTACCCATATGCAGGGATAGAGTTTTCTAGAGATCCTGAGATACCCATGCCTCCTAGTGAGGAGCGAGGGGAGATGGGTAAGTCTCCACCTTTATAGTTTTTCTTTGTTTGTATATGTAATTTTTATGTCGTTTTTGTTATATATATCATTTTTTTATATGTCAGAGTATTTGACGGGTATACGTTTTTTGCATGCAGATGTGGGACCTGTGCGACCTGCTGATTATGCATGGAACATGCGTCGTCCTCGGCCAGAAGCCGCAGCTGCCACCACCGGGGGAACAACAGTAGCAGGGAACCTCCCAGTCGGGGAGGCTAGGAGGGTCCTTAGACGAGTTGAGTGGAACTTCACTGCACTCACTCGCATAGTCCCGATGGCAGAGATAGAGGACCTGCCACCATCCATGCAACCTCATGTAATGGGGGCACCTCAGACGTGGGTTCGATTGTTTAGGCGTTTAGCCCATGCTGTGGACTATTATAATAGGGCCCATAGGCCCTAAACCTATTTATACCTTTTACATGCCACGAGCACTACTTGTATATATTTTTTGAGGGAATAAGCCCCGTGACTCGTAATTAGTCCCATTTTTTAGGCGCTTGCATCCATCCATGTACTCTGGTTATTTTATGATGTTATATATGGTTTTTTGATCTTTTGTGTCTTATGGATCACGTGTGAAAAAATGTATTTACATGCTTATGTCAATGTTCTTTCATATGTGTGCAAGATGCCAATCTAAAATTTGATTAGCTAGAGTATCTGTAATTTGGTTTAATCTCCTAGGAACATGAAAATATGTAATATAATCAAAGTTTTATTCTAAGAGACATACCCTAAGGGATCGTCAGTGTAAGGCTGGATCATGAACCCGGTATACTCTGTTTAGCTGAGACACAACCAGTTGAGCATCGAGATAGACCTGGAGATGAGAGATACCCAATGACAAGGCGTCACGAAGCAACTCAATAACTGCACTATACTCGGCGACATTATTTGTGGTGTCACCTAAGCATATACCTATGGAAGATAACAACTGGCCCTAAGGTGTAAATATTACCCAAGCTGCGGAGGCAAGCCTCCGAGTGTGCCGACTAGCACCATCTACATACCTAACGAACACCTCAGAATCACTTGACATCTGCCATATTGATGAAAGATAACATCAATGACACGTCCATAACACTTAAAAGAAACTAAAAAGTAATAGTACAAAGACTATACATATGTTACAAAAAGTTACCCACAGTGACCTGCCTATGAGTAATACTTCTTGAGGTAGAGCCCATTTCTAGGCTCTGCCAAAGCATTCCCTTCAAAATCAACCAAACGATAAGCGCCCTTTTTTAATACCTCTTTTATGATGAAGGGTATGAACCACATGGGTTTGAATTTTCTTGCCCCCAGGGGGTCCTTATCTTGGTCATAGACCAGGACAAG
This sequence comes from Picea engelmannii, assembly GCA_009831015.1. NCBI lineage: Eukaryota > Viridiplantae > Streptophyta > Pinopsida > Pinales > Pinaceae > Picea > Picea engelmannii. The sequence continues at coordinate 229,679 of ML785501.1, read as the reverse complement.
GTCACCTTCAGAGAAAATTTGAGGATGAATGGACCTATCATACTGACACTTGACCTTATGTTTGTGAGCCTCATTGGCCAGGGCCGCATCACGATGCTACTCATTGAGCTTCTCAAGGTGTACTAACCGTTCTTCAAGTGGAGAAGTGTCTGACAATAATTGTACTGCCAATTTTAGAGATGGGATCTGAAATTCGATGGGCAAGACTGCCTCCAGCCCATAAATGAGTTGAAAAGGTGAGAAACTGGTTGCAGTCTTAACAGATGTTCGGTAAGCCCATAATGCCGAGTATAACATCAAATGCCAATTTGATTTGGCTGAGTTGATAGTTCGTTGTAGAATAGTCTTAACAGTTTTGTTTACAGCTTCCACCTACCCATTGGCTTGGGGGTAGTAGGGTGATGAATGCTCTTTCCATAACCCAAGCTTTGATGTTAATTCAGTCATCATTTGGTTCTGAAAGTGACTTCCATGGTCAGTAACAATCTCTCTCGGGACACTGAACCTTGCTATGATCTGGTTGAATAAAAAGAGAGCTGCAATCTCTCCATCATCTTTAAACGTTGGCATAGCTTCGACCCACTTAGTGAAGTAGTCTACAACTACGATGATATAGCGGTGCCCCCTTGCTGACGAGGGGTTGCAAGTAGTATAATCAATCCCCCACTTGGTGAAGGGACCAACTGTGATAATAAAAAACATAGGAGCGGGATGTGCCCTCATCTTCCGAGAAGAGACTTGGCACGGATGGCACTTCTTGACCGATTCTATACAATCTTTGATAAGTGTTGGCCAGAAGTAACCTGCTCGTTGAATCTTTTGGGCTGTTGACAACCCAAACAAATGACCTCCACAAGCTCCGGTATGGAAATCATTGAGCACGATGACTGCCTCCTCATGTGTGAGACATCGACGTAAGATGCAGTCTACACCTCTCCGATATAACGTATCATTGAGTATGAGATAATTCTTATCCTGATGGCGTATACGCCGATGCTCATCACGAGAAGTAGAAGTGGGGCACTTCAAAGTCTGGAGATAGATAAGTATATCTCCGTACCAGGGATCTGAAGATGTGATAAAAAACATATCTCCCTAGATAGGCGATTCTTCAGGAACGACATCACCTGACTCAACCGAAAGTTCCGAAATAAGCTCTTTGAAGACCAATGACTTTTTGGACTTTGCTGAAACAAAGTCTAAGTCAAATTCCTGGAGGATGACTATCCATCTACTGATTTTTCCACCTATAACCCGTCGTGTCAACATGTAATAGAATGGATTCACGACAACAATGACGGTGGTCTTACTAAACATAACATAATGACGGAACCATTGAACAACATGAACTGCTGCCAACACAAGTTTTTCGATATGAGAATAATTGAGTTTCGGTCCTACGAGGCCTCGACTCAGGTAATAGATCACGTATTCTGAGAACAAATCATCTTCCTGAACTAAAACCATGCCAATGGTTGACTCTGCGGCAGCCGGATATAATAAGAAATCTTTGTTATAGTTAGGTGGTCGTAGCAGAGGTGCAGTTGTGAGGGCGTGTTTTAATGCGTCGAAAGAGCATTGAGCGGCTTCGTCCCAGTAAAAAGGAACATCTTTCTTCAGTAAGCGCATAAAGCCCTTGGTGATTTCGGCATAGTTGGCGATGAAGCATCGTAAAAATTTCGCCTTGCCTTGTAGACTCTGAAGTTGAAGGATTGTGCGTGGGGGGGGAAACTGGATTATTCCCTCCACCCTGAGAGGATCGACCAGGATCCCTGTTGTTGATATGATGAAACCTAAAAAATGTCCTGACGTTACGCAGAAGCTGCACTTGTTTGGATTCAAGCGAATCCTAAAGTAGTGACAGCGTTCGAAGATTAGTCTAAGGTGTGTGGGATGATCCATTCTCTTGCAAGATCGGGATGCTAAATCATCTAGGTAGGCCTTGACTATATGCTTGAGGTCATGAAAAGAAAAAGGCATGGCCCGCTGGAATGTGGCTCCAACATTTTTAAGTCCAAAAGGCATATTACGATATGCAAATGTACCCCATGGACAAATGAATGTCGGTTTGTGTTGGTCTTCGGGTTTGATTTGGATTTGATTATATCTCGAAAAATCATCCATGAAAGAAAAGGCTTTGCAACCAACACATTCATCAATGATCTGGTCAATGAATGGTGTTGGAAAATTATCTTTGGGGCATGCCTTGTTCAAATCATGGAAATCGGTACATAGATGAATCGTGCCTTGTTTTTTATTGACCGACACAGGATTTGACACCCATTGAGTCAAATGGATAGGATAGATAAAACCTGCCTTTAGCAATTTCTCAACCTCAATCTTGATGGCTGCTGCTTTCTTGGGATTAACTGGACGAAGTTTTTGTCGAACAGGATTGGCATTAGGATACGTTGTGATTTCATGTTCAACTATTTTTGGATCGATACCTGGCATTTCCTCATAAGACCAGGCAAAAACGTCGCAGAATTATTTGAAAAGATCCGTGTAGATTTGAATCTCTTCGGGGGAGCAATCTGCTCCGACGAAAACATTCTTCATGACGCCAAGGTTTCAGGAGATGTTGATTGGTATAGTTTCAGCGATAGTTTCCATATTGCCCTCAACATAAATTTCATGTGTAGCTAAGAGATTAATAGGACACGGTTGATCTCCCGTCATGGTCATGGTGAATTCTCCTGCTTCAATTCGGCTTAACTCTAGGAGGAAATATGATCTGTGATGAAGATCTTCCCAAGGTTTGTCTGGACTAGTCATTGCTTCGATTACTGCTTCATCAGAAGGCAAGACTAAGTCTAACGAATCAATGTTAGCGAGAGAACCCTTAGCCCAAATAGGCTCTAGAAGTGGATCTAACTCTTGTGCAGGAGTCAGATCAATGTTAGCTGAAGCTTGCTGGACTAAAGAGTATGCTACTTCAGTGACAGACAAGGGCATGGACATGCCTAGGTGCCTTGTCTCATCCATCATGGCCGATGGGAAAGGAAGAATCCATGGATCCTCGAAGTAAGTCGTGCGGAACGATGAAACCTGAAAAATCTCAACCTTATGGTGATTAGATATAAATTTGATATCGCCGTGAGGAGGTGGGTAATCGAAGGTACCCATCATGGATGGGCACAAACCAACTCCTACGTTGACGACACCTGGTTGAGGATTATCAATCATCAGGACCGTGGATGCCCCCAAAGATGGGTCAGGTCTGGAGAAAGACAATTGATCGATGGTCACTATCCAGCCCTCGTGTGGAAACAACAAGACCCAGAAAACTGTAGCAACCATAGCTTGCATAGCATAAGTCCAACTCCATCCTAACAAGAGGTTATAGTCGAGGGGACCATCGACTACCTCTACTTCGACACACATAGTTTTCCCTCCTAACTGCACGGGGAAAGAAGGAACTATGCCATGTGGTCGGAACGAATGACCGTCAAAAGTAGTGAGGAGAGTAGGTGATGGAGACAAAACGGGCTGGCCAATGGCCTTCCAACATGCCAACGACATAACGCATGTCGAGGCACCCTCGTCGACCATCGTGCAAAATATATTCCGTGTAAAAGTTTTCATGGGGTAAGCCACTACTATCTGAAATGCTACGTGGTAAGGTAGAAGAGGTTTTAAGTCGGTTGTATTTAACATGATGGTACCCGGATTACAAGTCTCAGTAGAGCCCAAAGCGGTTAACAAGGCTTTCCTTTGAGCAGGGCAGCTTTGGAGGACCTCCAAAGCAGACATCGCACAAGGGGTTTGTGATAAATCTTCCACCACAAAGTAGTTCTAGGCGGCCCTTGCGTTGGGGTTATGAGAAACTTTTTTAAATGCACCTTTTGGAATGTGTGTCATTGTTTCTCCCAACGTCTTCTCAATCTGTAGAGGAAGAGATGGGAGATCAACTTCTTTACCCTTCTCAGAAGTGCTAAGATCAAGAAGAATGAATATTTTACTTGTGTGTTGTGAGTAGGTTCAGAAGATCAAGAAGAATGGATATTTGCACTTATGCCAGAGTAAGTATAATAAATATGGTTGATGCTCCTTTCACATTAGCTTTTGATGTTTTTTCTGGAACCATATACTATATGATTTATGTTATTGTATTGTGTTGCATTTTCATACTCTCTATGAGAACTTGTGCGTAGCCCCAAAAAGCTTCACAAATATAACTATGTTTTCTTGGAACCATATGCTATATGATTTATGCTATTGTATTATGTTGCATTTTCATACTCTCGATGAAGACTTGTGCCTAGCCCCAAAGAGCTTGACAAATGAAACTATGATGGCTCTAGCATTGGAAAGGCTCAAGGACACAACAACTAAGTCATTCTATAATAACATCACTAGGTATATTGTACTTTTATTTTATTGGTTTGGTGAAACTATGATGGCTCTAGCATTGGAGAGGCTCAAGTACACAACAACTAACTCATTCTATAGTAACACCACTATAGTAACACCACTAGGTATATTGTACTTTTATTTTAGAGATTTGATTCTATATAGATCAAAATACTATTTTTATTATTTTCTTTTTGTATGCTACAAAACAACACTATGAAGAATTCATGAATCATTACGGCACATCACACATACAATCTAACACATCACATAGACAATTTCTCATTCATGAATCATTATGGCATTCTATAGTATCCATGTTTGAATAATTATGGTGCATTAGTAAAAAATAGTAAATAAGAATAACTAAACACTTCCTTGAAAAGATAATGTGACTGCAAGGTATATTAAATTGAAGAATGTAACTTTGGAAGATTGAGTGTACTTAATAAAAATGACACTTGTTATAGTAAATAAGAATAATTAAACACTTTCTTGAAAAGATAATGTGATTGCAAGGTATATTAAATCGAAGAATGTAATTTTGGAAGATTGAGTGTATTTAATAAAAATGTCAATTTAAGGATATCTAGAATCTTACCCTGCTTGAATCACACTAATTTAACTGATGACTTTAACATTACTGAGTACCTTAACAACACACTCAATTATAAACTGATTTATTATTATTATTATTATTATTATTTCATAACAAAATATATATATATATATATATATATATATATATATATATTTCATAACAATTTATTATTATATATATATTTCATAAAAAAAAATTACAAATTCAAATCAATAAACTTTACAACTCAAATCACTTATTATTATCATATGATTCTATTGAGTAGTACAGATCCTATGATTATGAGACCCATAAATTAGGAGATGAGAAACAGCCAGCTTTCTCTTAGCAATATCTGTTCTGACAGTATCCGCCATAGTTTACTTGCAGCCCTCTGGTACAGCACACTCCGTTGCCAGAATTAGACTTTGAATCGAATCATGAATGAGACGGCAAGCTGATACACAAATCGAGATTGAGGTCGGGATGCTCTTCGGCTTTAGAAGCGGCCAGTTGCATGGGCGAGCTTTGAGAGCAGCCGTATTGAAAGAAGTTTGCTATCTCCGGTGTGTTCGGGCTCTGGAACGCCGGAATTTCGTGACCGGGGGCTGGCAGAATGGGGCAGGTAGTGTTGCTGTTGCAGGGATGATCGAGGGGGCGATGGGACTGGGGTTCGAATCCTCTGCTAACCAAATTTTTCTTGATGTGGGTATTCCAGTGGTTCTTTATCTCGTTGTCCGTCCGCCCTGACAATCTTCCTGCAATGAGAGACCATCTGCACAGTTTCGCAGACCAATCAATATCAATTTGGTAAGTTGGATTCAAAATAAAGATGGGCATTTCAACTTTTCAAGGAGTTTGAAACCTATATCCCAAACAGAGCGAGGAGGTTTAATATACTAGCACAGTTACATAAATGTGGTTGATGAACGTCGAGGTTTAATATACTAGCACAGTTATACTCTAAACGTAGTATTACTACGCTGTTCACACTCCAATTCACTTTAAAAGTGGCATTAAGTTATAACAATATATTCATAAATGCAAGGAAGTTATGAATAGTAAATCACATTGATTTGGAAGGACCGCTAAGAATATGCCAGCATCTTCAATTATTAATCATAGAATTAAGTTTTTAGATTAAAAGATCATTAATTGTGCCCATTTTCAATAGATATACTCTTTGAGCTTAATAACTCTGTCAAGTTCATCACCCTATAAATAAGAGGATAGATTGAAGCTATAGAAACGACGAAATTACATAGTTGTTGCCGAGAAGAGACTGGAGTGTGATGATGAGCTCGTCTTCTTCTTCTGAGAAGTTTCCTCGCCTGAGATCGGGACGCAGATAGTTTATCCATCGGAGCGTACAGCTCTTCCCACATCGCAGCAGCCCTGTAGTGGTACCTATATGAACTGGCCGTGATACTTGTTCATTTCATTTAATTGCTTTTTGACTTGCTTGGTTTCTGAGTCAAAATTAGATTAGCACTGGAACCGTAGTGACCGACCGGTGGCTCAGGCAATCCGTACTATATGTTTGGTAGGTGATGTTGTTCTTATCATTTAAGTCGGGTGTACCTGCACCACAAATTCTATTCCAGACCTTCCAATTTTTTCCCAGAACTTCAAAGTCTCCCCTGGTCCTTATAAGGAAAAATACCCTACAAGACTTTATTGACGTGAATATCCGTTCCCCTGGCACATATCATATGGCCAGCAATATGCAGCCAGCAATGCAACATTCATTGCTTCCATAGGTGGTATATATATATATATATATATATATATATACACACGACGATGTAGTATATAACACTCCTAGAAGTATATACATTTATTGAATGATGTAGTATATAACACTTCTAGAAGTATATACATTTATTGATATGAATATTGGTTTTGGAGGCACATATCATATGGTGTGGTGAGTAATATACAGTTTGTTACGCAACATTCAATGTCTCAGTAGGTGATATATATATTTGTGGGATATATTTGACATTCATAGATGATATATACATTGTGGGATATATTCAATATATATATTAAAGTGAGACACATATCATATGGTGTGGCGAGCAATGGTGATATATACATTGTGGGATGTATTCGACATATATCATTTATTGATATGAATATTGGTTCTGGAGGCACATATCATATGGTGTGGTGAGTAATATACAATTTGTTACACAACATTCAATGTCTCAGTAGGTGATATATACATTTGTGGGATATATTTGACATTCATAGATGATATATACATTGTGGGATATATTCAATATATATATTAAAGTGAGACACATATCATATGGTGTGGCGAGCAATGGTGATATATACATTGTGGGATGTATTCGACATATATATTAAAGTGAGACACATATCATATGGTGTGGCGAACAATATACAGCCTACTACGCAACATAGGTGATATATACATTGTGAGATATATTCGACATTCATAGGTGATATATACATTGTGGGATATATTCGACATATATATTAAAGTGAGACATATTATATGACGTGGCGAACAATATACAACCTACTACGCAACATTCAATGTTGCAAATATACAACTTACTACACAACATTCAATACTACAACTTGTGATATATACATTATGGAATATATTCAACTTATATATTAAAATGATATGACAGTGTATATAATAAGTATATACCAAAATGATCCGACAACGTAATATATAACACTCGTCGACATATATACCCTCATTAACAGGAATATCCATTTCCTAGACACATATCATAGGCGAGAAATATACACCTTACTAAAAAAACATTCAATATGTAGCATATATTGTGAGATATATTCGATATATACTAAAGTGATTCGACAGTGTATATAACACCAATGAGTATATATCAAGATGATGTGATGATGTAGTATAACACCCGCCTAATATATACCAAGGTGATTCTGCATCAGCATTTATTGTGTTGCAAACTGCTTATGCTTATTACTAGCCATATGAAAATTTGTATATGTAATTTAGCACTCTTTTATGACCACGTAGTCATTCTGTCTTGTCTTCTTTTCAACGACAATGATTTGATTAAGGCATATATCTAATTCTACAATGTTTTTCCATTTAATTTCCAAAGCTCAATAATGTGTAGGTACACT
>ML785501.1:176073-221113 GCA_009831015.1 Picea engelmannii | reverse complement strand
CACATGGTTTTTGTCAATGGTTTTTTTAATTCCAGTTAAGGAATTAGGATTGTTGACTAATCTAGGTCAATGGATTAGGGGTTTGGATGTTGTGGGATCCTATATGTATATTGTATTGTAAACAATGAATATGATGAATAGAAGATTAGAGGTGTAGCTCTAAATAGATCTTTGGTTTTCCCAATTTGGGTTTCTAGGGTAAAAATATCCACGTAATGTGTGTGTGCAGCATTGTATATTTTTTGTTTATATGTTTGTAGTAATTATTCATACAAGGTTAAAATCTACATCCATGAGTTTGAGAAAGAAGAAGTTGTTGAGAAAGAGGAGAATTTTGAAAACCTAGATCTCATAGCAAAAACTAGGTGTATAGGAAGCGGAAGGCATAGGATAATGGCGGCATGGTTATCAATTACAACGTTGAATGAGCATATTTATCGAAGAGTGTCGATAAAATCGACTATGAGTGGAAACCATAAATTGGTGAGACTATTCTTTGTGTGAGTGGAAAGGTAGATTGGGTGCGGGTGAAGGCATAGTGGTAGGGTGTTGGAAGCAGGCCAAAGCGGAAAGAAATGTTATTTTGGGTAGGAAGGCATGCACAAGGAAAGCGACAACTGGAAGGAAGAGCAGCGCACAAGCATGCATGAAAGACCTAAAGATGTTAGGGTTAGGGTTTTTGTAATACATTGTAATGGTTGATGAGCCAGAATCACATATATATAGATACCTAGGATGTATAGAAAAAGAGGGTGGATATAGAGGGTCTTGAGGAGGAGTCATGTTTTGATAGCTAGTTGTAATATTTTTCTATATGACTTAATTTTGTAAGCTGTTGAGTTGGGGAGGAGTAAGGAGGGTAGATCTTGAGGGTTAGATCGCAGGATGAGGAGCCTGGTGCGATCTAGTCTGCCTCATAATAGATCTCGACTCGACTGAGGATGAGTTGTAAGTGCGCAATGTTGTAGTGTTGGAACTACCATAATAGAAGAGCTTAAGAGCCAGATCTTTTTGGACGTAGCCTAGGAGGGGGTGAACCACGACAAAACATGTGTTATGTGATTGAATTCTCATGTCTCTTTTCTGTTTATGAGTAGATATTATCATGATGAATGAATGAATTGATTGTATTACATGCATGATCATGAATGACAATATGTTGCTTTAATAAGTAAATAGAATTCCTAGCACACACTTCTCAGATCTCCACTCAATCCTGGACTACAAACACCCGAGTATTGCAGTCACCCATTGAGACTATCTCGGTTGAGACTGCACAGTGCACTCTGTGTGTTGCGTTGCCTTTTGGTTTACCAGGAGGGCCGACAGTTTTATAGGCTTTGTTGGAACCCCAATAGACTTGAACCTTGGGTCAATCATGTCAAAGATATAAACTCAGATAAGTAAACCAACAAATGGTTTTTTTGTTGTCGGTTGGAACAATATAGGATTGAGTAGATGAGATCTGTTGAAAATCTGTTAAAAGATACGTAAGATCTGCGGAAGGCGGTTCACGAGAATACTAAATCAGATAACAAGAAGGTGAGAATGTGCCTCTAGAAGGGGATGTTGAGACCGTGGAATCCCACAAAAATAGAAATCGAAAGCTGGTTGAAGACAAAAGAGTTGGAGTTTGTGAAGAAAGATAACAAAAACCCTAGAGTAACACCATGAAAATATCTTGAGAAATACGTGTTTACTGGTCTAGATGAAGTATTTTTCTATGATTTTCCACATTTATTGCAGGAGTGGATATTGAGGTTGAAGGATAACCACACAACAAACCGAATCCGACAGTTCGAGTGGACCCCAGTTGAGATTGAGCAGTTACAGCAGGTGAATAACAAATTCACTCACGCAGTAGATTTTTGGCTTGACAATATTGTAGCAGGCTTTATAACAGAATTTGCAGTAGATACTATTATCACTCCAAGAAATTACTCCCTGACTGTAAAGGGTGTAAGCTTGGTAACTTAAATACTCAATAATGTAGGAGAAAGAGGATCAAGTCGGATGACTTGAAAGAGTCACATTCATTTAAGAACACATGATTCCTCTCAAAGATCAAAGGCTTTCAACTATATTGTTCAGAAGATTTAAATCAAATGTGTGAAGGCATGAAGAAGACTTATCATGCTAACAAAAATATACATACAATATCATATGTGAATGGCCAGCTATGACAGTTTAAATACTTATCACACTAACAGAGACATATATAAGATTGCATGAAATATATGGTCAGACATAATAGGTAGAATACTTGTAGCTCTAGCTTATCAACGCAATGACAGGATGACAACTTTCATGCATTAGACAAACATGAGAAGAAATGTATAGGTTTAATATATCAATGAAGAGATGAGATGACATCCATCTGTCATTAAATATATATAAACATGGAAAATAAAGAAGATGAAAATTGAATCAATACAGTGAAAGAAGCTTGATGTCAAGATGTATTCATAGATATTTCCATGGATGAAATATGGTTACAAATCTCCAAGGTCGAACCACGGTCCTTAGATTGTTTCCCCCCCTTTCTCCATGTTACAATAATGCCTCATATAGGTATTGAGGTCGAAATACTCCCTAGGAGCTCGAATTCCCTTCCAAATCTAAAAGATAACAACAATTATCTTCAATTTCTGGAACCGTCTGACATAAAAAATGGGCCAGACTATTGAAACCTAGGGCTGCAGTTAAGATTCCATATCTCCAAAATCATGACATTTGTGTACAAAATGGAAGAGACTTTTGTAGATTGGTTTTTTGTGAGAAACAACCTCTCTCAGTTCTTTGATATTCATTTTCATTTTCCCGAGATATGGATCTCAAAAACATGTGTCAAACAGGGAAATTCTGAGATCTGAAAATTAGGGATCAGAGATGGATTCCATTCTCCCAATATATGACACCTGTAGGAAAATTGAGAGAGGTTATTGGTCTTTGACGTGTTAGTAACAAAAGTCTCCTCCCGTTTCTCAAAATTATTCTCCAGTCGCTCAAAATCATCATTTGAAAATGATGACTCAGCGCAGTATAAACGCAGTATTTTTGAAAAATGCAGCTTCATCTTCTTATCATATGCCTCCAAAGCTTGGAAAGGAGAATTATCTGTATCTTATAATTATTATCCTTCATTAAAAATCATTCCCACAGAATCTGGAAACCAAAAAATGTGATCTGGGCAGAAAGAAGTTCATTCTAGACTCTTCTGCGATTTCAACGACCAAACAATCCCGTGTTTATCCTTTTAGCCGCTGAAAGTGAGAGATTTTTGGCGGCTCTCAACACTGTAAATTTGACCATTAAGCCACCGAAAGCTTAAAATTAGCTTTTGGTGTAATTTGAGATGTGGATTCCTTAATTTATTGAATTGATGTGATTTTAAGCCTGTCTCAAAACCTTTAAAACTTAAGATTTAGAAATAAATCTTCTACCTAATGATCATCTTATCATGTGATTTGGAAATCATTTTGGGGAGATAACAGTTACCGCGAATTCGTACAACATAGCGGAGCAAGAGTTTCTATGAGGACCTTGAGGAAGGTATATTTGATCGTTGTATACTTCTATTAAGATACTGCTATCCAATAAAGGTGTAATGACAATGGAGTCAGACATCTAAAATTCCCCGCGTGCATGGGGGAAGGGGGGAAACATTAACAGAAAGAGGAGAAATGGAAGGAGAAGTGGATAAAGGAAAGAAGGAGGGAGCCTTGGAACCTATCATGGTGGATGACGAAAAGATCAAGCGAATCATGGCGATAGCTGGAAAGACGCACAGTGAAGTACCCTATCAATACAAGGTGAACACAAAGAAGAGAGTTGTAGCCACGAGGGAAGGCTTGGAAAGTGATGAAGAAGAGGTAGAGGATCTCTGGGCTATGGAGAAGATTAAGGAAATCCTGCGCACAACATATGAGAGGAAGATGAGAGGTCCAAGAGTGGGAAGAGAAGGCAACAATACTATCCATATTAATTTCAATGTGGAACCCATCAACCCATGTGTGACTAATACACCAAAAAGAACACCACTGTTTAGAAAACTGTATTTTGGGAGAAGGAAGACATCAGGAAGTACATCTACACAAGGAACAACAACTGAAGGAGCCAGTTCATGAACCCTATTCAAGTATCTACACCACGGGAGGTATTAGTTCAACATTTAGGATGGCAGGACACAATCCCACCATCAAGTTACCATAATTCAAAGGAGAAGCATCAGAGGACTCGGAAAAACACTTGTTTATCTGTGAGAAGATCTGGGAAGCAAAACAGATCTCAGATGAAGATACTAAACTTGCACAACTAGCGATTACACTACGTGATCACGCACTGGATTGGTATATGAGTTTAGCTACAAACAATCCACCATGGAAAACCAGAATAATTGCGGACATCAAGAAATTACTGATAAATGAGTTTCAAAAGCCAAGTTTAGAGGATCAATACATGAATGAGATGATAGAAATTAGACAGAAACCAGAAGAATCTGTGTGGGAGATTGAACAGAGATGCAAGCGACTGAAAGGAAAGTTGAAATATCTCATGGAAGATATGCAGCACATGCACCTGTTCTTCAATTCACTACTACCACACTTGAAATATCCATTGCGACAACATAAGTTTCAGACGCAAGAAGAGGCTCTGCAGGCAGCCCTGCAACTGGAAGAAAACCAATATCAGAAGATGAATCCAACCATTGAAGAGTTGAAGGAGGATTTAAAGAATTTAATGTTCCAGTTAAACCAGAACAAAAGTAAGGACAAATGAGAAGTCGTTTGGTGTACCACATGCAGGACAAAAAGACACCACAAGAATGAATGTCCAACATTCACGCAGTATATGGCAGTAGGAATGCCAAGTCCGTTACCAATAGGAGGACTATGGTGTGAAATCTGTAAGAAACTAGGCCACGATCCATGTCATTGCCCAATGATGCATAAATACCAAACAATCCCAAAGAGTTCATATTGCAACTTTTGCAAGCCAGTGGGCCATGATGACAAAGATTGTAGAACTATGGATTTGATGTGAGAGAGGACATCAGATGCATATAGGGTGCAGGCAGAAATGATGACCGGGCAATCCACACCTAAGTTTAACCAATTTCCAGCCCCATACAACACTGCACAACAGTAGTATAATAGTGTGCAACAACCATATAATACCGCACAACCACATTACAACACATTGCAACCTTAGTACAATACTGTGCAATACAATCAGGTGCCTCAGTATAACGCGCCGAGAGGAGATCGAGCTGGCTACAGAGGTGGAGGATGAGCAAGAGGAGGCTTTGGAAGAGGTAGAGGACGAGTGGTATGTCACAACTGTCAACAACCAAGACACTATGCAAGAGAATTTCCACTTCCACCAACGACATGTATGTATTGTCGCACATCGGATCATGACATGGAAGAATGTACTACGTTACTAGGGAAGATCCATGAGAAGAGGAATCAAAACAACCAGAATGTTCAATGGATTTCAGCTGAAGCAAGGGATGAAGGACATAACATCAACATAGTCACGCATGGAGGAGCTAAAATAGGCATTGACGCAATCCATCAAGAGCCAGTACATCACCAGTGGGTGAAGAACAATGTCAAACCAAGGAAAAAGTTCGATGCGTAGAATGAGAAGGAAACATTTAAGCAAGCCAGACAATAATTTTTGAAGCAAGACACCTCGTTGACTTCAATTGCACAGTAGAGAAAGGAAATACCATAGTATGAGATGCCTCCATCGTTGGATGATACCAAAGAAATGAAGACTCTAGGACAAGTAAGTACAATTAAAGGATTTTTGCAATCATGTGTAAAAATATTGAATGATCCATCCTCTATCAAAATATTGCAAAATATATTAGAAAGATGTAGCATAGAGACAAAAGGAAAACTAGAACAAAAACAATCAATCACCTACATACAAGGAGAAGAACAAGTAGGGAGTTCAGGCTGAATGCCAACATCGAAGATTTCAACATGGGAGATATCATACTGGATCTAGGATCTGAAGTCAATGTATTACCAAAGAAGACATGGAAATGTATGGGAGATCCCACATTAGGATATTCACCTATTCAGATGAAACTAACAAACCAACACAGAGTTCTACCAATTGGCAGACTTAAAGGAGTGACAATAGATCTGTATCGAGTGCACACTAAAGCAGACTTCGAAGTGATTGAAATAGTGGACGATACAACACCATATACAACATTGCTTGGCTTGGATTGGGCATTCGATAACCAAGCCATAATCAATTTAAAGACACTGGATATGTGTACATTGGTAGGTGATGTTGTTCTGATCATTTAAGTCAGGTGTACCTGCACCACAAATTCTATTCCAGACCTTCCATTTCTTTCCCATAACTTCAAAGTCTCCCTTGGTCCTTATAAGGAAGAATACCCCACAAGACTTTATTGATGTGAATATCCATTCTTGGGCACATATCATATGACAACAATATACAACCAACTATGCAACATTCATTGCTTCCATAGGTGGTATATATATATATATATACCAAGATGATTCGACGATATAGTATATAACACTCGTAGACATATATACACTCATTGACATGAATATCCATTCTCTAGGCACATATCATATGGTGTGGTTAGAAATATACAACCTTCTACACAACATTCAATGTTGCAGCAGGTGATATATACATTGTGGGATATATTCAACATTCATAGGTGATATATACATTGTGAGATATATTCGACATATATATTAAAGTGAGGCACATATCATATGGCGTGGCGAGCAATATACAACCTTTTACGCAACATTCAATGTTGTAGTAGGTGATATATACATTGTGGGATATATTCAACATTCCTAGGTGATATATACAATGTGTGATATATTCGACATATACATTAAAGTGAGGCACATATCATATGGCATGGCGAGAAATATACAGCCTGCTACACAACATTCAATGTTGCAACAGGTGATATATACATTGTGGGATATATTCGACATTCATAGGTGATATATACATTGTGGAATATATTCGGCATATATATTAAAGTGATCCGAAAACGTATATAGCACTCATGAGTATATACCAAGATGATCCGAATATCCATTTCCTAGGCACATATCATATGGCAAGCAATATACAACCTGCTAGGGAGCATTCAATATGTTGCATATATATAGTGAGATATATTCAGTGTATATACGAAAATGATTCGATGGTGTATATAACACTAGTGAGTATATATCAAGATAATTGAGCGATGTTGTATAACACCCATCTAATACATACCAAGATGATTCTGCAACAACATTGAATATTGTGTAGCAAGGTGCTTATTACTCGCCATATCAAAATTTGTCTATCTAATTTAGCCAAGTCCTTTATGACCACGTAGTCATTATGTCTTGTCTTCTTTTCAAATACAATGATTTCTTTAAGGAATATATCTAATTGTACAATGTTTTTCCATTTAATTTCCAAAGCTCAATAATGTGTAGGTATAGTTACAACTAGGCCATCTGATTTCCAATTTCCAAGGGACAGATAGGTGAAAATTTGATTAGTATTTATGACTATGATTGTATACCTAATTACAATATCATCATCCTAATAAGGCTATATATATATATAAAATTCTCTTTCATATAATCAAGTTGTTTGTTTATAGAGATGTCTTCCTTCATTTATCTAGATAAATAAGCATTAACCAACTCTTGAAGGTGTAGGTGTTTCCATTGTTACAGTGTATGTCAAATTATGTATAGTTTATGCAAGTGTGTCTCATATAATGTTTAGAGTTGCAACAAGTGGTATAATATCTTTAGTCAAGATTTATTAGAGCTATGTGTTGGTTCTTTTTAAAAAGAAAAAAAAAAAATAAAAAATTACGAGAAGTTATTGTCACTTCGTAATTAGGGCCAAGTTTCAAGAGTGCTTCTAGATATTCACTAGCAAAATAGAGAGATGTTGCAACTACAATTGAAGGTCAAAGGGTCCATGGATTGTGCAAAACCAAGAACTTTGTTTCAATTTTTTTAAGGGTTTTTCAAATGAGGAAATGTTATAGGTGGTCTAGGATGAAGATCTGCAGGGTAGTGAAGAAGTATCATAGTTTATTGGGATGTATATGTTGTTGAGGAAAATACCAAAGAGGAATAAATGATCCATTGTTGGGTATGTGTTATATTCTTTGCAAAATTGATCACATGGACTGTACACTGATATGGGAGAGAAGGGGTTCTAGGGGGTGCTTAGCACCCCCTAGTCAGGATGGTTGCGGGGGTTTGGGGGTGGGAGCCCCTGATAAAAAAAAATTGGTCCATTTTTGACATTTTTTTGCATCCATTTTTTGTGGTTTTTCAGCGCATGGTTTTTGTCGATGGTTTTTCTAATTCCGATTAAGGAATTAGGGTTGTTGACTAATATGGGTCAATGGATTAGGGGTTTGGATTCCGTGGGATCCTATATGTATATTGTATTGTAAACAATGAATATGATGAATAGAAGATTAGAGGTGTAGCTCTAAATAGATCGTTGGTTTTCCCAATTTGGGTTTCTAGGGTAAAAATATCTGCGTAATGTGTGTGTGCACCATTATATCTTTTCCATTTTATTAAAAATATGTTTGTAGTAATTATTCATACAAGGTTAAAATCTACATCCATGCGTTTGAGGAAGAAGAAGTTGTTGAGAAAGAGGAGAAATTTGAAAACTAGATCTCATAGCAAAAAATACTATGTGTACATGAAGCGAAAGGCATATGATACTAGCAGCATGGTTATCAATTACAATGTTGAATGAGAATATTTATCGGAGAGTGTCGATAGCATCGATTATGAGTGGAAACCATAAATTGGTTAGACTATTCTTTGTGTGAGTGGAAAGGTAGATTGGGTGCAGGTGAAGGCATAGTGGTAGGGCATGGTGGATGTGTTCTAGATGGGCCTATATGGGTTTTGAGGAATGGTTATCGTGTTTTCTCAACTATTTCTGTTGTGGAATGAGTTGGAGTAGGAGATTGCATGGTGCATGAAATAATAATGAAAGGAAGAGTTGAGAGGGAAGATGGAAAGGAAGATAGCATGGAAACCATGGAAGCTACAAAACTAGCAAGGCAGAGAGATCATAGGGAAATATGTAAACCTAATCTCTCAAAAAACTAGAAAGGAGAAAAAAGTGTCTCGTCTCTTCTTATGCTTTATATTTCATTTTTTCTTAACTTACTTGGTTAACTTGTACTTTTTACTAAAATGTTGTCAAGGTTCAATGCTCTATTTTTCAAATAACTTTATTATAAAGTGCATGTCATCAAATAACTTTATTATAAAGTGCCTTTTACATTATAAAGTAATATAAAGTGTAAATTGTATATCACTTAACTTATAAGGTGATTTTTGAGTTATAAAGTGATTCAATGTGCAAATTATATGTCACTTAACTTATTTAAATGATTTTTGAAGCACATAATGCTTTGAGGTGCAAGTTGTTTATGTACAAACAATTACAATTGGATCATCCAATTTCCAAGGGAAAGTCAAGTAGAAATTTTATTAGTATTTATGACGATTTTTTTTTTACCTAATTACAATAAAGGTATCATTGTTGTAATAAAGTTATATGTGTATAAAAGTCCCTTTATATAATAAATATTTAGATATGTGATACAAGTTTAAATTTAGGGTTTATATATATATATATATATATATATATATATATATATAATATAAGTTTAAATTTAAATTTAGGGTTTATGTATTTATTGTTAAAAATGGTTTTCCATTTTATTATCTCTTATCAATATAACCATAGGTTTCATGTTTTTTAAGGAGATGTCTTCCTCATCTTATTAGTCCCTGTCCTTCGGGTTAAGGGACTTATAGTAATCGATTCTTAGTCTTAGTATTATTTTGGCACAAAAATCAAGAAACTTTTTTTGTTTTAAGATAAAGTTTTGAAAAATCATATCATTAAACTTCAACATTCCATATCTTTTAACCTAAGTTTACACTTGGAGGTATTATTTGGTCTCTTCCCGAGGTACAAATGAAGAAAACCTTACTTTTAAAGCACCCTCTCACACAAATTCGATGAATGATTTTTTCAAGACAAGTAATGCTAGAGCTAATTCTAGCATTACTTCCTTGGCATTAAATGCTATACAATTTTTCCAATAGTTTAACCAAAGTTTATGCTAGGTATTACAAAACAATTGCGTGGAAGATCGAAGCTCCATAGTCTTTCCCCAAAGGACAAGTGTAGTGCTATGTGTCTATGTGTCTAGTGCTATGTGTCTATCCTAGCTGGTGCCCTTGTATTTTTCTTCAAGAGGTTTTCTCACATAAAAACATTTGGGCTGGTTTCCTGGTCACTTCCTTGAAGCCATTCTGTTTGGTTTCCTTACTAGTCACGTCCTTGAAGCTATAGATAATATGTTCTTGTGCCAATGAAGTTGTTGAAGTCCTTGAAGCTGCAGAGAATATGTTCTTGTGCCAATGAAGTTGCTGAAGCTGTTGAAGTCCTTGAAGCTACAGAGAAGATCAACAACATAGAATATGTTCTGAAGTCCTTGAAGTTGCAAGGATAATGATCTCTGAGCATGGAGATTGTTTCTCCAGCTTGCAAAGGGAGAAGGCTCGTATAGTTAATATGAGAAGAATACAAGTAATTGTTGCAAATGAATTCTTTGCACAAGCCAATACAAGAAGATATTGCAAATGAATCCTATGCACAAACAAGTACAAGAGAAGCTGAAGAAGAGGGTAAGTGATATATGTTACAATGCCTGGATTGGAAAGTAACTAACTCGCAATTTCAGGAATGGTTGGTAAACAACTCTTGGCGTGGTGAAAAACTACTTCCTGTGCTCCATTGCTAGTGTTTTTATAGTTCATACCCTTTCCATTTCTTTTTCCTCCCTATCTAGAAGGTGGAGCACTGACAGGGATAGGCGAATCATGCCACAACTGGCGCATCATCATAGTGAAGGGACCTAATACCATGAATAAGTAAGCACATGGCAGACCCATTCTAAGGCTTTTTCCTTTATTTCTTACATATCTACCAGCATAATTAATCATTCTATCAAACTTAATTTATGAAAATATCACAAGAACAATAATAAATTGAATTACCAAAGAAACCCTAGTATCAACATGCACTGATGACAGAATAAAATTCTATCTCCGATGAACTGTTAAACCACTCTATCTCAATCAATCTCATTTAAATCAAACCATATCGTGCCAAACCAACACACCTGTAAGTAAGTAAGGGTTGCACCATCCTTGCCTAATCGGGAGCTATAGTATGTTTACGATTCAATTCCCAATCTAGTCGATGATACCATTATATATATCATGAAAATTCCAATGAAACCATAATCCTAATAGATTTTCCAATTCCAAACAGAATTTGGTAAGGATAAAACCCCTTATAATCCTAATAGTTTTTTCAATTCCAAATAGAGTTTGGTATGGAGAAAACCCCTTGCTGTTAGATAGATCATTTAGAATCATCAACACCAAGCTAAGCTTATCCAATACCTATCTAAAAATATCCCATACTAATTCCTATTGAACTGCACCTCCTCTATGTTTAGCTGAAACTAGCACACAGAATAATCTTTCCATTTAAATTTTGATTTGATATGCATCTCCATATTGCAAAGCCATTAAATTTGTATACAACTTTCATTTTTACCACCTCAGATTGTATCAACCTGACACAAATATTTCAGTGTGAATGTGAATGAATTGAGTAAAGTAATCTTGAAAAACTAACGATATTTATCTTGCACTGCGGAAGCCCCTCTATGCTTAAATAATAAGAGTGAAGGGAGCTCTAACTAGGTAGTTCGTAAGGCACAATACTTGCTAAGGCTTTGCAAATGGGGTAGAAAGCTAAGTGGGCTTCATTGTGGGTAAAAATACACAGTTAAGCACGCTTGAGCCAGAGGCGTCTTGGGATGGGTGACCACCTGGGAAGTCTTGGTTACCAGGTGCAAGCCTTGAAAGTGATGATTGATGCTATGAGATTAATTTTGTTGGTTTCAATCCCATTTCTTCACCTCTGTGAGCATCTCTCGATGCAATGAGTGCTAAGTGGACTATTTCAATCATGAGAATTATTGGTCAGTTGCGACTAATAATCATGGATATGGGTCATAGATTAATGACTTACACTACGCAATTAATCCCAAAAATAATATCTAATATCTTGCACTGCGGAAGCCCCTCTATGCTTAAATAATAAGAGTGAAGAGAGCTCTAACTGGGTAGTTCATAAGGCACAATACTTGCTAAGGTTTTGCAAATGGGGTAGCAAGCTAAGTGGGCTTTATTGTGGGTAAAACTCCACAGTTAAGCGCACTTGAGCCGGAGGCGTCTTGGGATGGGTGACCACCTGGGAAGTCCTGGTTACCGGGTGCAAGCCCCAGAAGTGATGATTGATGCTATGCAATTAATTTCATTGGTTTCAATCCCATTTCTTCACCCCTGTGAGCATCCCCTGATGCAATGAGTGCTAAGTGGACTATCTAATCATGAGAATTATTGGTCAGTTGCGACTAATACTCATGGATATGGGTCAGAGATTAATGACTTACACTATGCATTTAATCCCAAAAATAATATCTAATATCTTGCACCACGGAAGCCCCTCTATGCTTAAATAATAAGAGTGAAGGGATCTCTCACTGGGTAGTTCATAAGGCATAATACTTGCTAAGGTTTTGCAAATGGGGTAGCAAGCTAAGTGGGCTTCATTGTGGGTAAAACTCCACAGTTAAGCGCACTTGAGCCAGAGGCATCTTGGGATGGGTGACCACTTGGGAAGTCCTGGTTACCGGGTGCAAGCCCCGAAAGTCATGATTGATGCTATGCGATTAATTTCGTTGGTTTCAATCCCATTTCTTCACCCCTGTGAGCATCACCCAATGCAATGAGTGCTAAGTGGACTATTCCAATCATGAGAATTATTGGTCAGTTGCGACTAATACTCATGGATATGGGTCATAGATTAATGACTTACACTACGCTGTTAATTCCAAAAATAATATCTGGTATTTACCTTGTTGATGTTGTGACCATACGTTTACTTGAAGCATTCCAACGTTGCATTGAGTTGAGAGAAAATACTGGTGCCTAGAATTTGAACATACACATCCTCCCTCTGGTCTTCCTTCTCCAGCCTCAAATAACTAATGTGATTTTGTTTTGGCAAGGTTCATATCAACCTCTAGGCCACAATGTCTATATGCCATCACTAGTGCCACCAAAAGCTGTCAAATCCCAAAACATTAGTATTAATCGACCTTTAGAGAAACATGAAGATGAAGAGACTGAGGAGTGCACAAATTTTTATAGAGGACCACCTTTTGAGTGCCTCCCTTGGTTTCCCAAGCGATGTCTTCTTCCATGGATTTTATGTACATGGCTTGGTATGCTCTCTTCACGTTCAACAGTTCTTCTGGAGATCTACAACATGTAATCTCTATAATAACTCCACAGTTTGAAATCCAGCCTTGAATCACATATCGTGCAAGGTGTGCATCACACTCTGTTGGATCAAGAAGCCACCACAACATGGCTTTATGTGTTTAAATTGCACTCCAATTCATTGGGGATACGATTGATGGGAAGGTGGTTGTTAACCCTCCCTTTGCACATTGCATTCGTAACACTTTACTTTAGCTATTTCTCCCACCCAACCCATTTGAGGGGGTGTTAGAAGATCAAAGATATCTGGGAAAGTAAGGTGAGCTATGGGAAAGGTCAACCCAGTCTTGATCAACCCAGCTAGTAAGACACGCTCGTTTAAGTCCATCTCTGTCTGCAAACCCTGAAGGCAACACAATGCCTAGACAACTGGCTAGTACTGAAACTTCCCTTTGGTTGTACCTGAGAGCCTTTGTTACCTTATCAGTGCATTCTAGTGCAACACAGATCTTATAACATCTGAGATACAACTGTTCTATGTGGCGACTATCAGATCTAACAGCTCCCTCCAAATATGAAAGAGCTTTGCAATAGTCCTCAAAAGAAGCCTCAAAATTATCTGCAAAAAGAAACACATAAATGTTTGAAATTGGCATATCAATATGGCTCCCAGAGATATGCTGGAGGCATCTACATTTACAGGGAATTCTAGATCCCAATTTTGAAATGTCATGTTATGGATACCGCCATGGCATAATGGGTCATGCGTGATACCCACCTGTCCCACCTACACTCACTGATACAGGGAATTCATGCGCGCGTGTGCTTACTGGTTGGAAAGAACAGACATACATATCCATTTATTACTAGAGCCGCGGTCTTTCTTTTTGTTCTGAAGCCTAACCAGAGGGAAAGGAGGTGAGCAAGGGTAGAAGCACTCATTCCTTTATAGGAGGTAGTGGCATGTGATAAATAATATTGATTAGAACGTAGCAGGCAGTAGCAGTAGCTTTAGTTTCATATGAGAGTTCGAATTTGAGTTATCCCTAACACGCTTACAGAGGGAGGATTGAACCTGAACCCAGATGAAGATTGAACCCCGGTGAGTGTGATACATGCAAACCAAGTGGAGCAGAGGCAATGGCAGCATGCATGCAAACCAAGTGGAAGCGATGCATAAGGTGCTTATGATAAAGTGGCACATCCATGTTAAAAGATCATGTTCTCGAGATAATACGTACCTCAAGTATTGATTAATTAGATTCCATAAAGTAACACGTCACGAGTAAGGGAAATACTATGTCTAGTTCAAGACTTCTAGCTCATTACGTAAATATAAAATTAAGACACTACTTGGCTTCGTACTCGTAGTTGGTAGCTCTTACAGTGGTGAATCTATGTAATGTGAGCCTATCCACACACAGGTAATGTAATTAGTATAAGATCTATAAGGCACTAGCTTATCGTGTCTTCAGGTGTGCTATATCCAATCCGAGACACCATAGGTGAGGTCAAAGGTGGATGCATCGGGGCCTCTACAACATAGTTGGTGCATCTTATTAATTAAGTCATGTGTAGCTACTACCTTCGTTTTTCCCTTCGCTAGTGGTTCTATATCTCGATTAGGAACATGATATGAAGCTGACCATCGAACTATTCTATGTTATTTTCTCGTCTACTAATAAAAGTATCTGATATGCTAAAGAGATAATATGCAATTCCTTTATTATGCGGGATCTCATAAAGAGAATCTTCGAGAATATTTAATGGCAGTTCCTCATTGTAGTAATTCCTATATTTTTCAGATACCATTGGAGACTTGTCTACGAATATCGGAACAACAAGTCCCTGATTTTAACGAAGCGGTATTTTTGCCTTCTTAGTAGGGACTTGTTTCTCCACAACTATCCTTGTTTGAATTAGTAGTTGTTAACCAACCCTTGTGTGTAGGTGTCGCTATTGTTATAATGTATGTCATGTTATTTCTAGTTTATACAAGTGTGGTCCCATTTGGTGTTTAGGGATGTAACAAGTGGTATCATTTTTTTAGTTAAGCTTCATAGAAGTTGTGTGCTTGTTCTTTTTTAGAAAGAAAAAAAAAAATGAAAAAAAAAAAAAATGATAAGAAGTCACTGTCAATTCGTAACCAAGGCCAAGTTTCAAGAGTGCTTCTATATCTTTGCCAACAAAATGAGACAAATGTTGTAATTAAAGTTGAAGGGAAAAGGGCCCATGGATAGTGCAAACCATAACCATGTTTAGATAGTTCTAAGGGTTTAGTAAATGAAGAAATGTCGTAGGTGGTCTAGGATGAAGATCCATAGGGTAGTAATGAAGTTTCCATGTTCTATTAGGATGTAGATCTTGACAATGAAAAGTCGAAATGGAAGAAATAACCCACGACTTCGAGGAAGAAGAAGTTGTCAAGAAAGAGGAGAAATTTGAAAACCCATATATCGTAGAAAAATACTACTATGTGTACATGAAGCCAAAGGTAAAGGATGATGGTGGCATGATTGTCAATTACAATGTTGAACAAGTAGATTTATTAGAGTGTCCATAACATTGACTATGGGTGGAAACCATAGAGTGGTGAGATTATTCCTTGTGCAAGTAGAAAGGTAGATTTGTTGTGGGTGAAGGCATAGTGTGTAATACCCCTGTTTCCCCTAGCTTGTAAATATAACTATAACTTGCCAAAAGACTATGGGAAGAATGGATATGTGTGTATGTTGAAATTGATGAACCTTTTTGTTATAAAAGGTAATGTATGCATTTCTGTTATTAAATAAAATGGACAATGTTGCATAACTGTTGAAGGGGTTTTCCAAGGTAGATCACGATGCATGAGAGAGATGGTGAGGGGAACCAACAATGGTTGAGATGACCCCCACCAGACCAATACTTTACTGGATTTAAATTAATCGGACCCAGAACAATCCTCTGACCCAAAAAAATAAATTACCAGTCAGGCTGGTAGTTGGGAAGTCCTCATCAAGAGTCAATGAGGAGATGGGAAACGTACCCATCTGAAAAAATTCCCGACTTGACCACAAAATGGGGATTCAGACCCATACAATCTTACAGAGGAAGGAAAAAAAAGAAGGGATTTTGTGGGCAGAGAAGAGGAGGGAGAAAAATATGATTCATGTAACCATTTTCTGAAGGAAGAGCACGTGCAACTCTCTGGTTCGAAAGAGAATTGAAAAATGAGTTTGTTCTGGTACAAGAATTGGTTGGGAAACATCTTCAGTCCAAGTTGATAAATGAGGTTGCAAGAATATGAGTGACTGAGGAAGCACTCATTGTAGACCCCCTTGCTTGGTAGAGAGAGAAACAATTTTCTAAATTCCCGTGGGTAGAGGAAAGTGATTCTCCATCCCTGGTTGTTGTTGAACAAGAAGGAAGAGTCTCTCTCAGAGCATCCTAATCTAGCTAGGGGATGGCCAATGGTAAATCTGTCTAGGATTTGTTGTGCCTATGGTTGGGTGGAAAAGGGCACCCTTCTCAGCAGTTGCTTTACTATCTAGTTTCTTGATAAGTATTATTTATCCATGTACTAGAATTAAAATGAGTGGTTGGATGTTTGTGTCTATGACTAAATTTTGCATTGTTTGATTAATTTTAGAAATGCTTATGTTTTTCTGTGAACCCCTGTATTTGAATGGTTTCTATTTGCCTCTTCTTAGCAGCAAGAGAACTATTAGACATGGGCCTTTAGATGAATTTAGGAATAAGTTTATGGTCTCCGTGATAGTTGGAAAATCCTTAAGGGAATTTTTCCCAAGGATTGATTTGGTAATGTAAGAGTCAAGGTATATTTCATTGGAATACTTCAGTCCTGTCGACCCCTCAAATTTACCTTCATAGGTTTGAGGGTGCCTCCTTCAAACCATTCGTCTGTGTGACTAAGGACTCATGTCCATGGCCCCAACCAAATCACGGCTAAGAGTTGAGCGTGCAACCCCGAGACTTGTCAGGGAGTCCATATGATGAGGACCTTGGAACCCTTCACTGGGTCCGATAGGAGCTAAGCTGTTTTGGCTTCAGAACTCTGGGAGCCCAGAGCTCCAAGATGTTATGACTTTAAAACCTTTGAAACCAACTGAAGGAAACCTATTGGTACAGTTACTGACAAGGTTGTCCGACATCTGGAGGTTTCCCTGACTATGATCGTGGGACTTGTCCCACCGTTAAAACTTGATCCACTTCTCGGTCGTAAAGTAGCACGAATCGTAGATTTGAGGATCTTTAGTATCTTACCTAACCGTTGGATCTATGTCATGGTTAGCCCGATGTTGACCACTCTGGGATAAAGGAAGTCTTAAATGGGTGGAACCCCCGAATTTCAAGCTCGCGAAGTGACGAGAACCATATATCTAAGGATGCTTCAGGATATTCCTTGACCTTCAGATCTATGTCATGGTCAATCTGACATTCACCACTCTAGGAGAATGATAGTGTTAAACGAGTGAAACCCTTGAAATCCAAAGTCACGAAGCGACAAGGACTGTCGATCTAAAAATGCATCAAGATCCTTCCTGACCATTGGATCTAGACTATGGTCAGTCCTACGCTGACCACTTTGTAAAAAGGAAACTAGACAGCCAAGCTCCTAAATGCCAAAGTCACGAAGCAACAGAGGTCGTAGAACTATGGATCTACATGGACCTATCTCGACCATGTGATAAAAGGGGTATTGGGAGGTTGCTGGTGAGAGTTCGAGCTTCAGAGCTCTAGGCGATTTCATAGGAAGGAGAAGCTAAATAATCCTAGAGGTTGTCAGTCTGGAGTGATGTGGAATGCTAATGTCACCTAGGATGACGTTGACCCATGTTTGGCATGTCACATCTCACCTTGATTCATGCCTTTTACAGATTTTATATGCTAAATGGAACGTGACATGTGTCACCCATTGAATGGGCCACATGTCATATCTTCCCTATGTCACGTGTTAATACCCTAGCGCATGCTAGCTTAGCCTAATATCTGGTGGAATACCCTAGGGAAATAGGAGTTTGGGACTCCAGGTAACTTGGGAAGCTGGGACGCTAGGGTTAGCTGGATGAAGGCCCAGACCTACTTGTCCCTATCTCTATGTTTAACGTGCCACCATGTGTATGTGTGTACCCTTTGGGAGTCTGAGTTTCAAAACTCTGGAGGTTTGGGTGTGGTATATTGGATTAGTTGAAGGGCCGAAGGCTAGATCCACGTGGCAGGATCCCGAGGTTTTGGGACTCCGGAGGATATGCAAATAGAGAAAAGGACGTTCGACACCGAAGCACCAAACGTTGAAATCCCTTAAGCCTATGCATTAAATGAGGGTGAATAGGAGTCGTTGAATTTAACGATGGATGGATTTCCACCATAAACGCAGGAATGATAGGGAACTCCGGGACTTCGAGGAACAATTCTTGTAATCGCCCCTCCAGCGACTATTTCGTC
This sequence comes from Picea engelmannii, assembly GCA_009831015.1. Taxonomy (NCBI): domain Eukaryota; kingdom Viridiplantae; phylum Streptophyta; class Pinopsida; order Pinales; family Pinaceae; genus Picea; species Picea engelmannii. The sequence goes on along the minus strand of ML785501.1, from coordinate 202,223 downwards.
ACTAAAGGGTGACAACCTTGGTTGAGTCCATTCCCATTGGAATGGTACGAATGAGGAAAACCCACGTGGGTACCACATGGCCCTTAACCAATGACACCTGAAGAGATTTGGGAAGGCGTAACTTCCACTCCAGAGCTCGGATTTGAGCATGGTATGAGTTGTTGGAAAACTCTTGACGAGAAGAAGAGTATGGAGATCCTGGGAAGATGATTTGAGATGATTAAGAAAAGTGAAATTTTGATGCCCCATCCCTTAAAAAGGTACTTAGGGGTTGGGTGTGTTAAAAAGTGGTATCAGAGTGGGAAACAACACTTGGCCTTCTTGGGCTCATGAATGAGTCACATAAAAATATTTCTAGAGAACTTTAAGGGGTAACACCTTATCTTTCCCCATTCATAAGGAACTTATCTAAACCACTGCTGAAGTGAGGAATGAAACTTTTTTTTGTTGTTATATTTTTTGAAAATATGAATTTTGTTTTGCTAGTGTTCCAAATAAAGAAGCTGACTTCACCTTATAAATTGTGTGTGTTGTTCATAAACTAGTAGATAATTAACTAACATAAAATGTTTTATCATTAGTCAAGCAACCAGTGGACAATAGGAAAACTACAATGTAAAGTATGGTGACATACCATGAGTTGGGGGAAAGATCCCACAATAGAGAAGAGGAATATGATGAGAGGAGGGCAGTGGAAACCCCTCCAGATTTGGTTGAAATCGTAAGAAGCCTCATGGAGGGATTACAAAGTTGTGAGGATGATAAAAGAACAGGAAAAACAAACTGAAATTAACGCAGTCCTACTGCAAATTCTATTAGATGTACAAATATAGCTGCAACATGGACCATCGACCAATCATGTGGATAGAAATCATACTAAGAAAACTCAAATTCCACATGAGATACAAAATCATGGTCCTGAAAGTGGGCACACAAATAGGAGGACCTCAAAGAAGGCCCCACATGGAACCAAGAGACGCTCAACGAAAGAATCTTCTAGTGAGGAAACTGACAACTCCAAGGAATCTTCTAGTAGAAAAACTAGTTCACATTCCCAAAGGAGAAAAAAGAAGAGGAAACATTCCAAGAGACATGACCCTAAAGAGTTTAAGAAAAGAAAACAACCAAATTTCGATGGAGAAATTAAAAATGGGGAAGAAGAAGAAGTTTGGCTACTAGGATTGAAGAAGTACTTTAGAGTCCATGACTATTCTGAAAACTTAAAGGCTTGAATAGCCATTTTCAACTTGAATGGAAAGGCCTCCATTTGGTGGGAGGACCTTAGGAATGTGGAAGGAATCCATGAGAAGGACTTGTCATGTAAAAAATTTGAGAAGTACTTCAAGAAGAAGTATCTGTCGAAAAAATACTTTGATGGGAAGACCAAGGAGTTCTATGAACTCAAGCTAGGGAAACTCACAATAGATGAATATATCAAAAAATTCCTTGAGATGATAAGGTATGTGCCCTACATAAAGGATGAAAAGGTAAAGATGCAATGATTTATTAATGGACTGCCTCAGTCCTTCCGGGACAGAATTGAATTTGATGAACCAAAGGATTTAGAAGACAATATCCGGAAGGCAAGGTACAACTATGCACAATTCAAGAATAAGGCAGAACCTCATAAGGACTGGAAGAAGAAAAGTGATTTGGGATTCAAGAAGAAGGGTTTTAAATCCTCAATATTTAAGAATCATGGGAAAATTTCTAAGATGAGCCTTCCTACTAAAAGTGTATATCAATCTAATTTTCCATCTCAGAGTGGTAATAAGCCCTTTGGAACAACCCCAGGTAAGACTGATAATACCAAGAGAGAACCCTTGGAATGTTGGGGTTGTGAAGAAGAACATTTTCTGAGGGACTACCCACATGAGAAACATGACAATAGGAGGGTCTACAACATCCAGGAGGCTACCACGGTCAATGATGTGGCTAGGAGCATGCCACAAATTTATGCAACCTTGGATAATAGACAAGCTCACCACCAAGCTTCAATGGTGGAGATGGAAGGTATGATTGCCAACCATCTAGTTTCCATTTTAATTGACCCTAGTTCTAATCTGAGTTATGTTTCCCCTCAAATTATTAAGAAATGTAAATTGCAACAAGTAAAGCATGTTAAATCATGGTTGGTATAACTAGCCACTGGAACCAAAAGAAAAGTAACAAAGGTCATACCAGCATGCCAATTCATTATGAATGGATTACCCACCCAAGCAACCCTAAACATGGTCCCTTTAGGATATTATAACCTATTGATTGGCATGGATTGGTTGGCTTCCCATAAAACCAAGTTGGACTGTTACAATAAAACTTTGGAGTGTGAATATGAATAAGGGAGAAAAATAATCCTACAAGGAATTCAAATGCCTTTTTCAATGAGACAAATATCAACCCTTCAAGTGAAGAAGTATTATAGAAAAGGGTGTCCTTTGTATGCAATACAAGTGTTGAACTCTGTTGATAACAATAAACCAAGCCTAGAGTACCATCCCATATTAAGAGAGTATAAAGATGTGTTTCCGGAAGAGGTACCCGGTGATCCGAAAAGATCTTTTAAAGATTATGGTTGATTTTTAAAACATGAGTTCATTAACCATTTAGAAATTGAATAAAGAGGAAGAATTAATGATGTAACATGGCAGCCATAATACGATGTACAAATTTGTAAATAAGCATAAATAATCAACAAACCATAACAACAAAGTTGTTAACGGAGTTCGAAAATATCGTCTACATCTCTGGGCCTTTGTCTTAGTGGGTGAGGCTTTCATATTTCTCTTCAAAGATTAAAAGTACATCATAAAAGTGTTAAATGGATTATAAACTGGTCTGGCTATGTTCTTCTAGACCTCAAGAACCCAACACAACTAACGACACTGAAAACGGTTGAACGAATCTCCCGAAAATGGACCGCAAAGTTCCTCTCCTCAATGGCTTCCCTACATAAAAATGGCTTTGACTGTCAAATTACTCAACATTTCTCCTTATCTAAACCTATCCAAGGCTTCCAAGCACCTCTGGTTTATATAGGTTTGAATTTTTCATCAACCTCCCAACTTCCTCCCAAGATCTAGCCTCAAAAAGGGCTCCAGATCCTCCAATAATGGACAAAAATCTCCCAAAACAGGCTTAAAAATCAAATAAAATCATTATAAAGTTGAAAAACCCAAAATTGACAAAATTAGGGTGCAACCCCCTATTCTACTGGCCCCTGGTCACATGGGTCTTTTCCATGTGGTCGAAGGCTGGCTGGCGCGTTGGTCTTAGCTTTTAAGTCTCAGCCCCTGGTCATTGGCATGACCATATGGCCTGGTGTTATGCCCCCACACGCTCCATAGGTTGTTAGCTCCTGGTCATTAGCCCCTAGTCGGATGGGGCTACCCCCCACTGACTGTAATATACCAGATATAAAATGTATGTAGAACAGAAATAAAATGCTAGAAATGGCAGAATAACAACAATATAACCAAAACATTCACCACAATAGCATTGAAATGATATGAGAATAATAACAGAAATAACACTTTGAATCTAAAAGAAATGTTCTCTGGCCTCTTCGAGGGGGAAATCTTTAGTTGAGCAGAGCTCTATTACAATAATACCCAAGTTAGGTTTCTCATACCCTCGACTCCTATTTATACTAAAAAGAAGCACTTAGAGGAAGATCCTTCTAAAAGCGGAAACTTCTATTAGGTCTTCTTACATCCACCTTATTCTATTTTATTGAAAGGCCTTATTAATATTAACCTTTATTACATCCGAATATATTTTTCTACCTATGTGCGGGTTAGGAACCTAACATGTCCGCCCCCTTAAAATCAACCTTGTCCTCAAGGCTTGAGATGAGGAAATTGTTGTAGAATGGTAGCTGGTTCCCAAGTGGCATCTGCTGGAGTTGTATCTTTCCACTGGACTAACACTTCCTTGATGGTTCTCTGACGTAGGCGATGCTCACGCTGGTCTAAAACTTCTTATGGTTGTAACCAATTGGATCCTTCTTCAGCTAACTCTGGAATGTTGGTTTGAATTTGGCACTTAGCTCCAATCACCTTCTTTAAGCATGAAACATGAAAAACAGGATGTAGCTTCGAATGGATGGGCAAAGCTAACTGATAGGCTACTTGTCCCACATGCTTGAGAATGGTATAAGGACCATAAAATTTGGGTGCTAGCTTTTGACAATGGTCGACCTTGAGGGAAGTTTTCTTGTAAGGTTGCATTCGAAGAAACACTTGATCCCCTTCTGCAAATTGACGTTCAGAGCGACCTTGATCTGCTTGTTGCTTCATGTGATTTTGTGCCATGACCAAATTCTCTTTGAGGGTACGAAGAATAGCCTCTCAAGATGTAAGTTCTAGGTCAACCTCCTGGACCTTCAAGGCACCTGGTAAGTATGAGAGAACTGAGGGTGGCTTCTGTCTATATAATGCTTCAAAAGGAGTCATGCATGTAGCTGTATGGTACGAAGTGTTGTACCACCATTCAGCTAGGGGTAACCATTGAGCCCACTGATTTTTCTTTTCCGAGGAAAAACACCTCAAATATGTTTCCAAACACTTGTTGACAACTTCCATTTGGCCATCAGTCTGGGGATGATAAGCTGTGCTAATATGCAATTCAGTGCCTTGTATCTTGAACAGTTCTTGCCAAAAATTTCTTGTGAAAGTTGGGTTGCGATCAGAAACAATAGAGTGCGGCATGCCATGAAGCTTGAAGACCTGATCCATGAAAATTTGAGCCACCGTGGATGCTGTAAATGGGTGTTGAAGGGCACATAAATGAGCATACTTGGAAAGACGATCAACAACCACCATGATGACTAATTTATTTCCCGATTTGGGTAAGCTGGTAATAAAATCCATAGAGATATCCTTCCAAATAGCAGGTGGAATCGAGAGCGGTTTTAGTGTGCCTGAAGATTTGACTGTTTCTCCCTTGTTGCATTGACACACATCACATTCAACGACAAAATTATGAATGTCCTATTTCATACCATCCCAGAAAAAGGAATGTTTGACCCAGTCATAGGTTTTGGTGAACCCGGAGTGCCCTGTTGTGGGTGTAGCATGAAGCTCAGAAAGTACCATGGATTTAAGCTTTGATTGTTTAATTAAATACAAACAACCTTTGTATCGAAGTTCATCATGGAGCTAAGAGTATCCTGGGGAAGTTGGAGCATTGGAATGCAATTGTTGAATTGGCTGCAAACTTTTGGGATCTTGTAGCCATTCCTGGTGAATGGCTTGGAGCCAATCTAGTACAATGAATGAAAGAGAAAAAAGGGATCCTTCATCTTCATATTTTCGAGAAAGTGCATCTGCAACCACATTGTCTTTTACTTTCTTGTAAATGATCTCATAATCATATCCAAAGAGCTTAGTCACCCATTTTTGTTGCTCTGGGGAGGAAATGTGTTGTTCCAGAAAATACTTGAGGCTTTGATGGTCTGTCTTAATTTGGAAACGTTTCCCTAATATATAAGGGCACCACAGATCAACGACATGCAGAATAGCCAACATTTCCTTTTCATAGATGGATTTGCTCAGATTTCTTTCAGATAGTTACTTGCTGGTAAAGGCCAAAGGTCGACCCTCTTGCATAAGGACAACACCAATTCCTTTCCCTGAGGCATCACACTCCAACACAAAGGTCTTTGTGAAATTGGGAAGGGTGAGGACTAGAGTGGTGCAAATGGCCATCTTCAAGGTTTGAAAATCTTGAGTAGCGGTTGGAGTCCAAGTGAAAGAGTTCTTTTTGAGGAGAGCAGTGAGAGGTGCTTCAATCTTCCCATAATTCTTAAAAAACTTGCGATAATACCCTTTTAAGCCCAGAAATCCACGCAAGCTCTTAAGAGTCTTTGGGTGAGGCGAGTCTTACATAGATTCAATCTTTTTAGGATCCACCATGATGCCATCCTTTCCAACCAGATGACCCAAGTATTCTACTTCCGAGGCACCAAAATCACATTTAGATTGTTTCAGGAAACGTTGGTGCTGAGAGAGTAGATGGAGAACTCAATCCACATGAGCAAGATGGTCTGTCCAGGTTTTTCTATAGATGAGGATATCATCAAATAAAACTAAGAAAAAATGGCAGAGAAAAGGATGAAAGACATGATTCATGAGGCTTTGGAAGGTGGAGGGGGCATTACACAAGCCAAAGGGCATGACCAAAAACTCATAGTGGCCCTCATGAGTTCTAAAGGTAGTATTGGGAATGTCCGCCTCTTTCATACGTATCTGGTGGTAGCCCGAACGAAGATCCAGTTTAGTGAAGAATTGGGCGCCACTCAATTCATCCAGGAGGTCATCAATGACAGGAATGGGGAATTTGTCTTTGATGGTAAGTTTGTTGAGGGAATGGAAGTCAAGACACATTCGCCAAGAACCTTATTTCTTCAATACCATGACCACAAGAGAAGAGTAGGGGCTTGTACTAGGGCGGATAACGCATGCATTAAGGAGTTCCTGGACCATTTTCTCAATTTCATTTTTTTGGGAAAAGGGGTGACTATACGAACGAATATTGGGAGGAAGGCTTCCGAGTACAAGGGGAATGGAATGATCATGAACACCATGGGAAGGAGGGAGTCCTTGGGGGGTGGAAAAAAACAATGGATGTTTATAAAGGATGGCTTGGAGGTCTTGTGGGACCGAGGGTGTCTCTATTGCTTGTATGGCATGGAGTTGGGCGATAACACCAGAATGACCTTTTTTGAGAAGATTTTCCATGCGATGGGAACTAATGATCTTAGGTGAACCAACGGTGATTCCTTGGAAATTATATTGGTGGCCCTCCTGGTCGAATTTAATGGTTAAGTCTTTAAAATCCATGAGAATGGGACCCAAAGTCCTTAGCCAGTCTACACCCAACACAATGTCACAACCTCCCATGTCGATAGCAAACATATGGGATTTCAGGTGGTAGTAACCAATTTGGAGACACACATTTTCACAACGCCCTCCACATTTCATGGAGCCACCATTGGGAATCATGATTTGGAAATTATTGACGACATGGATGTAGCAATGAGTTTCTTGGGCAATGCGGCAATGAATAAAATTATGGATGATGCCACTATCAACCAGAATTATGACCTTTTGATGCTTGATGTAACCGATTAGCTTGAGGGTTTGGGGAGCGTAGAAGCCAGTGAGATCATTGAGGGAAATGACTGGTTCTACTTCGGGAGGGTCTGAGGGAGGGTTTATGTTAGTGGATTTAGGTGATGTAGACATAAGGGGAGTTTCTACATCCTCTTTCGAAATATCCTCGGAGATGGCCATAAAAAGATTTTGTTCTTTACACTTGTGGCCCGGGAAATATTTGTCATTACAGTTATAAAAAAGGCCTTTGAGTTGGTGTTCAGCCAATTCATCCCTGGTCAATTTTTGGATCTTTAGTGGAGAAGAGGGAGTAGTGGGATTTACTGGTTTAGGGAAAGGGATAAAGGAGGGTTTTCGGTTTTAAGAAGATACAACCTGTTGTGCTTATTTATCTCTTTTAGTAGCATCCACCCAACTCTAAGGCCGATCCATGAGGACATGGGCCTGAATCTCATCCTTGAGGCCGTTGATAAAACACTCTCGTAAAAAGGCATTAGACATGCCCTCTGTTCTAAAATCCAGGCGCTCAAAGGCAGCTATAAAGTCTTCCATTGTTCCTAATTTCTTCAACTTTGTCAAATGACCCAAATGGTTGGTGTCAATGTCAAAGAATTCATAAATCTCTGCCACAAAGTGTGTCCAAGAAATATACCCTTGACAAGAATTTTTTCTCCATTGCCACCATTGCCACCATTGCCAACGTTCTGGATCTAGATGGAGAACACCATACTGAAGTTTTTCCAAGTCATATGTAATTCCGTATAAAGAGAAATAATGTTCCATTTGGGTTACCCAACCAGTGGGGTCTGAGCCATCAAATATGGTCACATCCACCCGCAGAAGGTGTAGGTCACATTGAAAGTGATGGTTTTGAAAGTTATGGGAATGAGGGGAATGGTCACCATCAGTATGTGGAGGTGAGGAAGAGGAAGGGTTATCTGTAGGGATATGCAGTTTGGTGCAAAGTGCCGAAAAGACTGATTCATGCTGGGTGGTGAGGTCTTGTTTGATTTCTTCCCTTGAGGACTGCATGGTTGTATTGATGGCAGAAACATTGGCATTGAGTTGTTTCACTTCTTGTTGGGTCTCGATGAGACCAGATTGCAAGGTGTTGAAGCGAGCTTCCAAGTCTTGGCTACGGGTATGGGCCATGAGAATGGGGGAACTGAAAAGGGGTGGGCGGGGTCAAAATTTTTGCCAAAAAATGGTATGGATGAATGTGATAAGGGCGAAGAGATGAATCCAATGGAATAGGTCTCAAATAATGGAATAGGTCTCAAATAGACCGTACCCTTAGCCATACTACCCGACTACCCAGGTACTAGAGAGTATCTTCCCGAGTGTTGTTCTCGGTGACACTATAGTAGTCAAGCGACCGATCGGTTTATCTAAAGAGGGATTTCAGGTAATCTAGGTCAATCCGTACACAGGTGTTGTTTGATGCGCTACCACTCGAAGGGGTACCAATAGGGGTTACAAGGGTGGCCAATAGATGTGAACTTAAGTACCACTTGTATTTCTTGTGTGTATGAATCCCTCAACCGCAAGTTTATGCGCGTAATGACAGATCTTTGTGGCTTAAAGATGCCAGAATACGTCTCTACCCTGAAAAAAAATTTAACCCACGCTTTCTTCCGAGGAAAGTGCTCTGATACCACTTGTAATATACCAGATATAAAATGTATGCAAAACAGAAATAAAATGCTAGAAATGGAAGAATAACAACAATATAACCAGAACATTCACCACAATAGCATTGAAATGATATGAGAATAATAACAAAAATAACACTTTGAATTTGAAATCAATGTTCACTGGCCTCTTCGAGGGGGCAACCTCCAGTTGAGCAAAGCTCTATTACAATAATATCCAAGTTAGGGTTCTCATACCCTCGACTCCTATTTATACTAAAAAGAAGCATCTAGAGGAAGATCCTTCTAGAAGCGGAAGCTTCTATTAGGTCTTCTTACATCTGCCTTATTCTATTTTATTGAAAGGCCTTATTAATAATGACCTTTATTACATATGAATATATTGTTCTACCTATGTGTGAGTTAGGACCCTAACACCGACTGGTGTTATCTCAAAATCCGTGCAACTTCTAATTCAAAACCAAATTTGCCCATATCCATATCAATTAACATGTGTAGCAGAGGTGGTGGCGCCTAGGTTGTTAAGTCGTTGGCATGCCCAGAGGTCATGGGTTCAATTCCCCCGAAGGTGGAACAAACCTTTTACCCAACCAACCTTGGCCAAATCCAGGGTGCCATGTGTCACCTTGTGGTTGGGCCATGTGTCACCCTACGATTAGCTCATATTGTTGATGCATCGGTCTATTCATCTTCCTAGTCAGTACTGCCACATCACCACCGTACATGCCACATCAACCTATTGTACTGCCACATGTTAGTCTATACTACCACGTCCTCTACCGTATAGTCCAGTCACCTGCCACATGTCATTGCGATATCAACTTGTTGTATGCCCAACTGTCATCCGTACAACCATGTGTCAATTGTTCATTGGGCCACATCACTGTACGAACTACCACATGGCATCCGTCTAGTGCCATGTGTCAAATTGGTACAACGCCAACTCATCCCAAAAACGTCGAATCCGAGTGACACATGTCACCTCCTAGTGATTCCACATCAGTATGATGATGTCATCATGAAATCACCCATCATACCTGTTGACGTCAACATTGACTTTGACTTAGTTGACTTTTTGCCTATTTGGGAATTTGATCAGAACGCGATAACTTTCGCATACGATGTTTGTTTGAGGAAAAACATTATATGGTCAGAATCAACGCAACGAGACAGACACAATGGCGTTGGTTTCATTTGATTATGATAACTTTGATTTTTAGATCTTCCTGGACCCATTTTGGTTCCTGGATCCATTTTGGATCACACCTCCCCTCTAAGACCTTTTTGTTGTCCAAAAGGATACTAACCAGTCATCAAGTGTGGGATAGGCCACCCCACTTGTTCTCTATCTTTAAACTTTGTCCTGTGCACCTGTCTCATCAAGATCAATTTTAAAACAACCATGACAATTGAAAACATATTGTTAGCCACTTGTACTCTGTCACATCTTACTAAATCCACTACCATCCATGTTGAACACATTAGCAATGATAACATCAGAAACATCACTGCAAAGGAGATAATATGTTTGTAGTACTTGTACGAAATTAACTTATCTTGAAGCAAAGTATGAATGAAATTCCATTCTACAATCATCTAATGTTCTTGCTTAAGATCAATTGCTTGATTTGGCACAATTATAGGTGTGTTGCTTGCATGAGCTGTCATCCTTAATTGTTCCATTGTTTGAAGATATTGATTTGATTTTAAGTGATGAGCATGTACAACATATTCATTGCCTTCTTTGGTTAAGTGATATTGATTATGTTCCCTGTAGAAGATTGCTTTGCGATCACACAAATAAGGACTGCCTAAGACCATTCCACATTCAATGAGTGGCACCACATCACACGTTACCTCATCCACAAATTTTGATGAAATTGCAAACTTTAAAGTGCATTGCTTTGTTATGTGAAATTTATGATTGTTGCTTATCCATTTAAGTGAGTAAGGTTTATGATGCATCTGAGTGTTTAATCCCAATTGTTTAACCATTTTCTATGAAATCAAGTTAGATTGAGATCCACTATCTATCAATGTGTCGACCTTAGTATGTCTCATTATGACCCTTATGTGAAACAATTTACTTCTAAAATCATATCCATCACCAATATTACCTGTCTAACCAACCACTGTGATTTTAGACTCATCACCCGAATCAAATCCCAAGAATGTTGGTCGTGTTGTTGCTGCAACTGTTTGCCTCCCTTTCCTTTCTTTGAACCACCTCGGTCTCTTTTCGGGATGCAATTTCCAACAATGGTCATCATCATGCTCTTCTTTCTTGTAATGCTTGCAAGAGAGCTTCTCTTCCTTTCTTTCCATTGAATTTTCTTTCTTCCCATTCCACTTCCTTTTGTCCTATTTTCTTGAAGACAATTCCCCTGATACACCAAATCCTATTTTCCCTGCCTCAATGTATGTTTCTTGAACAAAAACCTCATCAATATTAGTAGGTCCAAACATAAATACAGTGTTACGAATATGTGCAAGTAAACCTCCTATATACTTCATAAGAGTTTGTTGGGTATGTAATGGAATGTCTAACATTAATGCCATCTTACAAAATTCATTTGTGTATTCTTGTATTGTTTGTCCCTTTCTTACTTTAAGACCTTGCCATTCAATTAAAGCCTTCTCTTTATAACCCAAAGGATAAAATTTCTTTCTAAGTGAAGAAACAAAAACTTGCCATGATGGAAATACATTACCCACTTGTTGCGTGCCATTTTGCAACTTTCTTTGCCATTAGATGAGTGTTGTTCCTGCAAGTCGAAGCAATGCCAATTTGATTTGAGTTTCCTCATCTTTGATTTCTTGAACACTGCAATAAAATTCCATCTGTCTGACCCAGTTATCAAGCCTTTCTGCATTGACTTCACCATCATACATGGGTAATTCAAACTTCACATCAAGCTTAAGTAAATCCATATCATGTTTATGGAAATGGAAATGTTTTCTTGCGGTGGATTTAGAACTTGTACTTGAAGAAGAGGAAGTTGATGGAGAAGAAGGAGGTGAAGGAGGAGTTTTAGGAGGATCCTCTCCTTATTCATTTTTGGATTTTGAAGATTCACCTAGAATCGGTCTCTTTTGCTCCAAGTAATCATCATATAAAACCTTTACCATCTCTGACATGGCAAAGAAGGTCTTTTGAAACTTTATCTCATCATGAGAAAGTCCCTCTTCTGATGCCATCTTCTTACTTTGAGAAGTTCTCTTTCTCGATCCAATATCAGGATTCTCTTTAACAAACTCGCCTTACCACGATTTAGCTTTTTCCTAGTAATCATGCAAACTAAAAAACCAATCGTCAACATGCTATGATACCACTTGATCTGAAAATATCTTTTAAAGACTATGGTTGAGTTTTAAAACATGAGTTCATTAACCATTTCAGATATGAAGAAAGAGAAAGAATTAATGATGTAACGTGGCAGCTAGAATAAGATGTACAGATATGGAAATAAGCATAAAGAATCAACGAACCATAATAACAAAGTTGTTAACGGAGTTCGGAAATATCGCCTATGTCTCTGGGCCTTTGTCTAAGTGGGTGAGGCTTTCTTATTTATCTTCAAAGATTCAAAAATACATCAGAAAAGTGTCAAATGGATTACAAACTGGTCTAGCTGTGTTATTTTAGACCTCAATAATCCAACACAATTGACGACACTGAAAAAGTTTGAACGAATCTCCCGGAAATGGCACACAAAGTTCCTCTCCTCAATGGCTTCCCTGCATAAAAATGGCTTTAACTTTCAAATTCCTCATTATTTCTCCTTCTATGAACTTTTCCAAGGCAACAACCTCCAAAATTCCTCCCAATATCTGGCCTAAAAAAGGGATCCAGATCCTCCAATAATGAACAAAATCTCCAAAAATAGGATTAAAGATCAAATAAAATCATATTATAAAGTTGAAAAACCCAAAATTGACCAAATTTGGGTGTAACCCCCTATTCTTCTGGCCCCTGGTCGCATGGGTATCTGCCATGTGGTCGAAGGTTGGCTGACACATTAGTCTTAGCCCTTAAATCCAAACCCCTAGTCATTAGCATGGCCATATGGCCTGGTGTTATGCTCCCACGCACTCCATAGGCTATTAGCTCCTAGTCATTAGCCCCTGGTCGGACGGGGCTGACTCCCACCGACCGGGCTTATCTCGAAATCCATGCAACTCCTAATTCAAAACCAAATTCTCCCATATCCATATCAAGTAACACGTTTAGCGGAGGTGGTGGCACCTAGGTTTTTAAGTCGTTGGCATGCCCGGAGGTCGCGGGTTCGATTCCCCTGGAGGTGGAACAATCCTTTTACCCGGTCAACCTTGGCCAAATCCGGGGTACCACGTGGTGTCCTATGTTTGGGCCACGTGTCACCCTACGATTGCTTCGTACTACTGATGCATCGATCCAGTCAGTTGCCCAATCAACACTACCACATCACCAGTGTACTTTCCACATGTCACATGACCGTACCTGCCATGTGTCACTGTCACATTAGCCTATCGTACTGCCACGTCCTCTGTCATATAGTCCAGTCACCCTCCACGTGTCATTGCCATGTTAGCTTGTTGTACGCCCAAGTGTCATCTATACAACCATGTTTCATCCTGTCATTGGGCCACATCACTGTACAGACTACCATGCAACATCCGTGCAGTGCCATGTGTCAAATCCATACAGTGCCAACTTAGCCCAAAAACACTGAATTTGAGTGACACGTGTCACCTCTTGGTGACGCCATGTTAGCATGATGGCATCATCATGACATCACCATGACATCATCCTGACATCACTTTTTGTACTTACTGATGTTAGCGTTGACTTTGACTCAGTTGACTTTTTGCCTGTTTGGGAATTTGATCAGAACGCAATAACTTTCGCATATGGTGTCCGTTTGAGGAAAACAATTATATGGATGGAATCAACATGACGATATGGATGCAATGGATACAATCAGTCTAAGAAATTTTATTTTTAGGCCTTCTTGGACCCATTTTGGTTCCTTGATCCATTTTGGATCACCAACTCTACCTCCAAGAAGATATATTGACTTTTCAATATAACTTGTACCATGAGCGGTGACAGTGTCTAGAACACCCTATAGACTAAGTACACCAGAGCTAGTTGATCTCAAACTACAACTAAAGGAGATGTTGGAAAAATGATACATTCGTCCTAGTGTGTCTCCATGGGGAGCACCAACCTTGTTTGTGAAAAAGAAGGATGGCACACTCAAGTTGTGCATAGACTATAGACAAGTTAATAACATGACCATTAAGAATAAGAATCCCTTGTCAAGAATCGATGACTTGTTTGATCAATTAAGGGGTGCTACAATTTTATCTAAGATTGACTTGATGTCTAGATACCATCAAGTCCGAATTAAGGATGAAGACATCCACAAAATAACCTTTAGGACAAGATATGGGCACTATGAATTTGTGGTGGTGCCATTTGGGCTTACCAATGCACCAACCACTTTTATGTGCTTAATGAATAATGTACTCAGTAAGTTATTGTATATATTTGTGTTGGTTTTCATTGATGATATCCTAATCTATTCTAAGAGTAGGGAAGAACATGAAGAACATCTCAAGTTAGTGCTTCAAGTGCTAAGAGAACATCAGCTCTATGCTAAGTTTAGTAAGTGTGACTTTTTCCAAAAACAAGTCCATTACTTAGGCCATGTTATTTCTGAAGGAGTGAAAATTGATCCTGAAAAGATCAAATCCATTATGGATTGGCCTACCCCAAAGGATGTATATGATATCAGATCCTTTATGGGCCTAGAAGGATACTATAGAAGGTTCATAAAGGGATTTTCCAATATCGGTTACCCAATCACCTCCCTTCAGAAAAAGGGAGTTAAATTCATTTTAACATCAGAATGTGAAGAGAGATTCCAACAACTAAAATACATTATAACCAATGCACCCATGCTAAAGATTGCAGACCCAAACAAGGACTTCCTTATGTGTACAGATGCCTGCAAGGAAGGGATTAGAGGAGTCCTTATGCAAGAAGGACATGTGATTTTCTATGAATCTAGAAAATTGAATGAAGCATGAAATCAATTGTGTGACCCATGATTTGTAATTGGATGCCATAGTACATGCTTTAAAAATGTGGGGGCATTACCTCCTAGGTATAATATGTTTCTTATGACATACCATAATGGGTTGATATATTTGTTTGATCAACCAAAAATCAATGTTAGACAAGCTAGATGGATGGATCTCCTTAGTGAGTTTGATTTTGAAATCAAACATATCAAAGGAAAATAAAATATGGTGGTTGATGCCCTTAGTAGAAGTATGAAAGTGAATCACTTGGAAGCTATAGGAACCTTTGAATCAGACATCAAGGAGAGAGTCAAAAGTTCACAAGAAACATATGCATTTTTCAAGACTGTGAAATCATACTTAGAGAAAGAGTCCACAGGGCTGAAGTATGAGGGTTATCATTTGTTGAATGATGGCATTCTAACTTACAAAGGTAGGTTGTATATTCCAAATTGTGACAACTTGAAGAAGTTCATAATGGATGAACTACACAAAATACCATATACCAGAAATCCTAGTTATCAGAAAATGATCACAACCACTAGGAAACTATTTTATTGGCCCAGATTGAAAAATGACATAGCTGATTACTTAGCTAAATATCTAGAATGTAAGCAGGTTAAGGTAGAGCACCGACATCTAGCAGGGTTGTTTCAACCCTTACCAATCCAAGAATGGAAATGGGAAACCATCTCCATGGATTTCAACATAGGGTTACCAAAATCAACCAAACAGAATGACACCATCATGGTAGTTGTGGACAAACTGAGCAAGGTTGCTCACTTTATTCTCGTCAAATCAACTTGCAAGGAAATATATATTGACAATATTTTCATGAAATAAATATTTAGACTGCATGACATGCCTAAGGAAATCATATCCGACAGAGATACAAAATTTACTTCAAACTTTTGGAAATCTCAGTTTGTTGGTTTTGAAACTAAATTACTATTTAGTACAACCTATCACCCTCAAATTGATGGGAATACAAAGAGGTTAAACCAAGTGTTATAGGACATGTTAAGGATGCATGTAATGAATCACCCCAAGAAGTGGAAAGACTACCTACCATTGGTAGAGTTTTCTTATAACAATGGCTATGAAGGGTCATTAAAGATGAGCCCTTTTGAGGCCCTCTATAGTAGATAATGAAATATTCCAGTTAGCTGGAATAACCCAGTAGACAGAGTTACAATCGGGCCAAATATGCTAAAGTAAATGGAACAACAAGTAGCTCAGATAAAACAGGATCTGAGAATAGCTCAGGATAGACAGAAAATCTATGCAGACAGAAAAATGACTCCTTGAGAGTTCAAAGCAGGGGCTCATGTGTATCTCCGAGTTAGGTCCATAAAAAATTCCTTAAGAATGGGAGCCTATGCCAAGATAACACCTCAGTATTTTGGACCCTTTGAAATTTTGGATAGAGTGGGACTTGTAGCATATAGAATAACACTTCCTCCCATAATGAAGGCAGACAATGTTTTGCATGTTTCATTACTGAAGATATATGTACATGATTCTAATCATATAATTGATTGGTCTGTGATTTAGGTGGAACGAGAGGGAGAATTTTTTCCAGAGCCATAGTGCATAATAGACAGGAAGGAAATTCTACTCAAGATTAGAACCATTGAATATGTTAAGGTGCAGTGGAAACAATTTGGTCAATATGAAGCTACATGGGAAATGGAGGATGCCATAAACAAGCATACCCATTTTTGTTTACTTCTATACATACATAGAACATTGGCAGGTAGAACATTGAGGATGATGTTCCTTTAAGGAGGAGAGGATTGTAATACCCCTGTTTCCCCCAGCTTGTAAATATAACTATAACTTTCCAAAGAGTATGGGAAGACTGAATATGTGTGGATGTTGGAATTGATGAACCTTTTTGATATAAAAGGTAATGTATGTATTTCTATTATTAAATAAAATGGACAGTGTTGCATAAATGCTGAAGGGGTTTTCCAAGGTAGATCATGATGCATGAGAGAGATGGCGAGGGGAACCAAAAATGGCTGAGACGACCCCCACTAGACTATTACTTTGCTGGATTTAAGTTAGTCAGACCCAAAACAGTCCTCTAACCCAAAAAAATAAATTACCAGTCAGGCTGGTAGTTGGGAAGTCCTACTCAAGAGTCAATGAGGATATGGGCAGAGTACCCATCTGAAAAAATTCATGAATTGACCACGAAATGGGGATTCGAACCCATGCAATCCTGCATAGGAAGGAAAGAAAAGAAGGAATTTCATGGGCATATAAGAGGAGGGAGAAAAAGATGAGTTAGGTGACCATTTTCTGAAGGAAGAGCATGTGAAAATATCTGGTTCAAAGGATAACTGAAAAGTGAGTTTGTTCTGGGTACATGAATTGGTTGGGAAACGTCTTCAGTCCAGGATGATAAATGGGTTTGCAAGAAGATGAGTGACCGAGGAAGCACTCATTGCAGGCTCCCTTTCTTGGTAGAGAGAGAAATGATCTACTAAATTCCTGTGGGAAGAGGAGAGGGATTCTCTGTCCCTGGTTGTTGTTGAACAAGAAGGAAGAGTCTCTCTTAGAGCATCATGATCTAGCTAGGGGGTGTCCAACAGTAAATCCGTCCAGGAGTTATTGTGCCTACGGTTGGGTGGAAAAGGGAACCCCTCTCAGCAGTTGCTTCACTATATGATTTCTTGATAAGTATTCTTTATCCATGTACTAGAATTTAAATGAGTGGTTGGATGTTTATGTCTATGACTAAAATTTGCATTGTTTGATTAATTTTAGAAATTCTTATTGTTTTTCTGTGAACCCCTATATTTGAATGGTTTCTGTTTGAATCTAATCAACAACAGAAGAACTATTATACATGGGCCTTCAGATGAATTTAGGAATAATTTTATGGTCTGTGTTCTAGTTGGAAAATCCTTAAGGGAATTTTTCCCAAGGATTGATTTGGTAATGTAAGAGTCGGGGAAGATTTCACTGGAATAATTCAGTCCTGTCAACCCCTCGAATTTACCTTCGTAGGTTACTAAATTAGATATTTGTTTAGGGATGGTGCCTCCTTCAAACCATTCATTTGTGTGATCGAGGACTCATGTTCATGAACCTAACCAAATAACGTATAAGAGTTGAGTGTTCAACCCCGAGACTTGTCAGAAAGTCCACATGACCAGAACCTTGGAACCCTTTTCTAGGTCCAATAGGAGCTAAGATATTTTGGCTTCGGAACTCTGGGAGTCCGAAGCTCTAGGATGTTATGACTTTACAACCTTCAAAACCAAAAGAAAGAAACCTGATGGTACAATTATCGGTGAGGTTGACCAAGATCTGTCGATCTCCTTGACTATGATCGTGGGACTTGTCGCACAATTAAACCCGTATCCACTTCCTAGATGTAAAGTAACATGAACCATAGATCTGAGGATCTTCAGGATCTTCCCTGATCACTAGATCTACGTCGTGGTTAGCCCGACATTGACCACTTAGGGAGAAAGGAAGTGTTAAACAGATGGAACCCCCGAACGCTGAGCTCGTGAAGTGACAAGAACTGTAGATCCAAGGATGCTCTGGTATCTTCCCTAACCATTAGATCTACATCATGGTCAATCCAACATTGACCACTCCGGGAGAACAAGAGTGTTAAATGGGAGAAAACCCAAAATTATGAAGTCATGAAGCAACGAGGATCGTCGATCCGAGGATGTGTCGAGATCCCTCCTGACAATTGGATCTAGACCATGGTCAGTCCGGTGCTGATCACTCTAGGAGTAAAAAGGAAAATAGAAAACCAAGCTCCTGAATGTTGAAGTCACAAAGCAATGGAGACCGTAGATCTATGGATCTACGTGGACCTATATCGACCATGGCATAAAAGGGGTATTGGGAGGTTGTTGGCGGGACTTCTAGCTTCAGAGCTCCTAGCGATTTCGCAAGAAGGAGAAGTTAGAGACTCCCAAAGGCTATCATTATGGAGTGACGTGGCATGTTGATGTTACCTAGGGTGACTTGGACTCATGTTCAACATGCCGTGTGTCACCTTGATTCCTTCCTTTTACAAACCTTATATGCCAATTGGAATTCACTCATTGAAGGGGCCACGTGTCATCTCTACCCTATGCCATGTGTTAATACCCTAGAGCATGCTCGCTTGGCCTAATAGCTGGTGGAATACCCCAGGGCACTAGGAGTTTGTGACTTTAGGAAACTTGGGAAGCTGGGATGTTGGGGTTAGCCAGTCGAAGGCCTAGACCTACATGTCCCTGCCTCTATGTTTAATGTGCCACCACATGTAAGTGTGGAACCTTCAGGAAACTGGGTTATGGTTATGTTAACTACCCCTCAGTGAGAAAATGTTGTAGCCACATAGCTTGAATGGTTATGTTAACTACCCCTCTGTACTCTGCCTCGGCTGAAGATAGAGCTATGGCATATTGATTCTTGCTCGACCAATAGATAGGCCCAGAACCAAGTCTAAGTGAGTAACCAGATGTGGACTTGTGATCAATTCTATCACGAGCCTAGTCAGAATCAATAAAACCAATGAGATATAATGTAGAGTCTGTTGCATAATGAATCCCAAAGGTGATGGTGCCCTGTACGTATCGAAGGATATGCTTTGCAACTTTCCAATGTAGCTCATGCGGCTCCTGCATGAACCTGGAAACTGTGCAAACTTCATATGAGAGGTCTAGTCTGGAGTGTGTGAGATACAAAAAGCTCCCCACTAGCTGTCTATACAGTGTTATTTCAACCAATGGAGTCTCCCCGCCATCCTCAAGTTTGACTCCTGATAGGAAAGGAGTCGGAGCAGACTTGCAGTCTGTCATGTGAAATCTCTCAAGGAGATCTCGTGCATACTTGGCTTTATACAGTTTGATGCCTGATGCATCCTAACTGATCTCAAGTCCAAGGAAAAAGTGTAGCAGACCCATGTCCATCATCAAAAACTTGTTATGAAGAATCCTCTTGATTGCAGCTATCACTGAAGTTGAGAAACTAGTGATCAACAAATCATCGACATACAGAACTAAAAGTAGAAGTGAATCAACCGTCCTAAGCATGTATACATTCGGGTCTGATTTAAAACGTACAAAGTTCTGTGACAACAGGTAGGAGTCCATCTTGGCATACCATTCCCTCGGAGCCTGCTTGAGGCTGTAAAGTGACTTCTTCAGTCGACAGGCCAAATATGAGTCCTGCATAAATCCCTAGGGTTGCTCCATGTAGATCTCCTTAGAGAGATCACCATGAAGAAATGAATTCTTTACGTCCATCTGATGGACTTCCCATCCCTTGTCTGCCACAATGGCAAGTGCCAATTTTATGGAATCTATCTTCTCTACTGGAGCGAAGGTCTCATCATAGTCAATACCATGAACCTGCTGAAAGCCTTTGGTGACAAGCCTGGCTTTGTATCTGTTGATCTGTCCATCTACTACGCTCTTGATCCTGTAGAACCATCTGCATCTGACAAGTTTCCTCCCAGAAGGAAGGGAAACAAGATCCCAAGTCTAGTTCTCGAGGAGGGAGTTGTACTCCTCCTGCATGGCAGATTCCCAAAAGGGATTTCCAACAACCTCACCATAATACTGTGGATCTGAAGACTTAACCAAGAAAATATGCCTGGAAGGCAATGGTTCAGTGGCAGTGAGTGCAATAGGAGGCTCCTCGAAATCAGATCGAGTCCTCTGATTATCGGCTGGATCACCAACGAGATCCCCTGCATCCTGGAGAGTAGTCTGTGCCCACTTGGGCCTCTGCTCTGGCTCTGTGACTGCATCTAGATTCTCTAACTCTACATCTGACTGCACTGACTCTAAATCTAAATCATCTGAGTCCTATGAATCATAACTCTCTTCTAAAGAAGAGTCAGCATGTGCATGCTCATCATCTCGAACAGGTGGAAGAGTGAAGGTGTCTGGATGTGACTGATAAGGTACATGCGAGACACTTTCCTTGAATTGGACACTACACTCAATGATGAGTCGATCCGAGGAAAGATCAATAAGCCAATATCCCTTCACACCATCGGGGTATCCAACAAAAATGAACTCATTTCTCTGTGGATCAAGTGCCTTCCTCTTTTCAGAGGGAATGCGGGCCCATGCACGAGAACCAAAAATGAGAAAGTGGGTCACTTTCGATTTGAGGCCGCTCCAAGCCTCGTAGGGGGTGTTATCCTTGACAGATCTATGGGGAGATCTGTTTTGGATGTATGTTTCATAGTTAAGTGCTTCGGACCATAGTCTCTGTGGTAGTGACTTTGCATGCAACATGCAAGATGCCATCTCCTTTAGAGATCTTTTTTTCCGCTCGGCAACTCTGTTTTGCTGCGGAGTGTAGGGAACTGTATGCTGCAACTGAATCCCTGCCTCATGGAAAAGATTATGAATCTCATGATTTACATACTCTCCCCCGTTATCAGTTCGGAGGACTTTGATGTTCTTTCCAGACTGTGTCTCAACCAAAGCTTTGAAATCTTTGAGGTGTTGAAAGACCTTGGATTTTTGCCTGAGAAAGTAGATCCAAGTAAAATGTGAGAAATCATCAACAAAAATGAGAAAAAACCTCACTTTGATGATCGATAGATGTGGAAAAGGACCCATGAGGTCATTGTGGATCAGATCTAAAGGTGCAGAAGCTCGCTGAGACTTTCCTTTGACGAATTTCTCTTGGGGGTATTTTCTGAGAACACATCCCTCACATACTCCCTTGGAGAAATGAATGTCTGGTAGACCATCAACTAATATTTTCTTTCTAAGTTGCTGCATGTATCTGAAATTCAAATTTCCAAACCTTTCGTGCCATATCCTACTACTTTCATCAACATGAGTAAGAAGTAAAGCAAAATCAGGTTCAATGAATTCAAAAAATGTATACAATCTAAACTAATGATTTACCTCACCGGTAGAAACCCTGGAGTTGGTTTGCATGTCGTATATGTCCAAAAAATTTGGTGTGAATACGACTTTCTTTCCAGTGCCAGAATTCTTCATCTGATATATGGAGATAAGGTTGACATAAAGCTTGGGAACATGCAACACGTTCTCGAACCTTCCGTTGGTGAGTTCAATCCTTCCTTTACCGGTAAATTTGACAGAAGAGTTGTCCCCCATTAGAATATGAGGACCTTTGCATGCATCCAAAGAAGAATAGACTTCTTCTGAGGCATCCATGTGATGTGATGCTCCTGAATCTACGATCCAAGCATTAGGAGAGGAGTTGATTGCAATCAAGGCATGGCTAGAATTGCCTTTCTTGGAATTTGGATCTTTTGGCTTCTTCTTCTTTGCACCCTCGGAGATGCAATATCCAAGGTTGTTTTTATTAAGTATCTGAGACATCAGATCTATTTGTTTTTTCATACATGCAGATTCTGAATGGAATCCTTTGTTACAGTACGTGCATTTCTCTCCTTTTCTTCCCTTTTCTCCTTTGGATCCGGAGGCATCGATGAATGGTTTTGTGTACCCTTCCTTCTTTGTATGTGCATGATCTCTCCTCTTATATTTATCTTTAGATTTATGATATTTTTGGCTGCCATCATGCACAGTGAGTGCATGTTCCCTTGGGCCTTTGATTGCGCCCATGTTGATGAGCTTGGTTTTTTATTGTGTCAGGGATTCGATAAAGTTCTCAAGAGAAGGCATCTTCCAGGTGGCTCCAGAGGATAATCTGACAGTATGGAATGTAGATATGAATACTGAGAATTCAGGACCAATCTTGGAGAGAATGGTGAGAACCATTTTTTTCTCCTCCTTCGATATATCAACCCCGCAAGCTTTGAGTTGCAATAGTAAATCCTTGAATTTTGTAAAGAAATCTTGGATATTCTTGAAGATTTTTGGATCCAATGTGAAAATC
Organism: Picea engelmannii; assembly: GCA_009831015.1. NCBI lineage: Eukaryota > Viridiplantae > Streptophyta > Pinopsida > Pinales > Pinaceae > Picea > Picea engelmannii. The sequence goes on along the minus strand of ML785501.1, from coordinate 179,533 downwards.
TCCACCTCTAGCATGTGTCCCCTCATCTCATATTTTTTTCCAAAGAGCCCTTCCAAGATGGTCCAAGCTTCATTGGGAGTCTTACAGGAAGATATATGAAAAAGGAGATCGAGAGAAATAAGATTGCAAATTGTTCCGAGTGCCTCATCCATGCGATTTAAGTACTTGGATTTTTCTATGGATGATGTCAGTTCTGTATCTGTATTCATGGTTAACCTATAAAACCCTATGGATCATAGATGTATGGCTATTTTCTCCTTCCATGAAAATTAGTTGTAAGGTGTAAGAATGAATTCTTTTTGGAATTCCATCTTTCCGCTGTCTTCAATCTTTTGTACTTGCAAAAAAATTTGGTGTATCTTTTGCTTAGAAATCCATCGGCTCTGATACCATGTAAATGTGTTGAACCTACATAGAATATTTCTATCTAAACAATGATACACACATTTTCATAGAGAATTGGAAAAAGAAGATGAAGGAGAGAAAGAATGGAAATAATTCTCATTAACTATTGTGAATAATGAATAATTTACACATGATATACTCTGTATAACTCAATGATTTCGAATTGAGGTGAACCAAGTCACCATAGTGGTGGTATAGAGTGATATGGACACACACCATTAGTTACGGGAGTGAACTGCCACTTATTCTAGTCTCTCAAGCAGTTACAAGAGTTAACTGCCACCTAGTTGAGTTAACTAGTCAACTAGTCTTCAGTTAACTAACTGAACAGAAAGTAGTGAGGAGTTAACTCAAGGAATCAAGGCTAATGCGCCACTTTGGTGATGATACCATGGAAAGGTTGAATTATCATGGTGATGATCCCAATTTTTCATGGTGATGATCCCAATGCAACATCTAAACTCAACTCAACTAGTCAAACTGAAGTGTGAACTGAAAGAGAATATTCTCCAGGTGGAATATTCTCTCCTAAAATATAGGAGACTGGATAATGACTAATTATGACTAATAAACAAATAAAAACCCTAAGAAAAAGAAATCCTAGGTGTGTGTGAAGTAAATCCAACAATGGGCACCACGTGGTCCTTGACCAATGATGCTTGAAGAGCTTTGGGAGGGCATAAATTCCACTCTAGAGTTTAGATTCGAGCATGGTAAAAATTGTTGGAAATCTCTTGACAAGCAGAAGAGGATGAAGATCCCAAGAAGAGGATTCAATATGATTAAGAAATGAGAAATTTTTATGCCCCATCCCTTAAAAAGGTACTTAGGGGTCGGGTGTGTTACATAGTGGCAGGACATGGTCAATGGGTTCTATATGAGCTTGTATGGGTTTTGAGGAATAGTTGCCACATTTTTGGGCTATTTGAGTTGTGGATAAATTTGGAGAGGAATATTACATGGTGCATGGAAGAAAAATGAAAGAAGGAGCCAAGAGGGAAGATGGAATTGAAGATAGAATTGCAATCATGGAAGCTATAGAACTATTAGGGTCGAGCATGCATTGGGAAGTGTGAAAACCTAATTACTAAAGAAACCAAAAAGGAGAAGAAAACTTGTTATCTTTTTATGCTTTATATTGAATTTTTCCTTAGTTACCTAGTTAACTTGTACTTTTTGAAAAGATGAGGTCAAGATTCAATCTCACTTTCTATTTTTAAGTGAATTTATTTTAAAGTGTATGTCACATCAGTTATAAATTGGCGTTTAAGTTATAAAGTGATATAAGGTGAAAATTGTACATGGTTTAACTTATAAAGTGATATAAGGTGCAAATTGTACGTGGTTTAACTTATAAAGTGACTTTTGAGTTATAAAGTGCTTTAAGGTGCAAATTGTATGTCACTTAATTCATAGGTACTATGCTTTAAGGGGGTAGACATGTTGTGTACCTAATCACAATATATGTAATATATTTGTAATAAGGCCATATGTGTACAAATACCTTTGTTATATAATAAAGGTTTAGACACATGACATAAAAATAAGGTTAGGGTTATACATCATATTATTATAAATAGGGGTTCCCCCCTATATTATGGATCTCATTATCTTTTATCGATATAACTACTAGATTCAAGTTATTATTGATGGAGATGTTTTCCTCTATTTATTTGGATTAGTAGGTGCTATCCAACCCTTGGGTATATCGGTATAACCCCAATGTTATTGTTAATGTACAATTATTTCTAGTTTAGCCGAGGGGGGAGTGCATGAAGTTGATAGACAAAAAAGTGGCAATGGGGTGCAAAGGAATGCATGCATGCAAGAACGTGTGCACATTACTAGAAATTCTCACACTTTCTTAATCCTACAACCTTAGTACTAACTGAAATTCCACACACAGTTTCCAACTTGGATTATTTTTTAACACACGTTTGTTCCTCAGAAACACATGTTTAGGTACATGCACACATTCCTAATAAAATTGAAATAAAATTAACACACACATGCTTTAGGAATGCACATGCTTTCCTAAAGCACATGCATGTTATTAGGAACATGAAACCGAGTGCATTCCTTTTAAAAGAACATATGTCTCTCTATCTCTCTCTCTCTCCCTCTCCCTCCCTCCCACCCTCTCTCTCCCCCTATACCCCTCCTCTCTCTCCCCCTCCCCCTAAATATTTTTATGTCTCTCTCTCTAACAAATCTCTCTCACTCGTTGTCTCTCCCACTGTCTCTCCCTCTCCCTCTCTCTCTGCCCCCTCTTCCCCCCTCTCTCTCTCTCCCCCATTCCCCCCTCCTCTCTCTCCCCCCCATTGTCCCCTCCTCTATCTATCTCCCCCATTGTCTCCTCCTCTCTCTATACCCCACTCACTCTCTCTATTCTCTCCACCTTATTCTCTCTCTCTCTCTCTCTCTCTCTCTCTCTCACACACATTTTATCCCCCTCCCCTCTTTCTCTTGCCTTACCTATTCCCCCCTATATATTTATACCTCTCTCCTTATATCTATTTAAATTCCTATCTCCCCCCATCCCTCTCTCTCACTACCTCCATATCCCTCTCCATGTATCTCTACCCACCCTCTCTCCCTCCCCTTTTCCCCTCTTTCCTTGTTTCTCTCTCTCTCTCTCTCTCTCTCTCTCTCTCTCTCTATTTCTCTCCCATACACTTACCCCTTCTCTCTCTTGCCTCTATATCCCTCCCTCTCTCTTTCTCTACCCCACCCATATCTCTCTCCTACATATAACCCTCTATCCCCCTCATTTTGTATTCCCCCCCTCTCTCTCTCCTACATCTAACCCTCTATCCCCCTCATTTTGTATCCCCCTCCATATCCCTTTCTCTCTCCCTCCCAACTTATCTATCTCTCTCTCTATCACTCACTCTCCCTCTCACCCTCTCTCACTCTACTCATCTCTCCCTCCCTCACACTCTCTCTCTCTCTCTCTCTTGTTCACTTTCTCACTCACTTTTTGTCTCTCCCCACCTCTTCCCCCCATCTCTTTCTTTACCTCTCTCTCTCTCCCTTCCTCCCTTCCTCTCTCTCC
>ML785501.1:116126-175995 GCA_009831015.1 Picea engelmannii | reverse complement strand
TCTCTCTCTCTCTCTCTCTCTCTCTCTCTCTCTCTCTCCTGTTGGACATGCATTTTGGATGAGAATAACGAAGTTTTGGGAACTGTGCCATAGTAGATGAAAGAGAAAAAGGCAGGACCAAAGCACACAACACATGTGTATTTTGTGGCGCAAAAGTAGAAATTCATCACAAAAGTAGGAAAAGAAGCAGTTCAACATAAAAGCAAGAAAAACAACAGATCGACACATAAGTAGGAAAAAAGGTTATGACCTTTTAGGGTTTTGGGGATAAGTTGTAATTAGGGCTTTTATCCATACTTCTATGTATAAAAATGTAAATGGTCGGGGTATATGAGGTTGTTGTTAGGTTGGCTGAAGGAAGAGATTAAGTTGGTCATGAGGGATGAAGAATTTTTTTAGGTTTTGGGGAAGTTGCAGAAATAGGATCGCACTGCAGAGCAGATAGGCAGGTTTGGGAATTAATATATGTGGCATATTTTGTAAGCACAATGTGAAATCCTGACGAGATTAATGAATGAAGACTAATATAGAAACCAACTGTTGTGGATGTAGCCCAAGGATTGGGTGAACCATGTTAAAATTATGTGTCTAATGTGTGTGATGATGCGATTATTCATGGATTTTATGTTTATGCATGATTAGGATAGATCTGTTGAACATATGGTTGATACACAATAATAATGAATTATTCAGTGGGTTTTTTATGTCGTGAGCCATGATATCTTATTATGCACCCTAGGGTTAGGGAACTGAATGAATCTTGGATGGGTTAATGTTGAAAATTGATATGGTAAAAGTAATGTACTGTAAGTTAAGGGAAGTTGCGCATAGGGTTTGCTAACTTAGAAAATGGTGTTAAATAAGGATAATGCACAGTGGGTGAATAAATATTACTAGTTATGATGACAGCCTCACATCCCCTCATCCCTACAGAAAATTGGTTCCTGTAGCACCAATAGATGCCTCAGGTGAGACTTCACTTGCATGTAGGTGATGCCGAAAGGTATGGTATCTAAAGATTTTTGTTGGTTGAATAACTTGAACCTAGGGTCTTATAACTGCGTGCCAACAAATGGTTCCATTTTCGGGGCCAAAATAATTGTTATTTGGAGTTTTAAATGAGTTAGAGAGAGCTAAGAGAAATGTTGCAGAGCCCTGAGAGATGCCACAGAGCCAAAGGAGTTGTCACAGGTAACACTATTGCATAAATGGCACCACCAAAAGTAGCAACATCAGAAAATAAGAAAGGACAAACTGGAGCAGCAACAAAACTACTAGAAGTTGAGGAGATCCCAAGAGCATCTTCATTGGAGCCAAGGTTTCCAAGGGAATACATTCCATCGAGGAAGAATTCCAGGTATGAATTGGTGACACCAGAAATCCCAACTGGGTTAATCATTGAGGAGGATATGCTAGGTAAGGTGCCACAGTTGAAATACATAGACCACGACATCACAGATGCATCAAAGCTCATCGACCTTGCGCCACACCACTACTTGGAGAGGAAAATTGATGTGAATATGTACCTTCCTATAGCTAAGCTATAGGTATGGGATAGAGGGTTGGAGCTAGCTGACCTATTGAATTTATTCGACATCCCGCACTTTGGCAGGAGATAGGAGATTAATGCATGTATAAAGATGTTATTATCCTATGTGCATGGTGGGTACTTGTGGTTAGATAAGCCTATTTCCATCGACACATATCTAATTGCGTGAATCATGAGATTACCAACACATGGTAAAGACCCTACATTGTTGTTCGTAGATAGAAAGAATGAGAGGGCTCTTTCAGAGGCTATGAAGGATAAATTCCACACAGTTGGAGATGTGCGTGGGTTGTATGTGCCGACTATATGTGACCCAATAGTTCTATTTGTGACACAAGCATTGGCATGCAAATTGTTGAGAAAGTGCAAGAAAGATCAAGTGCCCACAAACTTGATAACTGTGATAGAGAAATGTGTAGAAGGGGTAACGATGAGTTGGGCACCATTTTTACTTAAACAATTTTTGATAGATTGTGCTGAAGAATGTGACAAAGGAATGAAATTCCACTATTCTTGGTTGTTACTTTTGATCGCGTTAGAAACATGGAAAGAACTAGAGGATGCATAGTTTCTAGGTATGAGAAGCAAGTCATGCTTGGTCGCCAAGTATCAAAACTTGTGGTACATGATGCACAAGGGACGACAACTCGACAAAAATATTGAGTTATATTTGTATAAGGAAATGATTAGACAATGTATCGAGGATACACCACGAATTTAACCACAACTTGTAAAAAAGTACAAACCGATTATGTGGTTCATGGTAGACTATCATCATATGTACATACAAGCAAAGAAAGACTCAAGAGAGGAATGGGTCAAGATAAAGTGTCGAATAATAAAGGAGGACATAGAACTAATTATGCAGGACTAGGACGTATACTGGAAGGTCCCCTCAGATGAACAAGAAACAAAAACACATGACCCTGAGATTGAGGAAGCACCAGTCCCAGGGAATGATGCAGGAAATAAAATGTAGGACACCGAGGAAGATAAGGGAAAGTCAATGCCGCATCAGAAGAAGCAAAAAATAGACAAAAAAGTGATTCCACTAGCACTAACTGAAAATGACTTCGAGAGGTTTGGGGAGAAAGTTAAGAAGATCAATGACGATGTGTTTTGACACACAGTAGAGAAAAAAGAAGGAATGAACAAAAATATACAATAAGAAATTATTGCACTACGCCAATTGATGGAAGTGACTAGGATAGAAACTGTGAAAAAAACAACCGAAGGACCAATGACAAGCAAAACAAGGCCAGAAGAAGAAATACCAACAGTCCCACATGCATTAGAGGTAACATGGGAAGGAAAAAAATGAAGTTGGAACTAGGGATGATTGAGTTCCCATTAGCAGAAATGCAGGAGAAATTAAACACACTAAGTCACTATGACTTAGTCTTATCACAAATACCGAGGAATATGTTGCAGGGGTTACAGGCGAGCATAGCATAAGAATTGAACCTATGCGCAACGAAAACATATGATGAGTTGGATAAAGCCACAACAATGATTGCAAGCATGCACATGGAATACAACATAGTTGAACAAGAAAGGAATGCAACTGCATTGAAGGAAGAATAGGTTAAGAGAACATATAACAAAGTTTGCAAAGAGATTCTGGAGGTACCAATGGAGGTGGATACTCCATTGGAAGATCAAGTAGCAAATATTAGTGAAACCATTCAGGGCTTCCAAATGAAAATTGTTGAGTTGGAAACATGAATGACACCAAGCACACCTCCAGAAGAAATATACCAAAGGGAGAAGAGAGTAAGCACTGTGGTGGAAGGCATCAGGACTTTGGAAGTAAAATATTCTAAGTGGTATGAAGACAACACAAAAGTCTATAATCAATTGTCAGATGATGCCAAACTACAAATTATTAAACAAAAGATTGAAACTATGCAAAGGAAGTGTAATGTACCCATCCACCCACAGGTTGGGCTACGCTACTACAACGAAAACATACCCAACCAACCATAGGTTGGGCACGCTACTAGAAAACTCACTTCGAAACTTATCTGGAATTCAGATAAATTTATAATTAATGAAGAGGCATGAAATATTCACATGTAGAGTTAAAGATTCATGCTACAACATAAATAAATGAGACACATGTCATGTGTTGTTCTAGAGTCTGTACTTAAGGCCTAGAAGTATAGTGTCTAGGCATCTGAAAGTGAGTAAGGGGTAGAGAAGGAAGAAATGTCAACCTTCGGCAAGGGAAGCTAGGGTTGATTTCTAGGTTGTTGTCTAGCTTCCAACTGTTCCTGGATGTTTATGTCCCTTTCAATCGCTGCCCACGAACGTTCCAGTTCGACCCAGGTAGTGGCTGTTTTAAGAATAGTATAAAAAATATTCAAGGCAATATGTGTTTGATATGATAGTCTCGGTTCAATATTAGGCTGTCTTATCATAGGGACAGTCATAGATGAACATAATGATAAGAAAATATCAAAGACATGTTTTAGATGCTGTCTCGATTTCAGTCATATAAAGCAGAGTTATAGCTCCGATGGTGAAAACAGGATGCAAACCAAAGGCCCTTTCCCGTAACTGAGTTATATTTAAATAAATGTGTATGAGGTGTAAGAAAAACAATAAGCTGTATATCATGTAAGGCTCCTATCAAGGGAGAATCTCACTTATAAACAGAAGAAGAAAAGAGATAAAGAAATAACCTGATGAAGCATAAAATATATATAGAAATCTAAAATGTTCACTGGTCTTATACCTACTGATAGCCGATACAGAGGAAAAACGGTAAACAATATAGAAAACTAAAATTTATTCACTATAGTAGAGGTTGTACTAAATTATAGAGAAACATTCATCAGATACATATATGAAATGAAATGAAATATGAAATATAAGGAAACAAACTCATAACACAGTCATGACGAAATCGAGAATCTTTAGATTTGCTTTATATTAACTCTCGAGGGAGAAACGTTTCTATTACAATCGACCCAAAAAGGTCCAACCTTTGTTCCTTCCTTCTATTGTATATTTATACAAATTTAAATATGATGGAATCCCAATCGTTCTAGGATTTTCAATTACAACGAGAAGGAGATCAATCGATTCATTTCTTTATCCTATGTCTTTATTTGGTACTAGAAGCCTACCCTCTCGCATGCTCGATACAATTGACACATTTTTCCGCCAGCCGAGATATCAACCTTGAAGGCTCCACTTGACAATTGGCCTAAAAAATGTAACAATCTTTGACTAATTGCGGAAACCTTTCTTCCATCTGTCGGTCTAGGGTGTCAATAGCGCACAATTGCACACTTGGTTTAATAATCCATTTATCTATTTGAACTATGTCTGCCAGAGTTACTTGTGAGACTTTGGCCGAATCTCTTTCTTCTTTCTCATTTATATCAAGCGAGAGTTTCGCCATATTCATTTGGCTCAGTGTCTCATCATTACTATCACTATCAATGCCTAATAGATTTCCATCTATAGAACCGAAAGCCTCTTCATAGGATTTCCTTACCTTCTTGGCTTGCAATTTGCCTTCTGATATGCTGCGTTCCCATTCTTTCAACAAAATATTACCTCGGGTCTGTTCCGAAATGGAAAACTTAGAACTCTTTCCAGATTCCCTGTTTACTGTAGCTATTACACCCTCTTGAAATGTGACCCGAGCTCCTCCAGCTTCTCTCTCTCTAACAGATAAGTTTTCTAATACTTGATCAATAAGCAGACAATTGTCCCGAATCGTCTCTACCTTGGCAAGTAAACTTCGTTGGGATGCAGAAACTCTACTCCGAATCTCCATAGCCTGGGACTGGAATATCCCAATATTTATAACTTGGCTTTCTACAAACTCTAATCTAACCTATAGCTTCCCTATCAAGTCTTTTTGTTGGCTTACCTATATTTGACTGGTCTGAGCTACCATTTCTGCTTGTTTGAGCTTATCTTTGAGCAACTCAATTTCCTTTTTATCGGCCATCCTTGCTTGTTCTATTCCCATGTTTGTCTGGTCTTTAGCAGCTTCTTTTGCTATGGCTAGTTTATCTTATAAGGTTTTGATGAGGCGATTTTTTCACTTTAGCTGATTTTTCAAAACCCCGACAAAAAATTGGTTTGCTGTAGCATACGCACTTAATATTATGGCTATTTTTGTCATGAATTCTTCCTTCTTCATATCTTTCCCATCGGTCAAAACCTTGAACATCTTGGTCATTGATCCCTCTTCTTGATATAATTCTCTTTTTACCACAACTTTTCTCTTTTTATCAAAAAATAACTCATTTGGTGGAAGCTCTTCCATCCTTATGTCTCAATTCTTCATTGAAAATCCACCCTTAATCTATGTTCCCCTTAGTTGAATGTAAGGGAGTAATGGAGGCAATGGGTTTTCCTATTTTCTTAGCTTATTGGCCAGGAGTGGCATCTGGAGTCATTTTTTTCGGTGGATCGGGAGTTTTTATTTCTGGTTTCAGACTCCCAGTTTGCTCTCCCCTATCCTTGTGTTTTTCTTGTCTGGGTGTTGTATCATTGGAGCCTTCGGCTTCTTTTTTCTGCACCTCTACTGTTATAGGATTCTCACCCCGCAATACTGGGGGAAGACAACTCCGTCGATGTTCTTGGAATTTTAAAACATCGGCCCTCTCTTCGGGTGTGAGGGTTTGTATCCAAGCCAAAACCTTGGCATAAGATCTCGTGCCTCAGAAAATGTCATCCGAGGGTGAAATTTCATGTTCGAACCTTCTAAGCCCACAACTGGATCAGTGACTACTTACGACCCTCTATGGATCATGCCTTTTGAATTCGACATGAACCAATTTCAGGTCCTCCAGGGCTACTGCCTCATCTTTAGCATGCCTGAAATCTAACAAAGAATAGGAACTTAAATGAATAGGAAAAGGTGGCCATACCTTAGAATATCCCTTAAGCTCCTTACTTATGCCATGGATTACGGTTTGTCTAGCAATCTCATGGAAAGCCATCCTATCGGGTATGAATAATGGCAAGGCATTCAGAGGAACATAAGTGTCGAAAACCCTGAGATATGAAAATTTTGCTTCCACATACCAGCCGTCTATACTGCTCAGATTTACCATGATACTGTCTGAGATCCTGGGTGGTGGGTGGCCGAAAATAGTGACATGCAGCAGTACCATCACCCAATTAAAGATTTCATACACAAAATCTGAGGCTTTGTCTTCCCACATCTTTGAATGGTAGACGTGGATGGGGTCAGCCTCCGATAGAGTCCAACTCCAACTCATCAAGGGAAAAGGTGTCAGAAAACACACAGCGTCCATGATATACGCGGACATAAAAAATGAAACAATCTTTCCGCTCTCCCTCTGCGCTCGATACTCTGTAACTCAACTGATCAAACTATCAGACAGTAGTTTAGCCCAGTCGAAGGAATAGCCTTCGATGACTGTGTGAATTAGAGGCACCCATTGAATGAAAAAATGTGTGGTGTCCTCTCTCCCATATAATCTGTAGGTCATCATAGCGATATATTTGAACTGTGGTTCCAGAGAAGCTATTGAATATATACCATTACTGTCTGCCCTGAACTTCCCAGGGTGTGAAACCCAATCTCTGATTAAACCAGACATAGTCTTGTCGTATTGCACACATTCCTTCTGTTTAAAATTCTCCAGGAATTCGACATTGTAAACAAAGTCCGACACGACTGGCAACTTGTACATAGCCTGCAATTGTTCGGGTCTGAAAGTCCCAATGGTGACCCTCTGCTCATTGAGGATGGTTCTGGTTGGTATATCTACATGGTCTAATGCCCACTGGATCATATCGTAGTAAGGGAGAAGACATGGCCTAGCCGCTACTTTATGCATTTGAGCTTGGACGATGATCTTATACTTGGTGATCAGGTCCTCTTTTTCATTTTCACTGGAATCATCCAAAACATCTACCAATTCAGACTGTAGAACCTCAGAAATATATGACCAGGTCCTGACAGAGTCGACACTTCGAGGTGAAGTATCAGAAACGTTGTCTGAACCTTGTCCTGAAAACTCAACAGTGGCTTTAGACGCTTTTCACGGGGCCATGGTGATGGATTCTACTTTAGCTCTCCTACGATAACAATATGTATACATACAGAAATTAGTTCGCTCTAGAAAGGTTTTCTCTGGGTAGAATAGGAATGAAATTTGTGACAACAAATAAAAGATCCATTCCTTCGACCATTTAAAACTAGGTCGTCCTTAGGAACAAAACGGTCAAATAATTCTTAAATATAAATTTAGCAATAAAAACCAAATCGTTTCTTGTCGATTCGCCTCATTTCCAAATAATGTCTTAGATTTTGACAGTACGTAATGCAAGTTGGTGCAAGGAAAGTTTAAAATTGCCTCGTAGACTGTGCATATTAATTTTTGTATTAGAACACTGGCAATGCTGACTTAACTTAATTAATCATGCCTTAAGAGTATGCTAGACATTGCTTCTTGCGTGATGAGACTCCTGAGGATTTGCGGAAAATAAAGGAGAATACCAAAACCAGCTTGCGATTTCAAGCGTTAGGATATAAAATTTAAAAAAGGCTAAAAAGACAAAGGCGGCTCGAACATAGGCTCCGGCTAGGGATCCCGTTTTCCTGCAAGAAGGGAAGAATAGTAGATCGCGTGCCTATATTAGGTAAATGGAGTCAATGGAATTAATCCAACGAAAATGTTCCTTAGAACAGGATACCGAAGGGGAAAGGGACTTCGTCTTTTACCTTCGAAAATCTTTCAAAACTAAGATACTTTTTTCACTTAGTTGTAGTCCCTTTCACGACTTTCTCCTTCTCGTTACTGAATTCAGGTCTGTGTTGAGACAATCAAAACAGTTCTAGGAGACCCAATAGATCTTGTGGTTATCGGCTTGCATCAAAAGAAACAATTTTTTATGATTTTAATCAGGGAGCCCTATCTGAACTTCGGATGTAGATCGTGTTTTGAAAAAAATTGGTTACCAGAGCATAATGATATTCATGTATAATAGCCTTACAAATATCTCAGATATTGCTTCACTTCCATCGATCCTGTTCAGTACCCTAGTGAAGTTATCTGGCCCTTTTTACTGAATTTCCTTTCACCACTTCATAATATATTTATGCATTTAAATGTTGAGACAAGGGAAATCATTTTTGAATTTCCTTTCATCGTCTTTTGGACTAGATGGGGGCAATCATTTCTGAATTTCCTTTCACCACCTGTCTTATAATTTGCTTTTTTAGAGCGCGAAGATGGGGGAAATCAGTTTATATGAGGGATGATATCTGTGTAATATTTTGCATTATAGGTCTCTCAACTTAATTTGATTACTCGGTACCAACCTTACCTTAACTTTCACAACACCTTCATTCACAGGGAGAAAGGGAAAAATTAACCTTTTGGGGGTGTTCTATTTGAGAAAGACTCAATCCTCCGAAACTGTTGAAAAACCTAGAAAAGTCAGGATCACTTAAGCATCACTTTGTTTAGCAAGGGACCGAGGAGTTGTGAAGACTAGCTTACTTTTCACAATTTTCTTTGAAGCTCTCGATGTTAAAACGTAATCTATTCTCCCTACATATGCTAAACCAGAAAGATGTTGCCTTTTCAAAAGAAAACTAGAAAATAGAAAAGGGTGACAGATGGAGATCTATAAACTGAAAAACAGAGGTCAAAAAATCAAAACTGACTCTTGAAAATCTTTTTCGGGGGCGCTTTACTTTGAGTGACTTGTTTATTTCATCTTATTCTTTCGTAAACGATTAACCATGGAAATGTTATTTTATTTATTAGTTCAGACGATGTTGCTGTATCTTATGAGGTTATCTTGTTTTCTTTATATCCCTTCAGAACAAGTCTTTTAGGAAATCTCACCTTTACCTTACCGTTTCATTTTCTTTCCAAAATATCAAAAAAAAATTTTTATCACCTCTTTAATCCAATTGATTTTCCGATACACGACTTTCTGTGTACATCTCATGCTCGTTTTGTTTGCAGCTGGAAACTTGTAAAAATGCAAATATGAAGGTTATCAAGGATTTTTGATAGGTGTCTAAAATTTACGAAAGGGAAAGAAATTTAAAATAGAAATGCGAAATTAAATATATATACATATGTAAAAAATTCTATATATGAATATACAAGTATTTTTTTTTTTGGTGACTTCTTATGTCATATAATGCTTCAGGTAACGCCCGTTGACAGGGGCGTTGAGAATTTCACCGTCTATATTTTCTAGTAGGAAAGAAGTTTTTCCTTCGAGAGCCGATACTTTGAATGGCCCATACCAGAGGTGATTGAATTTACCATGTTTCGTTATTTCTTCCCTCCTTGCATCCCACCTTAAAACTAAATCACCTGGGAGGAAATCTCTATCCTTTTCCCTATGGTCAAATAATCCCTTCATGTCATCTTGATACTTCTTCAACCTTTCATCTACTTCGACCTTGTGCTATTGAACCTCGATTAGCTGGTTTATCCTCCTGGTGACATGATTAGGTTCTTCTTTCTGATCTTGCCACAATTTCATCACAGGGAGTGCTAAATTTATATATAACACTGCATCTGTCCCATATACCATCTGAAAAGGGGAAATGCCGATATACTTTTTAGTGCCTATGCGATTCGCCCACAAGGTGTACTTTAAATGCACATGCCAAGACTTTTGGTTTTCATCCAACACTTTCTTAATTATATTGATCAGGCTCTTGTTAGACGACTTGGCCAGTCCATTTCCTTGGGGGTAGTACATTGTAGAATGGACAAGAATGATATTATACTATTGGCAGAAGCTGATCACAACCATAGATTTGAAATCCTGGGCATTATCTGTGACTATATTTCAGGGGAAGCCAAATCTTGACAAGATATTGTCTTCTAAGAAATCTATTACCATCGATTCAGTTGCCCTTTTGGTTGGAATAGATTCCACCCATTTAGTAAAGTAGTCTATGGCAGTTAAGATCCACTTGTGTTGGGTGCTAGAATGTGGATTAATCTCTCCTATAAAATCTAGCCCCCATTGTTGAAAAGGGGTTTCAGTTTTGTCTGGAACTAAAGGTAGCGCCAGGAGTTTCTGTTTGCCTGCAAATAGCTGACAAGGGTTACAAGCTCGGACCTTGGTGTTAACGTCTAAGAAAAGTTTTGGCCAGTAATACCCATCCCTCAGAATTTTGTAAGTTGTGGCCCTCCAAGAGTGATGTCCTCCACACACTCCGTGAAATTCACTTATAACCCTTTCTGTTTCTGATTTGAGTAAGCAGATTAACAAGAAACCGAGTGGGTCTTTCCAATATAGTTGATTTTCAGCAATACAATACTTAACCGCATGAAGCTTTAAAGTCCTGGTTTTTGATGGCGATAGTTCACTCGGGCATTTTAGAGTCAACAGGTAGGATACTATGTTTATGTACCATTCTGATGATACAAACTTCTCCTCGATCTTAATTGCATTTGTTCGTTCATCAAGCTCATTTATGTTCATGTCTTCCTCACATTCCTGCAGGCAGTTTATATCCAGAGCTCTGAGATTTGATTCAACCAAAAGTTTGACCAGGCCTTGTCCCTTTATCAGTTTAGTAGGTTTGATTTCCATGTCAAATTCTTGAATCTTGGAAAGACATTGTCCTCTTTTCCCATCACTGTCTGGTTGTACCAAAATATCTTTCACATAACTTGTAGGTACATACGCGATTATCTTGGAGTGTAATACATATGTTCTAAATGCCTTCAGTGCTTTTACCATGGCATATGCTTGTTTTTCTATTATATCATATTTAAGTTCCGTGTCTCTAAGGCTCTTGCTGAAAAATGCAATCGGCTGTTCAAAACCCTCTTCATTTTTTTGGAGGAGCACCGCAGCAATCGTGTGTTCGGAGGCAAACGAGAAAATAAGAAATTATTTTAGATAATCGGGACTTGCCAATACAGGTGCCTCAACTATGAATTTCTTAATGTGTTCGAACGATGCCTTGGATTCTATTGTCCACTTTACTTCGTTGTTCTTTTTCAGCATATCAGTGATCAATTTTACAATTTCAACGAAATTTGAGATAAATCTTCGTAAAAAATTATTTTTCCTAAGAAAGATTGAATTTCTTTTACATTTCTAGGAATGTTTATAGTGTATATCGCTTCAACCCTCTTAGGATAAATCTTAATTCCATCCTTAGATACAACATGACCCAAAATTTTACCTTCTTGCATGGCGAAGTGTGATTTCTTGGGGTTTAAGGACAGACCAAACCTGCGACATTTTTTGAATGTTTGTTTAAGATGTACCAAATGCTCTTCATCGGATTTGGAGAAAACCGTTAAATCATCGAGATAGATGACTACGAACGTATCCCTCTCTCCGATGAAAGCGATGTCCATAGTGCGTTGGAACATGGATCCTGTATTCATCAAACCGAAAGGCATTTTATCATACATGAATGTACCCCAAGGGGTAGTAAAAGTTGCTTTTTCTTTATCTTGTTCATTCATGGCAATTTGATTATATCTAGAGAAACCATCAATCATGGACATTCTGTTTTCCCCAACTACCCTTTCTAGTACGTGATCCATTTTAGGTAACAAATAGTTGTCTTTAAGGGAGGACATATTTAGATTTATGAAATCCACGCACAGTCTAATTTCCCCACTCTTTTTTCTGACCAGGACCAAGTTTGCTACCCAGTCGGAATATCTCAGAGGTACTATAATTTTCGCCTCTAAAAGTTTCTTCACTTCTCTCTTGACCACAGGAAATAAAATGGGGTTGATCTGCCTAAGATTTTGTCTAAAGGGTTTGACCCCAGGCTTTAGAGGTATCTTTTGATTGATCAGGGTAGTGTCGTAGGTTCTTAACTTGTCGTAAGACCAGGAGAAAATGTCTTTAAATTGTTTGAGTAGGTCCTTATACTTGCCTTTTATTTTAGGGGGGAGGAGTTTAGATATTTTAACCATCCTGGACTCTTCTTTGGTTCCTATGTCACAGTCTTCAACCTCTTCTGGTTGGGGTTGTAAGGTGGATTTTACAAGTATGTCGTTTTGATCAAACAGTCTTTCCAGAGGGATCAGTCCTTTCGGAATCTGGTTTTTTTTAGGACCAACATGCGATGATTTGTGATTTTGTCTTAGAAATCTTGAGGGTCCTCTCCTTCTTGCATGATCCATATATGGTCATTCTGATTTTCTTGATCTGCGTGAGTTTCGGAAAATTCACCTACTGCTTCAAGAAACTTCTTAATTTGTTCATCATCCTCAAAAACCTTCCAGTGCTGGATATTATCCGGTATAGATGGTTTGTGTCTTATCTCTGTGTGATACTTCAATTTAAAGGTTGTAGGAGGAGTGAAAGTTGAAGCTGCTTTAGCTAATGCATCAACCTGTATTTTTTCTATGCGTGGGATGAAGTGGACATTTACAGACGAGAAAAAGTTCTGTATTAGATCCCAGGCGCAATTTCTGTATGCTCTTAATCTGGGATGCTTGGCTTAGAATTGTCGATTTATTTGTTTGACTATCAACTCCGCATCTTTGTATATCTATAGGTTTTTTATTTTTATCCTCCTGGCAGCCTCTAATCCTAAGACCAAGGATTCGTATTCACATACATTGTTAGTATAATATATATCCCATTGTAGTCTGTAATAAAAAGGGACAACGAACCTTTCTTTAGGTGCCACAAAAAGCACTCCTGCACCAGCCCCTTCGCAAGACAAGGCACCGTCAAAAAACATTTTCCAGATACCGGTGCTACACATATCCTCAGTCATGTAACCTGACTCTTCATGCTCTATATCATTTTCCTCTGTGCAACCATCTAAACCATCATCAAAAGATAATATACAATTTCCTAAATCTTGATCTGCAATGTAAATAGGGAAATTGTTCGGACTTTGGGGGTCGCTTACTGTATATGCTAACCTTGTCTCCCTGTACAATCGAGTAAATTGCCCACCAAACATAGGAATCGTGGCATACATCATATCCAGTTGAAGAAAACCGCCCAGCTTGGCTCCCCATGACCTAGACAATAGTAAGTCGTACTTGGGTGGAATATCAGCAATGACCACATCCATCAAGATGCTCTTAACTGGGACCTGTGCCAGGGTGACTACTAAATCCTTTATCATTCCCATACACTTAACTTTTCTCGAATCAAACGAGTAAATATCTCCGTAAGGTCTGGTGATTTGGAGACCCAATCTGTCCATAATAAATTTAGCCATCACATTATGTGAGGCTCTAGAGTCTAGCATGCAATTATGTAGCAGTTGATCGTACACGTTTAAGGTGATATAAAAGCGAGAAACAGTGTCTTTGGATCCTTCAAAGTGTGGGCCAAAAATGATGTTGGGATTATCATATTCCAGGTTCAAAACGTCAGACTGGCTTTCTAGCTCTGAAACGCCTATCACTCTGGTAATCTGCTTTCGATAACTTGGGTTTTTTGCTAACTCTACCAGAGGAATTGGTATCTTAATTTTGTTTATCTCGTTTTCGAAACTGAAAACTCCGCTCACCTTGTCTGTTTCTCTAGTTGGGACTTCTGAATCCTTCTTTTCCAACTTATTTTTCTAGACTGCCTTATCACTCATGATCTTGGTTAAAGGTGTATTTGTATTAGCTGCTTCGGTTTCCTGTGTTTTAGTCTCAACCTTTTCCACTTTGGGTTCTTGCGTGTTTACTACTCTCTCTTTGTTGTTAGGTAATATAATTTCTTCTGGGGTAGGCTCATAAGTTTGACCTCTTGGGAGAATTTTCTTAGGTTGAGTAGTTGAAATAGGCTTACCCTTAGATCTCAAGTTATACCTAGGTTGGACCTTGGCCATTATCATACCGGTTTCTTCTTGATAACTACAAAGGTCAGTATAATCTCTTTCTTCACCCTCAATAGACGATTGTTGAGTGTTTAGAGATTTTTCATAATCCTCTCTAGTCAGATAAGGTTGTGTGCAGTGATCACCCAAGTTCGTGACATCATCATCTAAATCTCCGAAATCTTGGAGATCGTTCGATCCTATAAAATTTTCGTTCTTTAGGGGAGTTTGTATTTTCTGATCTTAATTTTTTATCTGTCTTTGCTGATTTGGGGGATTGGGATTCTTGCTAAAATCCTTTTGGCGAAAGAATCGGCTTTGGCCTATTCTAGCTCCATTCTGGATATCTTATTAGACAATTCCTTAATTACCCTGGCCATATCATCTACTTTGTCCTCTGTGTATCTATTAGACCCTGACGACCCTGCTTGTTCTCTAAAGCGTCTAGTTTCTCGGTTTCCTGCTTCTACTTTAGCTTTTAACTTACCAGAAGCCATCATATTTGACTCAATTTCTACATCATCATCTTTCATTCAATTTAGAGTAGCTCCTCTTATTTCTCGTAAAAGAAGTGCAAAATATGGTTCGAAAGCCCCCGCGAAAGTTACTTTGGCTATGGGTTGGGACAGTTTAACCTTGGCTGGGATTTTGTTATACAACTTGTTGAATCTTTGAATAAACTCCATAACTGTTTCTAAATTCTTTTTTCTTAAAGACCCAAACTCAGTTAAATAGTATAGGCGGTCCTTTCTTTCGCCCCATTGTCTAAGGAAAGCATCTTCCAAGGCATCATAGGACAAGATAGATCCAGCAGGTAAACTCCGAAACCAAGTTCAGACCTGACCTTCGAAGGTTTGGACAAAAATCCTTGAATACACATATTCTTATTCGAGTCTTAGGATGTTTGCGAATTGATCAAATAAATTTATGTGTTCGGCTGTGGTCAGATCTCCTTCCGCAGTAAATTTTGGCAAATTTTTTATATAATTTTTGGGAAGGTCGTGCAGAGGAACGAGTAATGCCAAAGGAGCGTATCTTGCTGCCACTTTAGCAAACACTCTGGGAGGGGGGGCAGGCCCTTGGCCTCCAGCTCCTCCCCCAGGAGCACCTCCACCTCCTCCTACGGAAACCCCTCCACCTCCCCCTCCAGCGACTGCCATCGTTATTAGTGGAAAGTTGTAAAGGGGCTTTTGGAATATTAAAAGTGAATCTTTACTTTCTTCGCGGGGTGAAAAATACGAGGATGACTGGTAAGGGATACGAGGGCTTGGCTCTTTGGACTTGCAAGAGATGTAATCAGGAGAACCAATGAGTGTGGAAACTGGATGTGTGAAATATTCTTCGAGATTGTGTGAGGTCGCGAAATTCAACTGAAGAGTCGACAATATATCGACAACAGATAAATTTTCTACAGGACTTTTTCCTTTATGTTCTACAGAGGTTATCGGCAGGGATGATTTTAGGGGCTAAATTTCGCTCATGGGCTAATTTTCCATGGTTTTTCCAAAAAAGAGATTCGCTATTTTAAAAATGATTCGCCCAAATTCTATAGGATAAAATTATTTTACCTTAAAAATCGCCAAAATTTTATAAAAACTATATAAAATCCTTAGAAATTTGAATATTTTTACAAAAATATCACCGAACATTTATACTTGGCATATGAAGGATTAGTAAGATTCACCAAGGTTTCCACATTTTAAAATAAATTTCCATCCTTAAAATCATCCCTGGTTATCGGACGAGTTTCGCTTCTAACTTCAGAGCAGTTTGATGTTAGATCCTTATTGTCAAAAAGAGGACTGCATGAAGTTGAAGGTCAGAAGAACTCTTGGTCTTCAGTTGTGGGTATTTAAGCTGATAGACTGTAGGGGTCGGCTTAAGAGAGCCTCTCGCCTTTAAAATCTTCTCAGGATTGGTAATGGGTGTGGTCTATTTACCATCCGGATTTTGCCTAGTATTCCTTCATCCAGATGCCAGCTTATTAATCGTGGAGTCACCAAGTGAAAGATTGGAAAGCCTTTAAAAGGTGTGCACTCTTTATTCACTATCAAAGGGTGGCACTTTCAATGAAAAATATCGTTTTCCCAGGGAAAAAGATTTCGTAACTTCAGTCCCAGGCAACGGCGCCAAAAAGATGTTGTTCCAGAGTCTGTACTTAAAAAATAGAAGTACAGTGTCTAGGCATCCGAAAGTGAGTAAGGGGTAGAGAAGGAAGAAATATAAACCTTTGGCAAGGGAAGCTAGGATTGATTTCTAGGTTGTTGTCTAGCTTCCAACTGTTCCTGGATGTTTATGTCCCTTTGAATCACTACCCACGAACGTTTCAGTTCGACCCAGGTAGTGGCTGTTTTAAGAATAGTATCAAAAATATTCAAGGAAATATGTGTTTGATCTAATAGTCTGGGTTCAATATTAGGTTGTCTTGTCACAGGGACAGTCATAGAGGAACAAACTGATAAGAAAATCTCAAAGAATTTTTTTAGATGCTGTCTCGATTTCGGTTGTATAAAGGAGAGTTATAGCTCCGATAGTGAAAACATGATGCAAACCAATGGCCCTTTCCCATAACTGAGTTATATTTAAATAAATGTGTATGAGGTGTAAGAAAAAAATTAAGCTGTCTATCATGTAAGGCTCCTATCAAGGGAGAATCTCACTTATAAACAGAAGAAGAAAAAAGATAAATAAATAACCTGATGAAGCGTAAAATATATATAGAAATCTAAAATGTTCACTGGTCTTATACCTGCTGATAGCCGGTACAGAGGAAAAATGGTAAACAATATAGAAAACTAAAATTTATTCACTATAGTAGAGGTTGTACTAAATTATAGCGAAACATTCATCAGATACATATATGAAATGAAATGAAATATGACATATAAGGAAACAAACTCATAACACAGTCGTGACGGAATAGAGAATCTTCGGATTTGATTTATATTAACTCTCGAGGGAGAAAAATCTCTATTACAATCGACCCAAAAAGGTCCAGTCTTTGTTCCTTCCTTCTATTGTATATTTATACAAATTTACATATGATGGAATCCCAATCGTTCCAATATTTTCAATTACAATGAGAAGGAGATCAATCGTTTCATTTCTTTATCCTATGTCTTTATTTTGTACCAGAAGCCTGTCCTCTCGCATGCTTGGTACAAGTGACACATTTTTCCGCCAGCCAAGATATCAACCTTGAAGGTTCTGCTTGACAATTGGCCTAAAAAATGTAACAATCTCTGACTAATTGCGACAACCTTTCTTCCATCTATCGGTCTAGGGTGTCAATAGCGCACAATTGTACACTTGGTTTAATAATCCATTTATCTATTTGAACTATGTCTGCCAGAGTTACTTGTGAGACTTCGGTCGAATCTCTTTCTTCTTTCTCATTTATATCAAGTGAGAGTTTCTCCATATTCATTTGGCTCAGCGTCTCAACAATACTCTCACTATCAATGCCTAACAAATTTCCATCTATAGGACCAAAAGCCTCTTCACAGGATTTCCTTACCTTCTTGGCTTGCAATTTTCCTTCTGATATGTTGCGTTCCCATTCTTTCACCAAAATATTACCTCGGGTCTGTTCCAAAATGGAAAACTTAGAACTCTTTCCATATTGCCTGTTTACTGTATGTATTACACCCTCTTGAAATGTGACCCGAGCTGCTCCAGCTTCTCTCTCTGACATATAAGTTTTCTAATACTTTATCAATAAGTAGACAATTGTCTCAAATCGTCTCTACCTTGGCAAGTAAACTTCGCTGGGCTGCAAAAACCCTGCTTCGAATCTCCATAGCCTAGGACTGGAATATTCCAATATTTTTAACTTGGCTTTCGGTGAACTCTAATCTAACCTGTAGCTGCCCTATCAAGTCTTTTTGTTGGCCTACCTTTATTTGACTGGTCTGAGCTACCAACTCTTCTTGTTCAAGCTTAGCTTTGAGCAACTCAATTTCCTTTTTATCGGCCATCCTTGCTTGTTCTATTCCTGTATTTGTCTGGTCTTTAGCAGCTTCTTCTGTTGTGGCTAGTTTATCTTCTAAGGTTTTGACGAAGCGATTTTTTCACTTCAGCTGATTTTTCAAAACCCCGACAGAAAATTGGTTTGTCATAGCATACGCCCCTAATGTTTCGGCTATTTCTGTCATGAATTCTTCCTTCTTCATATATTTCCCATCGGTCAACACCTTGAACTTCTTGGTCGTTGATCCCTCTTCTTGATAGAATTATCTTTTTACCACAACTTTTCTCTTTTTATCAAAAAATAACTCATTTGGTGGAAGCTCTTCCATCCTTATTGTTCTCAATTCTTCATTGAAAATCCACCCTGCGTCTATGTTCCCCTTAGTTGACTGTAAGGGATTAATAGAGGCGATGGGGTTTCCGATTTTCTTAGCTGATTGGCCAGGAGTGGCATATGGAGTCCACTTTTTCGGCGGATCAAGAGTTTTTATTTCTGGTTTCAAACTCCCAATTTTTTCTCCCCTGTCTTGGTGTTTTTCTTGTCTGGGTGTTGTATCTTTGGAGCCTTCGGCTTCTTTTTGCCGCACCTCTGTTGTTATTAGATTCTCACCCCGCAATACTGGGGGAAGACAAATCCGTCAATGTTCTTGGAATTTTAAAACATCGGCCCTCTCTTCGGGTGCCAGGGCTTATATCCGAGCCAAAACCTCTGCATAAGATCTCGTGCCTTGGAAAATGTCATCCGAGGGCGAATTTTCATGTTCGAACATTCTAATCCCGCAACTGGCTAAGTGATTACTTACGACCCTCTATGGATCGTTCTTTTTGAATTCGACATGAACCAATTTCAAGTCCCCCAGGGCTACTGCCTCATCTTTAACATGCCCAAAATCTAACAAAGAATAACAACTTAAATGAATAGGAAAAGGTGGCCATACCTTCTTAGAATATCCCTTAAGCTCCTTGCTTATGCCACCAATTACGGTTTGTCTGGCAATCTCATGGGAAGCCAGCCTATCAGGTATGAATAATGGCAAGGCATTCGGAGAAACAGAAGTGTCGAAAACCCTGAGATATGAAAATTCTACTTCCACGTACCAGTTGGCTATACTGCTCAGATTTACCATGATACTATCTGAGATCCTAGGTGGCGGGTGGCCGAATATAGTGACATGCAACGGTACCATCACCCAGTTAAAGATTTCATACACAATATTTGAGGCTTTGTCTTCCCACAGCTTTGAATGGTAGACGTGGATGGGCTCCACCTCCGATGGAGTCCAAATCCAACTCATCAAGGGAAAAGGTGTCAGAAAACACACGACGTCCATGATATATGCGGACATAAAAAATGAAGCAATCTTTCCGCTCTCCCTCTGCGCTCGATACTCTGTAACTCGACTGGTCAAACTATCAGACAATAGTTTAGCCCAGTTGAAGGAACAACCTTCAACGACCACGTGAATTAGAGGCACCCACTGAAGGAAAAAATGTGTGGTGTTCTCTCTCCCATATAATCTGTAGGTCATCATAGCGATATATTTGAACTGTGGTTCCAGAGAAGCTATTGAATATATACCATTACTGTCCGCCCTGAACTTCGCAGGGTGTGAAACCCGATCTTTGATTAAACCAGACATAGTCTTGTTGTATTGCACACAATCCTTCTGTTTAAAATTCTCCAAGAATTTGGCATTGTAAACAAAGTTCGACACGGCTGACAACTTGTACATAGCCTGCAATTGTTCGGGTCTGAAAGTCCCAATGGTGACCCTCTGCTCGTTGACAATGGTTCTGGTTGGTATATCTACATGGTCTAATGCCCACTGGATCATATCGTAGTAAGGGACCATACGTGGCCTAGCCGCTACTTAATGCATTTGAGCCTGGATGATGATCTTATACTTGGTGATCAGGTCCTCTTTTTCATTTTCACTGGAATCATCTGAAACATCTACCAATTCAAACTGTAGAACCTCAGAAATATATGACCAGGTCTTGACAGAGTCGACACTTCAAGGTGAAGTATCAGAAACGTTGTCTGAACCTTGTCTTGAAAACTCAACAGTGGATTTAGATGCTTTTCGCGGGGCCATGGTGGGGGATTCTACTTTAGCTCTCCTGCGATAACAATATGTATACATACAGAAATTAGTTCACTCTAGAAAGGTTTGCTCTGCGTAGAATAGGAATGAAATTTGTGACAACAAATAAAAGATCCATGCCTTCGACCATTTAAAACTAGGTTGTCCTTAGGAACAGAATGGTCAAATCATTCTTAAATATAAATTTAGCAATAAAAACCAAATCCTTACTTGTCGATTTGCCTCATTTCCAATTAATGTCTTAGATTTTGACAGTACGTAATGCAAGTTGGTGCAAGGAAAGTTTAAAATTGCCTCATAGACTGTGCATATTAATTTTCGTATTAGAACACTAGCAATGCTGGATTAACTTAATTAATCAGGCCTTTTTGAATGTTAATTAATCTTTCAACATTCGCCTCATCGGGAGCTTTCACTTTAACCCTTTAAACCTCTAAAACCCGAGGTTGCGATAATTAGCTTTGGTTAATAAAAAACGTAACCATGATTAGGCATTTAATTAATTACGTTGTTATTTATATCGCGACTTCGTGACTCAGGGCTTCAAAGGTATAGCTTCCGGGAGGCAAATACGCCGAGTTGCGAATTCCCGACAGAGCTTAACCGCGGCTAAACGTTTTACCTTTAACATTAACCCAGGTTACTAAAACAAGAATCTCGCGGTTTCAACTATCGAGGTTATGACGGTAAGACTTTGGGAGCTAGAAAACGCCGAGACATGAAATCGTGATGATGCTTAACTGCAGTTTAGAGTATTTTTACTCTCGATAATGATCTGGGTAAACTTTTTAAAACTAGTTCGTCGTTTCTCCCCTCGAGACTTGTAAACTATGTGATCTATAACTTCTGACATGCGACATCCCGAGATAAAAAGGAGAGACTTGTTTAAACGATTAAAATAAAATAAATCATGCCTTAAGAGTATGATAACCATCACTGCTTGCATGATGAGACTCCTGAGGATTTGTGGAAAATAAAGGAGAATACCAAAACCAGCTTTCGATTTCAAGCGTTAGGATATAAAATTTAAAAAAGGCTAAAAAAATAAAGGCAACTCCAACACAGGCTCCAGCTAGGAATCCCGTTTTCCTGCAAGACGGGAAGAACAGTAGACCATGTGCCTATATTGGATAAATGGATTCAATGGCATTAATCCAACAAAAATGTTCCTTAGAACAGGATACCGAAGGGGAAAGGGACTTCGTCTTTTACCTTCAAAAATCTTTCAAAACTCAGATACTTTTTTCACTTAGCTGTAGTCCCTTTCACGACTTTCTCCTTCTTGTTACTGAATTCAGGTCTGCGTTGAGACAATCAAAATAGTTCTAGGAGATGCAACAGATCTTGTGGTTATCGTCTTGCATCAAAAGAAACAATTTTTTATGCTTTTAATCAGGGAGCCCTGTCTGAACTTGGGATGTAGATCGAGTTTTGAAAAAAGTTGGTTACCAAAGAAGAATGATATTCATGTATAACATCCTTACAGATATCTCAGATATTGCTTCACTACTAGCGAGCCTATTAAGTACCCTGGTGAAATTATCTGGCCCTTTTTACTGAATTTCCTTTCACCACTTCGGAATATATTTATGCATTTAAATGTTGAGACGAGGGCAATCATTTTTGAATTTCCTTTGATCGTCTTTTGGACTAGATGGTGGCAATCATTTCTGAATTTCCTTTCACCACCTGTCTTATAATTTTCTTTTTTAAAGTGCGAAGATGGGGGCAATCAGTTTATATGAGGGCTAATATCTGTGTAATATTTTTCATTATAGGTCTGTCAACTTACTTTGATTACATGGTGCCAACCTTCCCTTAACTTTCACAACACCTTCGTCCGCAGGGAGAAAGAGAAAAATTAACTTTTTTGGGGTGTTCTATTTGAGCAAGCCTCAATCCTCCGAAACTATTGAAAAACCTAGAAAATTCAGGATCACTTAAGCGTCACTTTGTTTAGCAAGGGACCGAGGAGTTGTGAAGACTAGATTACTTTTCATAATCTTCTTTGAAGCTCTCGAGGTTAAAACATAATATCTTCTCCCTACGTATGCTAAACCGAAAAGATGCCGGCTTTTCAAAGGAAAACTAGAAAACAGAAAAGGGTGACAGATGGAGATCTATAAACTGAAAAACAAAGGTCAAAAAATCAAAACTGACTCTTGAAAATCTTTTTCGGGGGCGCTTTACTTTGAGTGACTTGTTTATTTCATCTTATTCTTTCGTAAATGATTAACCATGGAAATGTTCTTTTATTTATTAGTTCAGACAATGTTGTTGTATMTTATGAGGTTATCTTGTTTTCTTTGATATCCCTTCAGAACAAGTCTTTTAGGAAATCTCACCTTTACCTTACCGTTTCATTTTCTTTCCAAAATATCAAAAAATCTTTTTTATCACCTCTTTAAGGCAATTGATTTTTTGGTACACAAATTTCTGTGTACCTCTCCTGCTCATTTTGTTTGTAGCTGGAAACCTGTAAAAAGGAAAATATGAAGGTTATCAAGCATTTTTGAAAGGTGTCGAAAATTTATGAAAGGGAAAGAAAGTTAAAATAGAAATGCGAAATGAAATATATATACATATGTAAAAAATTCTATATATGAATATACAAGTTTTTTTTTTTTTGGTGACTGCTTACATCATATAATTCTTCAGGTAACGCCCGTTGACAGGGGCATTGAGGATTTCACCGTCTAGATTTTCTAGTACGAAAGAATTTTTTCCTTCGAGAGTCGAGACTCTGAATGGCCCATACCAGAGGTGATCGAATTTACCATGTTTCGTTGTTTCTTCCCTCCTTGCATCCCACCTTAAAACTAAATCACCTGGGAGGAAATCTCTGTCCTTTTGCCTACGGTCAAATAATGCCTTCATGTCGTCTTGATACTTCTTCAACCTTTCATCTACTTTGACCCTGTGCTGTTGAACCTCGATTCGCTGGTTTATCCTCCTGGTGACATGATTAGGTTCTTCTTTATGATCTTGCCACAATTTCATCATGGGGAGCGCTAAATTTTTAGGTAACACCGCATTTGTCCCATATACCATCTGAAAAGAGGAAATGCCGATAGACTTTTTAGTGCCTATGCGATTCGCCCACAAGGTGTACTTTAAATGCACATGCCAAGACTGTTTGTTTTCATCCAACACTTTCTTAATTATATTGATCAGGTTCTTGTTAGACGACTCGACCAATCCATTTCTTTGGGGGTAGTACGTTGTAGAATGGTCAAGAATGATATTATACTTTTGGCAGAAGATGATCACAACCATAGATTTGAAAGCCTAGGCATTGTCTGTGACTATCTTTCGGGGACAGCCAAATCTTGACAAGATATTGTCTTCTAAGAAATCTATTACCACCAAGTCAGTTTCCCTTTTGGTTGGCATAGCTTCCACCCATTTAGTAAAGTAGTCTGTGGCAGTTAAGATCCACTTGTGTTGGGTGCTAGAATGTGGATTAATATCTCCTATAAAATCTAGCCCCCATTGTTGAAAAGGGGCTTCAGTTTTGTCCGGAACTAAAGGTAGCGCCGAGAGTTTCTGTTTTCCTGCAAATAGCTGACAAGGGTTATAGGCTCGAACCTTGGCGTTAACGTCTGAGAAACGTTTTGGCCAGTAATACCCAGCCCTCAGAATTTTATAAGCTATGGCGCTCCAAGCGTGATGTCCTCCACACACTCCTTTGTGAAATTCACTTATAACCCTTTCTGTTTCCGATTCGACTAAGCAGATTAACAAGAAACCCAGTGGGTCTTTCCAATATAGTTGATTTTCGACAATAAAATACTTAACCGCATGAAGCTTTAAAGTCCTGGCTTTTGATGGCGATAGTTCACTCGGGCATTTTAGAGTCAGCAGGTAGGATACTATGTTTCTGTACCATTATGATGATACGAACTTCTCCTTGATCTTAATTTCATTTGTTCGTTCATCAAGCTTGTTTATGTTCATGTCTTCCTCACATTCATGTAGGAAGTTTATATCCAAAGCTCTGAGATTTGATTCAGCGAAAAGTTTGGCCAGGCCTTGTCCCTTTATCAGTTTAGTAGGTTTGATTTCCAGGTCAAATTATTGAATCTTGGCAAGCCATTGTCCTCTTTTCCCATCACTATCTGGTTGTACCAAAATATCTTTCATGGAACTTGTAGGTACGTACACGATTATCTTGGAGTGTAATACATATGTTCTAAATGCCTTTAGTTCTTTTACCATGGCATACGCTTGTTTTTCTATTATATCATATTTAAGTTCTGCGTCTCTTAGGCTCTTGCTGAAAAATGCGATCGGTTGTTCGTAACCCTCTTCGTTGTTTTGGAGGAGCACCGCAACAATCTTGTGTTCGGAGGCAAATGAGAAAATAAGAAATTCTTTTAGATAATCGGGACTTGCCAATACAGGTGCCTCGGCTATGACTTTATTATTGTGTGTGAATGACACCTTGGATTCTATTGTCCACTTTACCTCACTGTTCTTTTTCAGCATATCTGTGATCAATTTTACAATTTCAATGAAATTTGGGATAAATCTTCGGAAAAAAATTATTTTTCCTAAGAAAGATTGAATTTCTTTTACATTTCTAGGAATGTTTATAGTGTCTATCGCTTCAACCCTCTTAGGATCAATATTAATTCCATCCTTATATACAACATGACCCAAAAGTTTACCTTCTTGCATGGCGAAGTGTGATTTCTTGGGGTTTCAGGACAGACCAAACCTGTGGCATTTTTCGAATGTTTGTTTAAGATGTACCAAATGCTCTTCATCGGATTTGGAGAAAACCGTTAAATCATCGAGATAGATGACTACAAACTTATCCCTCTCTCCGATGAAAGCGATGTCCATAGCACGTTGGAACCTGGTTCTTGCATTCATCAAACTGAAAGGCATTTTATCATACATGAACGTACCCCAAGGGGTAGTAAAAGTTGTTTTTTCTTTATCTTGTTCATTCATGGAAATTTGATTATATCGAGAGAAATCATCAATCATGGACATTCTGTTCACCCCAACTACCCTTTCTAGCACGTGATCCATTTTAGGTAACAGATAGTTATCTTTAAGGGAGGACTTATTTAGATTTCTGAAATCCATGCACAGTCTAATTTCCCCACTCTTTTTTCTGACCAGGACCAAGTTTTCCACCTAGTCAGAATATCTCAGAGGTACTATAATTTTTGCCTCTAAAAGTTTCTTAACTTGTCTCTCGACCATAGGCAATAAAATGGGGTTGATCTACCTAAGCTTTTGTCTAAAAGGTTTGACACTAGGCTTTAGAGGTATCTTGTGATCAATCACGGTAGTGTCGTAGGTTCTTAACTCGTCGTAAGACCAGGCAAAAACGTCTTTAAATTGTCTGAGTAGGTCCTTATACTTTCCTTTTATTTTAGGGGGCATGAGTTTAGATATTTTAACCATCCTGGACTCTTCTTTGGTTCCTATGTCACAGTATTCAACCTCTTCTGGTTGGGGTTGTAAGTTGGATTTTACAGGTATGTTGTTTTGATCAAACAGTCTTTCCAGAGGGATCAGTCCTTTCAGAATCTGGTTATTTTTTAGGACCAGCATGCGATGATTTGCGATTTTGTCTTGGAAATCTTGAGGGTCCTCTCCTTCTTGCATGATCCATATATGGTCATTCTGATTTTCTTGATCCGTGTGAGTTTCGGAAAATTCACCTACCACTTCAAGAAACTTCTTAATTTGTTCATCATCCTCAAAAACCTGCCAGTGCTGGATATTATCTAGTATAGATGGTCTGTGTCTTATCTCTATGTGATACTTCAATTTAAAGGTTGTAGGAGGAGTGAAAGTTGAAGCTGCTTTAGCTAATGCATCAGCCTGTAAATTTTCTATGCATGGAATGAAGTGGACATTTACAGATGAGAAAAAGTTCTCCATTAGATCCCAGGCACAATTTTTGTATGCTCTTAATCTGGGATGCTTGGCCTAGTATTGCCGATTTATTTGTTTGACTATCAACTCCGCATCTCCGTATATCTCTAGGTTTTTTTATTTTTAGCCTCCTGGCAGCCTCTAATCCTAAGACCAAGGCTTCATATTCACATACATTGTTAGTATAATCTATATCCCATTGTAGTCTGTAAGAAAAAGGGACAACAAACCTTTCTTCAAGTGCCACAAAAAACACTCCTGCACCATCCCCTTCGCAAGACAAGGCACCGTCAAAAAACATTTTCTAGATACCGATGCTACACATATCCTCGGTCATGTAATCCGACTCTTCATGGTCTATATCGTTTTCCTCTGTGCAACCATATAAACCATCATCAAAAGATAAGATACAATTTCCTAAATCTTGATCTGCAATGTAAATAGGGAAATTGTTCGGATTTTGGGGGTCGATTACTGTATATGCTAACCTCATCTCCCTCTACAACCGAGTAAATTGCCCACCAAACACAGGAATTGTGGCATACGTCATATCCAGTTGAAGAGAACCCCCCAACTTGGCTCCCTATGACCTAGACAACAGTAAGCCATACTTGGGGGGAATATCAACAATGACCACATCCATCAAGATGCTCTTAACCGGGACATGTGCCAGGGTGACTACTAAATCCTTTATCATTCCCATACACTTAACTTTTCTCGAATCAAACGAGTAAAGATCTATGTAAGGTCTAGTGATCTGGAGACCCAATCTGTCCATAATAATTTTAGGCATCATGTTATGTGAGGCTCTAGAGTCGAGCATGCAATTATTTAGCAGTTGATCGTACATGTTTAAGGTGATATAAAAGGGAGCAACAATGTCTTTGGCTACTTCAAAATGTGGACCAAAAGTGATGTTGGGCTTATCATCTTCCAGGTTCAAAATGTTAGATTGGCTTTCTATCTCTGAAATGCCTATCACTTTGGTAATCTGCTTTCGATAACTTGGGTTTTTTGCTAATTCTACCAGAGGAATTGGTATCTTAATTTTATTTATCTCGTTTTCAAAACTGAAAACTCCGCTTACCTTGTCTGTTTCTCTAGTTGGGACTTCTGAATCCTTATGTTCCAACTTATTTGTCTGGACTGCATTATTACTCATGATCTTGGTTAAAGGTGTATTTGTATTAGCTTCTTCGGTTTCCTGTGTTTTAGTCTCAACCTTTTCCACTTCGGGTTCTTGCGCGTTCACTACTCTCACTTTGCTATTAGGTAATACGGTTTCTTCTGGGGTAGGCTCGTAAGTTTGACCTCTTGGGAGAATTTTCTTAGGTTGAGTAGTTGAAATAGGCTTACCCTTAGATCTAAAGTTATACCTAGGTTGGACCTCGGCCATTATCATATCGGTTTCTTCTTGATAACTACAAAGGTCATTATAATCTCTTTCTTCACCCTCAATAAATGATTGTTGAGTGTTTAGATATTTTTCATAATCCTCTCTAGTCAGATAAGGTTGTGTGTAGTGATCACCCAAGTTTGTGACATCATCATCTAAATCTCTGAAATCTTGGAGATCAATCGATCCTATAAAATTTTTGTTCTTTAGGGGAGTTTGTATTTTTTGTTCTTCGTTTTTTATCTATCTTTGCTGATTTGGGGGATTGGGATTCTTCCTAAAATCCTTTTTTGTGAAAGAATCGACTTTTGCCTGTTCTAGCTCCATTCTGGATATCTTATTAGACAGTTCCTTAATTACCCTATCCATATCATCTACTTTGTCCTCTGTGTATCTATTAGACCCTGACAGCCCTGCTTGTTCTCTAAAGCGTCTAGTTTCTCGGTTTCCCGCTTCTACTTTAGCTTTTAACTTACCAGAAACCATCATATTTGACTCAATTTATACAACGTCATTTTGCATTCGGTTTAGAGTATCTCCTCTTCCTTCTCTTAAAATAAATGCAAAATCTGGTTCGAAATCCCCCGCAAAAGTTACTTTGGCTGCGTGTTGGGACGGTTTAACCTCGGCTGGGATTTTGGTATACAGCTTGTTGAATCTTTGAATAAACTCCATAACTGTTTCTAAATTATTTTTTCTTAAAGACCCAAACTCAGTTAAATAGTATAGGTGGTCCTTTCTTTTGCCCCATTGTCTAAGGAAAGCATCTTCCAAGGCATCATAGGACAAGATAGATCCAACAGGTAGACTCTGAAACCAAGTTCGGACCTGACCTTCAAAGGTTTGGATGAAAAGCCTCGAATACACATCTTCATGTTCGAGACCTAGGATTTCTGTGAATTGATCAAAGAAATTTATGTGTTCGGCTGTGGTCATATCTCCTTCCCCAGTGAATTTTTGCAAATTTTTTATATAATTTTTGGGAAGGTCGTGCAGAGGAACGGGCAATACCAAAGGAGCGTATCTTGTTGCTACTTTAGTAAAATCTCTGGGAGGAGGGGCAGGTCCTTGGCCTCCAGCTCCTCCCCCAGGAGCACCTCCACCTCCTCCTCTGAAAACCCCTCCACCTCCCCCTCCGGCGGCTGCCATCGTTATTAGTAGAAAGTTGTAAAGGGGGTTTTGGAATATTAAAAGTGAATCTTTACTTTCTTCGTGGGGTGAAAAATCTGAGGATGACTGGTAAGGGATGCGAGGGCTTGGCTCTTCGAACTTGCAAGAGATGTATTCAGGAGAACCAACGGGTGTGGAAACTGGATGTGTGAAATATTCTTCGAGACTGTGTGAGGTCGCGAAATTCAACTCAAGAGTCGATGATATATCGACAACAGATAAATTTTCTACAAGACTTTTTCCTTTATGTTCTACAGAGGTTATCGAATGGGTTTCACTTCTAACTTCAGAGCAGTTTGATGTTAGATCCTTATTGTTGAAAAGAGGATTGTGTGAAGTTGAAGGTTCAGAAGAACTCTTGGTATTCAGTTGTGGGTATTTAAGCTGATAGACTGCAGGGGTCGACTTAAGAGAGCCTCTCACCTTTAAAATCTTCTCAGGATCGGTAATGGGTGTGGTCTGTTTACCATCCATGTTTTGCCTGGTATTCCTTCGTCTGGATTCAAACTTATTAATCGTGGAGTCGCCAAGTGAAAGATTGGAAATCCTTTAAAAGGCGTGCACTCTTTGTTCACTATCAAAGGGAGGCACTTTCAACGAAAAATGTCATTTTCCCAAGGAAAAATATTTCGTAACTTCGGTCCCTAGAAATGGTGCCAAAAAGATGTTGTTCCAGAGTCTGTACTTAAGTCTTAGAAGTACAGTGTCTAGGCATCCGAAAGTGAGTAAGGGGTAGAGAAGGAAGAAATGTCAACCTTCAGAAAGGGAAGCTACGGTTGATTTCTAGGTTGTTGTCTAGCTTCCAACTGTTCCTGGATGTTTATGTCCCTTTCAATCGTTGCCCACGAACGTTCCAGTTTGACCCGAGTAGTAGTTGTTTTAAGAATAGTATAAAAAATATTCAAGGCAATATGTGTTTGATCTGATAGTTTGGGTTCAATATTAGGTTGTCTTGTCACAGGGACAGTCATAGAGGAACAAAATGATAAGAAAATCTCAAAGAAATGTTTTAGATGTTGTCTCGATTTCGGTCGTATAAAGGAGAGTTATAGCTCTGATGGTGAAAAAAGGATGCAAACCAAAGGCCCTTTCCCGTAACTGAGTTATATTTAAATAAATGTGTATGAGGTGTAAGAAAAACATTAAGTTGTCTATCATGTAAGGCTCCTATCAAGGGAGAATCTCACTTATAAACAGAAGAAGAAAAAAGATAAAGAAATAACCTGATGAAGCATAAAATATATATAGAAATCTAAAATGTTCACTGGTCTTATACTTGCTGATAGCCGGTACAGAGGAAAAATGGTAAACAATATAGAAAACTAAAATTTATTCACTATAGTAGAGGTTGTACTAAACTATAGCGAAACATTCATCAGATACATATATTAAATGAAATGAAATATGAAATATAAGGAAACAAACTCATAACACAGTCTTGACAGAATCGAGAATCTTTGTATTTGCTTTATATTAACTCTCGAGGGAGAAAAATCTCTATTACAATTGACCCAAAAAGGTCCAGCCTTTGTTCCTTCCTTCTATTGTATATTTATACAAATTTACATATGATGGAATCCCAATCGTTCCAGGATTTTCAATTACAATGAGAAGGAGATCAATCGTTTCATTTCTTTATCCTATGTCTTTATTTGGTACCAGAAGCCTGCCCTCTCACATGCTCGGTACAAGTGACACATTTTTCCGCCAACCGAGATATCAACCTTGAAGGTTCCGCTTGACAATTGGCCTAAAAAATGTAACAATCTCTGACTAATTAAGGCAACCATTCTTCCATATGTCAGTCTAGAGTGTCAATAGCGCACAATTGCACACTTGGTTTAATAATCCATTTATCTATTTGAACTATGTCTGTCAGAGTTACTTGTGAGACTTCGGCCGAATCTCTTTCTTCTTTCTCATTTATATCAAGCGAGAGTTTCTCCATATTCATTTGGCTCAGCGTCTCAGCATTACTCTCACTATCAATGCCTAACAGATTTCCATCTATAGAACCGAAAGCCTCTTCACAGGATTCCCTTACCTTCTTGGCTTGCAATTTGCCTTCTGATATGTTACATTCCCATTCTTTCAACAAAATATTACCTCGTGTCTGTTCCGAAATGGAAAAATTTGAACTCTTTCCAGATTCCCTGTTTACTGTAGCTATTACACCCTCTTGAAATGCGACCCGAGCTGCTCCAGCTTCTCTCTCTCTGACAGATAATTTTTCTAATACTTGATCAATAAGAAGACAATTGTCCTGAATCGTCTCTACCTTGGCAAGTAAACTTCGCTGGGCTGCAGAAACCCTGCTCTGAATCTCCATAGCCTGGGACTGGAATATCCTGATATTTATAACTTGGCTTTCGGTGAACTCTAATCTAACCTGTAGCTTCCCTATCAAGTCTTTTTGTTGGCCTACCTGTATTTGACTGGTCTGAGCTACCATCTCTTCTTGTTCGATCTTAGCTTTGAGTAGCTCAATTTCTTTTTTATCGGCCATCCTTGCTTGTTCTATTCCTATGATTGTCTGGTCTTTAGCAACTTCTTCTACTGTGGCTAGTTTAGCTTCTAAGGTTTTGATGAGGCAATTTTTTCACTTCAGCTGATTTTTCAAAACCCTGACAGAAAATTGGTTTGTTGTAGCATACGCCCCTAATGTTCCGGCTATTTCTGTCGCAAATTCTTCCTTCTTCATATATTTCCCATCGGTCAACACCTTGAACTTCTTGGCCATTGATCCCTCTTCTTGATATAATTCTCTTTTTACCACAACTTTTCTCTTTTTATCAAAAAATAACTCATTTGGCGGAATCTCTTCCATGCTTACAGGTCTCAATTCTTCATTGAAAATCCACCCTGCGTCTATGTTCCCCTTAGTTGACTGTAAGGGAGTAATGGAGGTGATGGGGTTTCCGATTTGCTTAGTTGATTGGCCAGGAGTGGCATCTGGAGTCAATGTTTTTGGTGGATTGGGAGTTTTTATTTCTGTTTTCGGACTCCCAATTTGCTCTCCCCTGTCCTGGTGTTTTTCTTGTCTGGGTGTTGTATCTTTGGAGCCTTCGACTTCTTTTTGATGCACCTCTTCTGTTATTGGATTCTCACCCCGCAATACTGGGGGAAGACAACTCCGTCGATGTTCTTGGAATTTTAAAACATCGGCTCTCTCTTTGGGTGACAGGGCTTGTATCCGAGCCAAAACCTCGGCATAAGATCTCGTGCCTCGAAAAATGTCATCTGAGCGTGAATTTTTATGTTCGAACCTTCTAAGCCCACAACTGGCTAAGTGATTACTTACGACCCTCTATGGATCGTGCTTTTTGAATTCGACATGAACCAATTTCAGATCCTCTAGGGCTGTTGCCTCAGCTTTAGCATGCCCAAAATCTAACAAAGAATAGGAACTTAAATGAATATGAAAAGGTGGCCATACCTTCTTAGAATATCCTTTAAGCTCCTTGCTTATGCCACCGATTACGGTTTGTCTAGAAATCTCATGGAAAGCCAGCCTATCGGGTATGAATAATGGAAAGGCATTTGGAGGAACAGAAGCGTAGAAAACCCTGAGATATGCAAATTCTGCTTCTACGTACCAGTCGGCTATACTTCTCAGATTTATCGTGATATTGTTTGAGATCCTGGGTGGTGGGTGGACAAAGATAGTGACATGCAGTGGTACCATCACCCAGTTAAATATTTCATGCACAAGATCCGAGGCTTTGTCTTCCCACAACTTTGAATGGTAGACGTGGATGGGCTCAACTTCCGATGGAGTCCAACTCCAACTCATCAAGGGAAAAGGTGTCAGAAAACACACGACGTCCATGATATACGCGGACATAAAAAATGAAGCAATCTTTTCGCTCTCCCTTTGTGTTCGATACTCTGTAACTCGACTGGTCAAACTATCCGACAATAGTTTAGCCCAATCAAAGGAATAGACTTCCGTGACCACATGAATTAGAGGCACCCACTGAAGGAAAAAATGTGTGGTGTCCTCTCTCCCATATAATCTGTAGGTCATCATAGCGATATATTTGAATTGTGGTTCCATAGAAGGTATTGAATGTATACCATTACTATCTACCCTGAACTTCGCAGGTTGTGAAACCCAATCTCTGATTAAACCAGACATAGTCTTGTCGTATTGCACACATTCCTTCTGTTTAAAATTCTCCAGGGATTCGGCATTGCAAACAAAGTCCGACACGGCTGGAAACTAGTACATAGCCTGCAATTGTTCAGGTATGAAAGTCCCAATGGTGACCCTCTGCTCGTTGACGATGGTTTTGGTTGGTATATCTACGTGGTCTAATGCCCACCGGATCATATCGTAGTAAGGGAGAAGACGTGGCCTAGCCACTACTATATGCATTTGAGCCTGGACGATGATCTTATACTTGGTGATCAGGTCGTCTTTTTCATTTTCACTGGAATCATCTTAAACATCTACCAATTCAGACTGTAGAACCTCAGAAATATATGACCAGGTCCTAACAGAGTCGACACTTCAAGGTGAAGTATCAGAAACGTTGTCTGAACCTTGTCCTGAAAACTCAACAGTGGTTTTAGACACTTTTCGCGGGGCCATGGCGGGGGATTCTACTTTATCTCTCCTGTGATAGCAATATGTATACATACAGAAATTAGTTCGCTCTAGAAAGGTTTGCTCTGGGTAGAATAGGAATGAAATTTGTGACAAAAAATAAAAGATCCATGCCTTCGACCATTTAAAACTAGGTCGTCCTTAGGAACAGAATAGTCAAATCATTCTTAAATATAAATTTAGCAATAAAAAACAAATCCTTACTTGTTGATTCACCTCATTTCCAATTAATGTCTTAGATTTTGACAGTACGTAATGCAAGTTGGTGCAAGGAAAGTTTAAAATTTCCTCGTAGACTGTGCATATTAATTTTCGTATTAGAACACTGGAAATGATGGCTTAACTTAATTAATCATGCATTTTTGAATGTTAATTAATCTTTTGGCATTCGCCTCATTGAGAGATTTCACTTTAACCCTTTAAACCTCTAAAACCTGAGGTTGCGATAATTAGCTTTGGTTAATAAAAAACGTAACCATGATTAGGCGTTTAATTAATTACATTGTTATTTATATCGCGACTTCGCAACTCAGGAGTTAGAAGGTATAGCTTTCGGGAGGCAAAATACGTCGAGTTGCGAATTCCCGACAGAGCTTAACCGTGGCTAAACGTTTTACCTTTAACATTAACCTGGATTACTAAAACAAGAATCTCGTGGTTTCGGCTATCGGGGTTACGATGGTAAGACTTTGGGAGCTAGCAAACGCCGAGACACGAAATCCCGATGATGCTTAACTGCGGTTTAGAGTATTTTTACTCTCGGTAATGATCTGGGTAAACTTTTTAAAACTAGTTCGCTGTTTCGCCCCTCGAGACTTGTAAACTATGTGATCTATAACTTCCGACATGCGACATCCCGAGGTAAAAAGGAGAGACTCATTTAAATGATTAAAAGAAAATAAATCATGCCTTAAGAGTATGATAGCCATCGTTGCTTGCGTGATGAGACTCCTGAGGATTTGGGGAAAATAAAGGAGAATACCAAAACCAACTTTCGATTTCAAGCGTTAGGATATAAAATTTAAAAAAGGCTAAAAAAACAAAGGTGGCTCCAACATCATGCACAACAATAACCAGGAAGCATGCATATTATAGATACGAAATTCATAGATAAATAAATACACAATGGAATAAATACACAGGTAAATAAAACCATGACAAAGAGAAATTATCTTTCATGAAACAAATCACCAATTGGATGAAGACCAAGGACCTTCCACCCAACCGTAGACATTGATGTTCCATGTCTCAACAAAAATTCCACCCTTGAGCCAGGGCTACAAATCCACAAGGACAGTTCCAGAGTGTCACTTGGCTTCTGAAGACAAACAACGCTCAAGATATCACATGATTTTTATCACCCACATCAATCCAAAGTACACCAACTCTCTTCTACCCATCCTGCACAACCCAAGAGAATGGACCCCCTTATCTACCATGCAGTCCCTCAGGATGCCCATCTCCTTTTAGGGATCCAATGCATCTGGTCAAGAATATCCATGTTGGGACTCTCAAGATTCACAGTTGTGAGAAAAATTGAACATAGGCCAAATCATCTCAGACATGCATACATTAATTCATGGTTGGAATACACTAGCATCCTTTACAGCCAACAAAACTATGGCTTCTCTCCAACAATTCATTTTCCTTTCCCAAGACAAAACACAGATGAGGAAAGATGAGTGGGTGAAAGAATGAGTGGAGAGAGAACATAATGAAAGGTGTGAACAATGAACAATGAGTGAGTGAGCGAAGAAGACCCCCCCAAAAAAACAACATACCAAAGATGGGTTTGTGTATTTCTTGGAATTAAGGAACCACATGGCCTTCCCCCCAAGAAGCTCATGTACTTGTTATTCTCCATTAAAAAAAAATTGGGTAAAGAAAATATAAAATAATCACTTAGCCCCTCAATCCCCCTCTCTTGTGGAATCATAGCCCCCTATAAATCTTTTCCTTGTCCGTCTAGCAACCATTGATGTATTTATTATTAATAATGATAAAAACATTACATTTCCTAGGCACACTTGCCTCTTTTAATTGTTTGGGCTCTCTGGTCTTTCATTAAAAAAATACATTATTTAACACAAGTATCAAAACCATGGTATTACATTTCCCTCCCCCTTATTTTGGCATTGTCCTCAGTGCATATACAAAACATAAATCAAAATTTCAAAATTTATTCAAAAAGTTGCGGGTACTTTGCCCGCATGGAATCTTCATACTCCCAAGTATCATCTTCAGGATTGTAGTAGGCCCACAGGACTTTTACCAGCTCTATGACTAGATTCTAGAGCATTTTGACTTTTCTGTCCAATATTTGCATTGGTTGGACTTGAAAGCCTTCCTCTCTCTCTACCTGAATCAAATGCCAATCAATAACATGGTTAGGATCATGTACATATTTTTTTAGCAAAGAGACATGAAATACATTATGCACATTCATGGAAGCATACAATGCAAGCATGTAAGCAACTAACCCTATTTTGTCCAATATATCAAATGGACCACAGAATATGGCTGCTAGCTTTGTACAACTACCCAAATTCAAAGAGATTTTCTTGGGATTCACTTTTAAAAGCACATGCTCCCGCACTTTAAATTCTCTATATGTCATGTTTTTATCTGCATAATTTTTTTGTCTATCTTGAGTTGCCTTTAAATTTTGCTTAATTCTAACCATCTAGTTTTCCATATCCTTGAGAAATTCTAACCCAAGTACCACTCTATCTGTTGTTTTTTTCCAACTCATGAGATTATTTCATTTCCTA
This sequence comes from Picea engelmannii, assembly GCA_009831015.1. Classification (NCBI taxonomy): domain Eukaryota; kingdom Viridiplantae; phylum Streptophyta; class Pinopsida; order Pinales; family Pinaceae; genus Picea; species Picea engelmannii. The sequence goes on along the minus strand of ML785501.1, from coordinate 139,744 downwards.
CCATAAAAAGCTTCAAATGGGCTCATTTTCAATGAATATTGATACCCATTATTATAGGCAAACTCAACCAAGTACAAGTAATCTTCCCACTTAAATGGCTTATCCATCACATACATTTTTAAAATGTCTTCAATTACTTGGTTGACTCTCTCTGTCTGCCCATCTGATTGTGGATGGTATGTTGTGCTAAAGTTCATATTTGTACCAAATACTTTAAACAACCCCCTCCAGAAATTTGAAGTAAACTTTGTGTCTCAGATCTCTATCTGAGGTACCCCATGCAACCTAGCAATCTCCCTCATGTAAATTTCTGCAATATTAGTTGTTGTATGAGTCATTTTTACAGGTACAAAATGATCATCCTTTGTCAATTTATCAACCACTACCATGATTGAATCATGTTGTCTTGGGAAATTTTGTTATAAAATCAATGGTTACAACTTCCCATTTCTTCTCTGGAATTGGTAATGGTTGTAGCAAACCCGCTGGGTGCCTATGCTCAACCTTCACTCTCTGACATTCCATACATCTAGCAATGTAATCAACAACATCTCTTTTCATTCTTGGCCAAAAGAATTGGCTTGTTACTATTGCAATTGTTTTCTGGTAACCGGGATGTCCAACATATGGAACATTATGCATTTCTTTTAATACCAAATTCCTAAGTTCTCTGGAACTAGGAACATAAATTCTATTTTTATGCATAAGTAATCCATCTTCCTCCATCTCATATTCTTTAATTTTATGTTGTGTGTTTTCTTGGTGTAATATTTCTTTTACCTGTATGTTGATCTATAACAACAACATCTAAAATTATGCTCTTTAAATTTGACTGATGCATACTAACAACTGTATCATGCATGAGATGTACTCTTCTATTAAGTGCATCAAAAATTTATTTTCTTTTCCTTTGATATTCTTTATGTCAAAGTTGTATTCACTTAAAAATTCCAACCATATCGTCTGCCTAGAATTTAAATTTGGTTGTTCAAAAAGATATTTCAGACCACTATGGTTTGTTCTTAATTCAAACCTCTTCCCCATGAGATAATTCATCCACATATTCAAAGCGTGAATAATAAAATTAAAATTAATTTTAATTTTTTTTTTTTTTTTTTAAATAAGGATGGAACTTTGAGGATATTATTTTTGACAAAGAGTATTGGTGCTCCCCAAGGTGAAACACTTGGATGTATGTACCCTATCTTCAACAAATTCTTCCAACTGCATTTGCAATTCTTTTAATTCTAGTGTACTCATTCTGTAATGTGTTTTTGATACTAGGGCATCTCCTGGCACTAAATCATTAGAGAAATATATCTCCCTCTTTGGTGGAAACCCTGGTATTTCTTTGAATACATCTTCAAATTCTTGTAGTACCGAAAATTATTCAAGGTTTGGCCCCTTTGTATTTTCTAGTTCCTCCACATGGGATGCATAAAATTGACATCCTTTTCTGAAACATCTCTTCAGTTGTAAGACTGAAATATCCCTTATAGAGATGGGTCCTGGAACTCCTTTCATAGTGCTCTGTTTTATTTCTTCATCAAGACATGTAAATGTCTTTTTATGACAATCTGGGACATCATGATGCTTGTCCAACCAATCCATTCCAATTAGAATATCATAATATCCCAATGGCATAATATTTATATCAACATTAGTATTCACACCATTAAGACTTATGGAACAACCTCTAACCATATCATGGATTCTCCTTTTGGTTCTAATGGCTAGCTGAACCAAACTTGATTTTTCAAGATTAATTTTCTCCAAACGTAATCTATCTACTATTTTAGGATCAATGTAACAATGACTTGCTCCTGAATCAATTAAAATAGAAAGAGGTTGATTAATGATCTTACCTTCCACCTCAATCATATTGGATTGGTACTCTTCTTGTCAATCATCTAAGGATGCATAGATTCTTCCCATGTCTTATACTGTTGTAGCCTCTTGGATGGTCTGTATGGTCTTCACTTTGTCCTTTCTATGAGGGAAATCATAGTATAGGTGATCTTCTTTGCATCCCCAACATTGGATTGGTGGTATTTCCCCTTTTCCCAAGGATTATTCTCTCTTCGATTCATCCTTATCATATTGGTCTTGATGATTTTTATTTGGGCTATTTCTATTGAAAGGAGGTTTAAATCCCTTCCTCCACTGATCATATTTCTCCTTCTTCTTATCCTTCCAAGATTTCTGCATGGATTCTCTGCCCTTGTCTTTCTCATACATTTACTTAGCCTTCCTAATGGTCTCAGTCAATGTCATGGGTTCATCATATTGAATCTTCTCTTTATGAAAGGATGGAAATCCACTTAAAAACCTATGTATTTTCACCTTCTCATCTTTTATAAACCCCACATACTTTAGCATCCCCAAGAAATTATTTTCATACTCTGCCATGGTCTTGCTTCCCAGCCTAAGTTCAAATAAATCTTGCATTTTCTTGTCATAGAAGTGTTCTAAAAATTAATCCTTCTGAAAACATTTCTTGAATTGCTTCCAAGTGATCCTACTCTCATTAATGTGCTCAACTTTCTTCAGCCAATCCCACCACATAAAATATTTCCCATGTAAATGGTATGTGGAAATTTTGGATTCTAGGTTTGATGAGTAGTTATGCAATTGAAAATACCTCCAGAGTCCAAGAAACTATGCTTCAACATCATCTTCCCTTTCTCTTTCACCATCAAAGGATGGTGGCTTAAGCTTCCTCAGCTCTCCTTGCAAACTGCCCAATTCATGTCTTGTTCTTTGGTGCCTATCATGAGACACCTCTGGACTACTTATGGAATCTTCAGATGCATAAAATTTCCTTGTTGAGTAGGGATGTGAGTGATGTCTATGAGTTCTGCTAACACTTCTTGAATAACTAGTTCTTCTGCGGTCATCTCTTCTTTCATGTCATCTTTCCTCTTCCTCTTGTTTTGATTTTGATCCATTATTTGTTTTCCTTTGCAACTGCTTTAATCTTTGCACCACTTGAGAATTTATCTGATTTTTTGCTCTTATCAGTCTCTCAATGTCGTCTTTGTAACTCTGCACTTCTATTTTCAGGTTTCTCACAGTCTCTATCAATGTTTCTTTCTCCCCTCTGCCCTTGTGTCTATTGGATTTTGTCTCTGCATTACCAACACTGATATTTTTACCTTTGGCCTCTTTACCATGGATGGAAGCTCCCTCTCCTTCTTCCATTTATTGAATATGCATTCTTATACTGAACTGATATGTTTACACCCCCTAATTCTGCAAAATGTGTAAGCAACCATTTTGTTATAATTATGCATATTATATAATATTTTTTTTTCCAAACAATTCTATAGGTCCTTTTTATTCTCAATTCATGAAGAATATATTATCATTCTCCATATTACAACAATTCCATGTTATCCTCCTCTAAATCATCTTTCCAATGGTTGTAATTTTTCCCCAATTCGATATTTGAGGTGAAAGTTATGGCTTTCCGAAATAAAAAATCACTTTCAACCCCTTTTATTTTGTTTTGCAATAGGATCTTGTCGAAAGTTCAAAATATCCTTTAGCTTATACATAATTCAAATTATGCACAAGCGCTTCCTTCAAACCACTTTCCATGTGACCACGGCTTGAAACCACAGGCTTATTCACTCTTTAGCGCCTTCCTTCGTATTCTTCTACACATGAGCTTGCTCGAACACAATGTCTGAGGGCTTGGTTACTTCCATATCCTTTTTTGCCTCTAATTGACCCCCTTTACCTTATCATGATACCAGTGCTAGGACCAAGTCCTCCGGACTTTGGCTTACAACTATTCTCCATTTTCAATCTTCTGATTTCTCCCAGAGTTAAACTTTGTCGAAACCCTTCCAATAACTCTACTAGTAGATTAGACGATCGATATTTAATATCCTGTTGAATGGAAGGTCCCACCCCATGTGGAGGCTTCAACGAGATCAACGGTCACAACTTAATTAGGTGCTAGGATGAACAACCCTTGAATAGATCTGGACTTCGACACTCTGGGACATTTCAACTCCCGTGTCGTTCAACTACTCTGGAGTGATACCCACCGAAGTACTTACCCTATCCTTCCATTTTTTAATTTGACGGTTAAGACTTAATCAAGCATTGGGACAAAAGGTCCTTAATCAATTTGGGACTTCGACGCTACGAGACTTTGGGACATTTCCACTACTGAGTTGTTCAACTCCCCCGAAGTGTTACCTACCCAAGTGCTTATGCCATCCTTCCATTGCTCGATCTAATGGTTGAGAAAGGTCCCAAAGGGATCTTAAATCAACGGTCTATGTGAATTCTTTACTCCAAGACTTCAACACTTTCGTTGGTAGAGACGTTGGACATCCCCAGAGGCCTTACTCCTGGAGATGACATGGTATGTTGATGTCACCTATGGTGACATGTACCCATGGGATGCATGCCATGTTTCACTAAAAATGAACAACTTAGGGCCCAAAAGGTACTGAACTCGGGTGACACATGTCCCCACATGGCACCCCTGCCATTTGGCCTACGACGTGTCATCCATCAAATGGACGATCCACATTCTCTTCTTCATATCTGACGAACTTCATGATTTCATGATGATGACTTTACACTTCATGTTTTTGGATGTTCCCATTCTCCACTTTACACTTCAAGGCTTCGACACTTCGAGGATTTTTCCATTCTCTAGTAATCGTCGGAGTGGCGAAGTTCTGAAGTTTTGAAACTTCGTTATCCTTCCACCATTGCTAGATCTGACAATCAACATTACTTCTGAAGTCCTTCCCTCAATCTAATGGTCGAAGAGACTTTGAGACTTTGGCACTCCAGGACTTTAGGTTATATAAGTTCCAAAAGTGTTTGATTCTCCTGGATTTAAACTTCATGGTCAATGTCGGATGACCTTGACTAACGACTGAGATTTCACCCAAGCCTCCTATCAGATCGGACGACTAGCGGGACTTCGCGACTTCGACCTTTTCATGCTTCTTCCTATGTCCCATAATCACTAAAGTGATGAAGCTCCAAAGTTTTTCATCTCTAGATCAGCTTCTATCAATGACTAACGATCGACAAGTTCGATCTGACGACTTTGACTTAATATCTCCCAGCCTTTGGTTTCACCTTTATCTAACGATCCTCGTTCACATGCCTTCCTATCTAATGATCTAGAAATCATTGATTTCATGGTGGTGATTGGTCTCAAATTCAAAAAGGAATGATCACGATTCTACGATCCTTTACAAAGGATATATGTTTGCACGACGCTCTGTATTTTGCGAGATCTCTACAACGCTATTTCTCTTGAGCTTTAAGATTTCGAGGAAATATTCATTCTTAACCATAATAACCTATCCAACAGTCCCAGCCCATACCATTCTGGTGTTTCAACATGAATCTCTGATACCAATCTGTAATGTAACCAACCACCTATAGGCCAGGCTATGTTACTATAACAACAACATACCCAACCACCCACAGCTTGGGCACACTACCAAAAAACTCACTTCAGAACTTATCTCGAATTCAGATAAATTTCTAATTAATGAAGAGGCATGAAATATTCACATGCAGAGTTAAAGATTCATTCTACAACATAAATAAATGACACATGTCATGCACAACAATAACCAACAAGCATGCATATTATAGATACAATTTCATAGATAAATAAATATACAACAGAATAAATAAACAAGTCAATAAAACCATGATAGAGAGCACTTATATTTCATGAAACAAATCACCAACTGGATGCAGACCAAGAATGTTCCACCCAATCATAGAAAGTATTGTTCCAAATATCAACAACAATGTCACCCCCGATCCAGGGCTATGAATCCACAAGGATGGTTCCATAGTGTCACTCGGATTCCCAAACCAATAAACACTCAAGCTCTCATAGGATTTTCAACACCCACAACAATCCAAAGTACACCATCTCTCTTCTACCCAGCCTACACAACCCAAGAGAATGTACCCCCTTCTTTGCCACACAGTCCCTTAGGTTGTCCATCTCCTTCCAGGGCTCCAGTGCATCTTGCCAAGAATCACCATGTTGGGACTCTAAGGATTCTCAATTGTGAGAAAACCTGAATACAATCCAAAGCATCTCAGACATGCATGTATTAATTCATGGCTGGAATACACCAACAATATTTACAACCAACAAAACCATGTCTCCTCTCCAACAATTCATTTTCCTTTCCTAAGACAAAACATGAATGATGAAAGATGAGTGGGTGAAAGAATGAGTGGATAGATAACATAATGAAAGGTGTGAAAAATGAACAATGAGTGAGTGAGTGAAGAAGAACCCCCACCCCCCAAAACAGACCAAATATGGGTTTATGTATTTCTTGGAATTAAGGAACCACGTGGCCTTCCCTCCAAGAAGCTCGTGTAGCTTTTATTCTCCATTAAAACAAAATTGGGTAAATAAAATATAAAATAAATACTTATCTCCTCAAGCCCCCTCTCTTATGGAATCATAGCCCCTATAACTCTTGTGCTTGTCCATCTAGTAGCCAATGATGTATTTATTATTAATAATGATCAACACATTACATTTCCTAGGCACATTGGCCTCTTTTAATTGTTTGGGCACTCTAGCCTTTCATTAAAAAAATACATTATTTAATATGGGGCTCAAAACTGGGGTATTATAGGAAGGCTTAGAAGATTAATGAAACCATCAACAATTTTCCACAAGATGAGAATATGATGGAAATGAAGGAGATTAAGAAGCTATATGAAAAGGTGAACCAACTGAGGGATGGGAAACAAGCTCGCATGCAAAAGATAGAGATGTTGCAGGAAGAAGAATTAAAAGTTGCAGAGGAAATATCAGAAGCGCAACACAATATCAAATAAGAAGTGGAACAAGCTGAAGAGAAACGATAGACTCACCTCACAGTATAATTAGTAGAATTTGTTTTGTTAAATGAAATAGTGGTCAAGGAGAAGATCAACACAATAAAGGAGGTCTTTGAAAAATTCAAGGAGAAGCTGAAGAAGACTTAAGTGGCTCGGGACGAGCCATAGGTGAGTGTTGGGGGCTTGTTGGACAGGCATTTTGGATGAGAATAAGGAAGTATTGGGAACTCATCCATATCAGATGAAAGAGAAAAGGGCAAGACTAGAGCATGTGAAAAGGGTGCATTTTGCGGCACAAAATAAGGAAAAGCAATAGTCTAGTGCAAAAGCAAGAAAAACAATAGTTCAACACAAAAGGAGGAAAAACAACAGATCGATGCATAAGTAGGAAAAAAGGTTATGACCTGTTAGGGTTTTGGGGATAAGTTGTAATTAGGGTTTTTAGCACTACTTCTATGTATAAATATGTAAAGGGTCATGGTATATGAGGTTGATGTTAGGTTGGATGAAGGAAGAGAATAAGTTTTTCATGAGGGATGAAGATATTTTTAGGGTTTTGGAGAAGTTGCATTAATTGACTCTCACTATAGAGTGGCTATGCAGGTTTGGGAATTAATATATGTGGCATCTTTTTTAATCACAATGCACAATCTTGAGGGGATTATTGCATGAAGAATAATATATAATCCATTCGTTGTGGATGTAGCCCAAGGATTGGGTGAACCATGTTAAACTCATGTGTCTAATGTGTGTGATGATGTGATTATTCATGGATGTTATGTCTATGCATGATTATGATATATTTGTTTAACCTATGGTTGATGCGCAATAATAATGAATGATTCAGTGGGTTTGTTATGTCGTGATGTTAGGATCCGATCCTAACCCCTATCCATGGGTCATTAGTTAGTAGTATATGTTTTCTATTTAATAAAGGCCGACATTAGCTAATAAGGCCTAATAAATAAAGAAGAATAAGTCAATGTAAGAAGACCTAATAGAAGCTTCCGCTTCTAGAAAGATCTTTCTCTATAAGTTTCCTTAGAAGGTAGAATTAGTATAAATAAGAGTAGGAGGCATTGGATATTTTTTCTTGGATATTATTGCAATAGATATCTACTATGCTAGAGCATGCCCCCTTGAAGAGGAAAGTGAACATTTCTATCATAATAAAGTTTCTCTTCCTGATGATTATTCTGGTGTTATACTAGTGTTCTTCTAATATTTTTCTGGATATATCATTATTATTCTTCCATTTCTTGCTAGATATTTTATGTTCTGCATAATATATTGTATTAGGAATATTGCAAGTGGTATCAGATCTCTTTCCAAGGCAAGACTTGTGGGATAATTTTTTTTCAGGATAGAGACATTTTCGGACGTCTTTACACAACTACATTTGTACCCAAAATTCAACGGTTTATTTGTCTGAAATTCGACAAATACACGTCTAAAATTCGACGGAATTCATATTTTTTAAGAGTTAGTGGGACATGGTTAATTATTCGACACATAATAGTTGTTGTCGGTTATCCGACTTCCATAGTCTTCGGACCATTCTACCCCATACGGGTCGAATATTCGACTCCATAGGTGTGTCGAACCTATGGTCTGGCAGTTGGATGCAAAATTCATGGAGTCAAACCATCCTGTCCCTTGAGCTATCAGATATCTGAATCCTTAGGGGCATCGAACCTATGGCAATTCCGTCAGATGAAAAAATCATGGAGTTGTACCTTCCCATCCCTTGAACATTGGATATCTGACTCCCTAGGGCGCTAGACCTATGGCATTTCTGTCAGACGCAAAATTCATGGGGTTGTAATATATCCGACAACACTATATTGTTTAAAAAAAAAAAATTAAAAACAAATTTGGACTCCCCACAGATTTCCATCAGGTCTCCTATCTTCATTTGCACCATTCACTCTGTAATTACCCCAGTATGTAACTACATGAGTAAGACTTGGACGATGTCAATATGAGGACAATGTATGAAAATGAAGGACACACAAATGATAAAAAGAGATGGAAGGAAAATAGTTATTATCAATCATGAGCTAATGGAGTCATAAAGCATTGGATAAATGAAAGAGTGTGTCAGAAACAACTACTTTGAAGAAGGTCATATGATATAAGATACCTTTTTACCATCTCCTACAAATTAGTAAATAAAGTAACTATTTGATACATTCATATTTAAGCTATGCACTTAAGGTAGAAAGGTTATAATTTGATACATTTGAACCTGAAGTATTTGTTGGAAATATGTTGTAGAAAACTCGTTTTGGGGGATAAGATTGCCACTCATAAATAAAATTATAAAGGTGTTATTTTATGGTTGTAATGTGCTTCGAAATATGCAACTTAGTTGATAGAAAAAAGGAGGAAATAGACATAAATAAAACAACAAATATAGAAAAAGGGTGAGCCTTCTCAAATTGATTTACTCCTAGATGAATAAATTCATTACTAAGATTTTATAAAATAATGACAACAACAAAAATCTACAACAACATGAACAACATATTGAAAGGCATAAATAAACCGTGCATCAAAGTGTATGACTCTTTAGTGGAAAGGGGCCTTAAATGTTGCGATGGACCAAGTCTAAAGGTCAAGTACATAGAAAGTGGAGGGATAGAGCCTAACTAAAATAATTGAGTTGGTGGGTGGATGATGCATTATGATTTGTATTTTGAGGATGGCTAGGGGGGGTCACTTGTGACTCATTGAGTAGTAGGAGAATTTATAACACTAGTGGAGAGATTCATGGATGGACATCCTTTTGTAAATGTCGAGGTGCATAAAGTTGCATAATTTTCATAGTTGCACATAGCTGCATAAAGTTGCATAAAGTTGCAAAGGTTGCATAGTTGCACATAGTTGCATAGTTGCACATAGTTGCATAAAGTTTCATAGTTGCACATAGATGCATAAAGTTGCATAAAGTTGCATAAGTTGCATAAAGTTGCATGAGTTTCATAAGTTTCATAGTTGCAATATGGCTCTTTAGGGGCAAGGGGCCTTAAATATTGTGATGGATGAGGTCTAAAGGCTAGGGACATAGAAGGTGGAGGGATAGTGCCTCACTAAGAGGATTGCGTTGGTGGGTGGATGATGAATTATGATTTGTATTTTGAGGATGTCCATGGGGGTCGCTTGTGACTCATTGAGTAGTAGGAGAATTTCTAACACTACTCGAGAGATTCATGGATGGGCATCTTTTCAAAAATGTCAAGTTGCATAAAGTTGAATAAATTTTCATAAGTTGCATAAGTTGCATAAAGTTGCATAAGTTGCAAAGTTGCACATAGTTGCATAAAGTTGCATAAGTTGCATAGTTGCATAAAATTGCATAAAGTTGCATAGTTGCATAAAATTGCATAAAGTTGTATAGTTGCATGTTGCATGCATGACCTTCATTGCATGCATGACATGCATTGCATGCACGTATGTCATGTGCATGTTGATTTAATTTGCATGCATTGTCAAGTGAAGGGCGAATTGTAACTGAAGTCTCAAGTCAACTAGTCTCAAGCAAAAGTTAGGTTGAACATAAAATTCCTATGAGCTAGAAACAAACAATCTTTCTGATATTGCAAATGATGTAAATGTATTGATCTAGTGCGTTGGCACATGTAACACTATCCACCATGAAGAAATTTGAATTGCCATGTAGAAGAGTCAAGTTGACTGAGTTGTTAAACTCAAGTTGTAAACTGTCAAGATGAAAAAGTTGAGTTGCATAAAGTTGCATAAGTTGCATAGTTGCACATAGTTGCATAAAGTTGCATAAAATTGCATAATTTGCATAGTTGCACATAGTTGCATAAGTTGCATATTTGCATAAATTTGCATAAGTTGCATGGTTGCAAGATGACTCTTTAGGGGAAATGGGCCTTAACTATTGTGTTGGACCAAGTCTAAAGGCTAGGGACATAGAAGGTGGAGGTATAGTGCCTGACTAAGAGGATTGATTTGGTGGGTGGATGATGCATTATGCTTTCTATTTTGAGGATGGCTAGGGGGGGTCGCTTGTGACTCATTGAGTAGTAGGAGAATTTCTAACACTAATGGAGAGATTCATGGATGGACATCTTTTTGCAAATTACGAGTTGTAAAAGTTGAGTTGCATAAAGTTGCATAAGTTGCATAGTTGCATAAAATTACATAAAGTTGCATAGTTTCATGTTGAATGCATGACATGAATTGCATTCATGCATGTTGAGTTAGTTCACATGCATTGTCAAGTCAAGGGTGAATTGTAACTGAAGTCTCAAGTCAACTCTCAAGCAAATGTTAGGTTGAACATAAAATTCCTATGAACTAGAAACAAACAATTTTCTTGATATTGCAAATGATGTAAATGTATTGATCTAGTGCGCTGCCATGTGTAACACTATCCACCAGGAAGAAATTCAAATTGTCATGTAGAAGAGTCAAGTTGAATGAGTTGTTAAACTCAAGTTGTAAAAGGTCAAGTTGTAAAATTCGAGTTGCATAAAGTTGCATAAAGTTGCATAAGGTGCATAGTTGCACATAGCTGCATAAAGTTGCATAAGTTGCATAGTTGCACATAGTTGCACATAGTTGCATAAAGTTGCATAAGTTGCATAGTTGCATAAAGTTGCATAAGTTGCATACTTGCAAGATGAATCTTTAGGGGCAAGGGGCATTAAATATTGTGATGGACCAAGTCTAAAGGCCAGGGACATAGAAGGTGGAGGGATAGTGCTCGAATAAGCGGATTGAGTTGGTGGGAGGATGATGCATTATGCTTTGTATTTTGAGGATGGCTAGGGGGGGTCGCTTGTGACTCATTGAGTAATAGGAGAATTTCTAACACTAATGGATAGATTCATGGATGAGCATATTTTTGCAAATGTCGAGTTGTAAAATTCGAGTTGATAAAGTTGCATAAAGTTGCATAGTTGCATGTTTCATGCATGAGATGCATTGCATGCAAGCATGTCATGTGCATGATGAGTTAGTTCGCATGCATTGTCAATTCAAGGGTGAGTTGTAACTGAAGTCTCAAGTCAAGTCTCAAGCAAAAGTTAGGTTGAGCGTAAAATTCCTATGAGCTAGAAACAAACAATCTTCGTGATATTGAAAATGATGTAAATGTATTGATCTAGTTCATTGGAAAGTGTAACTCTATCCACCATGAAGAAATTTGAATTGCCATGTATAAGAGTCAAGCCGGTTAATGAGTTGTTAAAATCAAGTTGTAAAAGTCGAGTTGCATAAAGTTGCATAAGTTGCATAAAGTTGCATAAAGTTGCATAAGTTGCACAGTTTCACATAGTTGCATAAAGTTGCATAAGTTGCAATATAGCTGCACATAGTTGCACATAGTTGCATAAAGTTGCATAAGTTGCATAGTTGCATAAAGTTGCATAAAGTTGCACAAAGTTTCATAGTTGCATGTTGCAAGCATGACATTCATTGCATGCATGCATGTCATGTGCATGCTGAGTTAGTTTGTATGCATTGCCAAGTCAAGGGTGAGTTGCAACTAAAGTCTCAATTCAAGTCTCAAGAAAAAGTTAGGTTGAACGTAAACTTCCTAAAATGAGATAGAAACAAACAATCTTCATGATATTGCAAATGATGTAAATGTATTTATCTAGTGCGTTGGCATGTGTAACACTATCCACCATGAAGAAATTTGAATTTCCATGTATAAGAGTCAAGTTGAATGAGTTGTAAAAGGTCAAGTTGTAAAATTCGAGTTGCACAAAGTTGCATAAGTTGCATAGGTTTCATAGTTGCACAAAGTTGCATAAGTTGCATAGTTGCATAAAGTTGCATAGTTGCACATAGTTGCATAAAGTTGTATAAAGTTGCATAGTTGCATAAAGTTGCATAAGTTTCATAGTTTCATATAGTTGCACATAGTTGCACATAGTTGCATAAGTTGCATAGTTTCATAAAGTTGCATAAAGTTGCATAAGTTGCATAGTTGCACATAGTTGCATAAAGTTGCATAAGTTGTATAGTTACATAATGTTGCATAAAGTTGCATAATTTGCATAGTTGCACATAGTTTCATAAAGTTGCATAAAGTTGCATACTTTCATAGTTGCATAAGTTGCATAGTTTCACATAGTTGCACATAGCTACACAAAGTTGCATAAGTTGCATAGTTGCATAAAGTTGCATAAGTTTCATAGTTGCAAGATGATTCTTTAGGGGAAAGGGGCCTTAAATATTGTGATGGACCAAGTCTAAAGGTCAGGGACATAGAAGGTGGAGGGATAGTGTCTGACTAAGAGGATTGATATGGTGGGTGGATGATGCATTATGCTTTGTATTTTGAGGATGGCTAGGGGGGGTTGCTTGTGACTCATTGAGTAGTAGGAGAATTTATAACACTAATGAAAAGATTCATGGATGGGAATCTTTTTGACTATTCCTTGACAATTTTACAACACTAGGTGCACTCTCACCCAAGATAGTGCTAGTAACAAGGACATATCGTTCACCCAAATCAAAATTGGGAAAAGTAGTGTCCAAGTCAAGATTATTATGATCCACAACCCAATTCGAAGGCCGTAAATGATATTGATCTTCTTACCTTATGGAGATAAATTGGATATTCAAATGTATGTATGTGAGATCTTAAGTTTTCTTTGAACCCAACCTATCAAGTTTTATTGATAATATAATTCCATAGCCACTTGTGCCATGAGATATTTAGTTTTATTTGTATCCAACTTATCGAGTTTTATTGAGAAGATAATGCCATAGACCCTTGTGAAGTAGTACAAAATATTAGGGACGACAACTCTTTTGGCCTTGCTCTATGAATGGTTCACCACTCCAAGGTGCCAAATTCTTTTTATAATTAAAGGATGTAAAGTAAAAACGGTTCCCTAATCTGTAAGCAAAGTGTTATTTCTTTGAATCACTTACATTAGAGGAATTTTGAGGTTAAAAATGGGTTTCAAAACAAAAAATCTGCCAACAATATTGGTTCCATGTAAGCTTCCATATTGGCATGAAATGGCACACACCATCAATGGTGCCCATGGGGTACAATATACTACACAATTAATTTAGGTTTAGTTATACTAAGTGAGGGTAGGATAGGTTAGGTTGAGTTGGTAGGGTAAGAAAAAATAGGGTATGTAAGATGATCATGGTAGGTTACGCCAAGTTAGGGTTGGAAGCTAAGAGCAAGGTAAGGTAGGGGATGGTAGGGTAAAGTGAGAATTAGGTTTGTTAAGGTAAATATGCATACAATACTCATGAATGAATGAAATAAACTACGTATAATAAATGAAGTAAATCACTACAATGCACATGAAAGGTAAATAACTAAAACATCATATAAAAAGACAGATTCATGTGTATTAATTATGTACATTTTTGTACAATTGATGCAGCCTCTCTACATAGGCTAGTGATCAGTTGCAATTCCTAGTGAGAAGTCCTATAGAAATATACCAACCATGAAATGTTAAATTTATGATAAATAATTTAAGAAATAGACATGCATTTCAAAATTTACACGAATATATAATACATAAGAATAAATATCATTACCTTATTGAACTTCTATTTGTTTCGAGAATAGTTTAATATTCTCTACTAAACAAGGCCAACCACGTGAAGGTGGAAGCTCATGTGGCCCCTCCCCCCCCTCACATCACTCTCAATTCTCCATATCCAATGCATGTACTAGAAAATAAATGAATTCATGTGCAAATATGTGTTTTTCCATCATAAAGAAACATTCAACATTCATTCATTAAGTAGTTATAACATTCATTCGTAGAAAGAAAAATATTTCATGACATTAGTTTATATTATCAAAAATAATATGTCATAATGTTATTACAATCACATCTTTTTTGGCTTTTTTCTTTTCACAAATTGAGAAATCAACTTATCATATTCTACAACATCTTTATCAGTTCTTATAGTCCCCTCTACAACTTGGCTTATTGTTTTTTGGGTCATTTACTCATGACGTGGATGTTGCTATAAGGTGCCAGTATCTACTGCAATAATGAATAAATGTTAAGTTCATATGTTTTGTTTATATCATTAAAAGTATTTCATTAATAAATAAAAAATTAGAGTGGTGTTATTTACCTGACGAGACCACATCATGTACTTCATCTCCTTGTCTATCAGCCTCAACTTGTACAGGATGACCCTCTGCATGATCTGGAGTTGGAACATCAAAGATTAAAATTAATACACTATTTGCAATTAAATATTTTCAATTGTAATTCATACTAAGTTTTTTGTAGCACATGAATACATCCATTACTAGGATGCACATCATGACCTTCATTAGCTGATCGTTCTCCATCTTGGGCATTATGTGTATTGTGGCTTTCCTACTTAAAACAAAGAGGCTCAATATTTTATGGCCAAAATTAATAATGAATAGACTGCACAAGTAATCAATCTTACATAAAATTTGTTGATTTGATTTACCTGCATGCAGGGTGGATCACTGGAATACTGTGCTAGCCCAATGCCCAAGATTTTTCAACGTTCAACAATAGTTGCAAAGTCGTGTTGGAAACCAAGCCTCAAGTCATCCTCCATTGGCACTTCGTTGAACCGATCGACCTGCAATTTCGCATAAGATCATCAATTTATCTTTTATGGTGAAATAAAAACAAATTTATATGCAATTTATTATTTGGATACAATATTTGAGTTATTGATACTTACAATTTGTGCCATCAAATTTGAATAACCACTAGGCCCAAGCTTGTGATGGACATGCTTTTCTAGTCTTGTCTTTATTTCCTTTGATGTGTCTGGCAACCTATGAAAGTTTCAAATATGTTAGATGTTGCAAATTGCATGTAAAAATAAAGAGTAATAAACATATAATTACACTGTTCAAAGTATTGCATACTTTGTTGTGCCTGGTGGTAGCTTTCCCTGTTTTCTTAAATCCCTCTCCCTACCATCATCCAACAGGGATTTCCACTCTCCTAGTGGAATCATTGGAGGGTGCTCATACCTAAGGTTTGTTTCTAGATGAACACTATATTGGTCTCTCACAATATTCATATGTTGGATGAATTTCTTGAGGACATTCGCTCGGTTGAAGGTCTCAGCACCGAACAACCCAATCAAGCGATTAATTATCTCATATTTTATATTTTTTCTTTGTTTATCTCACCCTGTGCGGATGGTGGGACCAAACATCTCCAATGACCAATCATTTATATGTTTAAAGAAAACATCATTTCTTGCAAAACGATCATGTCATCATTAGTTTAAAAAGAATGATCTATGAGTAAAGTTGCATAGTTGCATAGTTGCACATAGTTGCACAAAGTTGCATAAAGTTGCATAGTTTCATGTTGTATGCATGACATGCATGTCATGTTCATGTTGAGTTAGTTTGCATGCATTTCCAAGTCAAGGGAAAGTTGTAACTGAAGTCTCAATTCAATTTCTAATTTCGAACTAAGTGAAGTCTCATGTCCAAGATGTATTTCTGAAGTGTAAAGTCGAGTTATGGAAAGCATGCATTCAAGCTTCTAATTTGATCCCTCTTCCTTCACCTCTCCACACATTTATAAATAGAGGTCAACCCTCATTCTTCATATCATGTGTTGCAGCGTGAGGGTGAAAGAGTATAGGGAAGCAAGTGTGTTTATAGTGTGTTGGTATATATCAATATATATAGGCAGCAAGTAACAACATATATAGGAAACGTGACTTAGTATTTCTATACAATATTAGGTACCTCAATCAACACAATAAGTTGTAAATGGATTGGATAGGACCTTTCTTATTCATAATCATCCGGAATTCGAGAGAAGTAAAGTTGGCTATTCTTGATAGAATAATTAAGAAGGGATGGGTGAATGTTGCTCACCCGAAACCTTTCACTCCTGCTAAAAAAAAGTTGGGAATCTCTTGAAAAGGAGCTACACATTCTAGGGATGTGTTCTAGGGAATCCTTTCTTAGCGCTTGGATTGATCCTTGGTTTTGTACCTTGGTGGTTAAGCCCCTAGATATATTCTAGGGACCACGGATGTGTTCTTGGGTATCATGGTCTGGGACCAGGAAAATTCTTGGTCTAAGTAAGGCCTTTGTTTTCCTCCCTTGATTATGGTCAAGGCTCTGAGACCCATCCTTACTATGCAAAAAATCCTAATCACACCCATATACCACTTGTATGCAGAAGTTCCACTTTAAATGGTCTATGTTGTGGTTTAAGGCCTTGATTGTGGCACATTAGATCAATAATATTAAATTAGGGAATAATTCCCTAGATTTCTCCCCCAAACCATGGTATGAGACCCACCTATCATGCAAAAAACCTTCTAATGACACCCATTTCCCACTCTAAGGATATTGACCTCCTATAGAGGGCATGTTTTGTGGTTAATTTATAGCCTTGTGCATGGCCATTGGTCCCTAGAATATTCATTTAGGTCATGTTGAAAAGTCAACAAGAAATGTGTGTCTAATTTATTTTTCCCTTAAATAAATTGGACAATAAATATTAATCTATTATCTCATTTATAACTGAGTGATTTGGAGTTGTAATATAATTATAAGTGTAGTTATGTGAGTTGTAAAGTAGTTTAACTCAGTTAAGTGAGTTAAGATCAATTGTACTAGTTGTAACTAAACTTACACTAGTGAGAGTTCAGTGAATTAATTATTAATTAATTCACAATCAGTGATTTCACATGCAACTGAAGATTTACCATTGTTAACTACATGCATGTCAGATCCAATGGAGACCCAGTTGAGATAACAAGTGAAAGGGATATTTTAGCTATCAGTTGTGATTTAAGTGAAGTGCACTCATGCAATCACACACACAGTGGATATGCCCATGAGCATGTGCAGTCTACTGTAGAGGATACAATCATCCATTGCAGGGATTGAGCAGAGGAGGCAGGTTGTCTGGACATAGAGAATTGGCACATGTATTTACTGATTTTTGTATGACAGTGTGAGATGATTGTATTGTACTGAGAGATCTTGGATTGAATTTTTGTATGGGATTGTTTCATGATCCATGATATACATAATATATGATAGTGGGGTTTTTAGCTTTATGCTTTCCCAATAAAACATTTGTGTCATGTTTGATTGATTGTTTTTCTTGATATTTCATTGTCAATCATGGTTTAAATTCCGCAAGAACATTAGTAGAAGCGATTATGTATTTAACAAGCAACAAATAATTGTTAGATCAGGAGAATCCAGGAAATACTTAATTGGTATTGAAATTTCTACATGGTATCAGAGCTACATTATTGAGGTGCGTAAATTTCAAGATTTCCACAGGTCCCTCCTCTAGTAGGGTGTGGTGGCGTACTACTGACTGGTACGCGCATAAACATTACTATACATTTCCGCAGGATACTATGAATTACAGTGCGTAAATCCCTGGACATTTCCGCACCCTAGACACTCGTAGGGTGCGTACTTTCTGCAGGCCACTGTGCATCACAATGCGGAAATCACTAGAGCTTTCTGCAAGCCACTGTGCTTAACAGTGCGGAAATCTCGCAGTCAAATAATTCGGGAGGTGTGGAAACGCTTGTAAGGTCCACATGATGGGTTAGAAGTGGTCGCGGGGGTTCAGCGTGAGACTGGAACGAGCAAGAGGGATTGCAGAAGCTGAGTTTATGATTGGATAGAATTTGAATTTGCAAAAAGACTTTTCTTGGTGCTACATTTGATTCAAGATCGAAATGGATTTCAATGGCTTGAGGTTGGAGTATGCACTTGAGGGAAGCTCGAACTACATTGCTTGGAAGGACAATATGGAAGCAGTACTCGAAGACAATGGCTTGAAGGATTTCATTGACAGAGATGTTCCTAAGCCAGTTGCTACAGACACTGCAAATCTTGATGCATGGCAAAAGAAAGTGGAAAAGGAGAGGAGGATTCTATTGGAGGAAATACGAGACCACATTGTCTCAAGTTTCCATGGGAAAGCCACACCACATGCAATGTGGAAGGTTTTGACGGATCTGTTCCAAAAAAACAACGACCATAGGAAATTGGCGCTCAAAGTTAAATTTAGGAAGATCGAGATGGAAAATGGCGACTCCATTCCAAAATATCTCACGAAGTTTGTCCAATGTCAAGATGAGTTAGGGAGTGTGGGAATAATAGTCGTTGATGATGATTTGGTGAACTTTGCGTTCCTAGGCCTTCCCAAGAGTTGGCACAGTTATCAAGACTCTATCAATGGAAGGGAAAATTGTCATATTGGGAATGACTATGGTCGGATCTAGTGCAGGAAGAGTTCAGGTAGAACACCAGAGATGGATCTTCATCAAAGCATGATAATGGAGAGGATTTTTCTTTGGCTGCTAAGGAAAGGAGAGGAAAGGGGAATAAATTCCATTCAAAATCCGAGCCTAAAGTCAAGAAGTTGGATTTGTTCAAAGTGAAGTGTTTTCACTATCAAGAACATGGGCATCACGCTACTAACTGTCCGCAGAAGAGGAATAACAAGAAGGTTGTTGAAGCTGCAACTGGTGAGGCCCTTGCCTCTCAAATTGAACTTGACTTCTCTTTGATTGCATGCATGGCATCAAGTGCATCGGGATCGTTGTGGGATTTGGATAGTGGCGCTTCCTTCCACATGACGGGAGATAGAGAGTCTTTCAGTGACTTGGAGGAGAAAGATCTCAGAATGCATATTGAGATGGGCGACGATGTACAATACAATGCAACTTGAATTGGTACCATTACCTTTTAGAGGGAGTTAGGTAAACCATTTCAATTGAAAAATGTTATGCATGTTCTAGGTTTGAAGAAAAACCTGGTCTCAATCACAATGTTGGAGGACAGAGGCTATAATGTTGTTTTCAGTGATGGAAAAGCTTTCCCGCGACATAAAGAAATGGGTCAAGTCAATAAGATAGGGATTCGAGTTAAGAATCTCTACATGCTAGAGGTAGATGGTTGCACTGTCATGATGGGCAAGGAAAAAAAAGTGGTGAGCCAGGATGAGGGAGAATTATGGCACAGGCGATTGGGCCATCTTCATCATGGAGCCTTGAAGATCATGCAACAAATATCTACTGGACTTCCAATGGGAACACTTGCTCAGTTAGATCAGTGCAAGGGTTGCACCATGGGGAAGTATGTAAAGTCCACTTTTCATGAAAAGGATAACCGTGCTTCAGTGATCTTGGAGAGAATTCACACAGACGTGTGTGGACCATTCTTGATTGATTCAAAAACAAAACATAGGTATTATGTTATTTTTGTTTATGAATTTTCTTGTAAATGATAGATCTTCTTCATGCAGAAGAAGGATCAAACATTCTCAAAGTTTCGTGACTTTAAATCATTGGTGGAGAAAGAGTCGGGGAAGCAAGTGAAGGCTCTAAGGAGAAATAATGGCAGAGAATACATCTCTAACGAATTCAAATACTTCTGCAGCAAATAAGGAATTTGAAGAGAACTCATAGTGCCTCATAACCCACAACAAAATGGGGTCATAGAGAGGAAGAACAGAATGATCGTGGGTGTAGCACGTGCGATGTTGCATGATTAGGGCCTACCAATGCATTTGTAGGAGGAAGCATGCAATACTACGATTTATGTGAAAAACCATTGTCCTCATAGAGTACTTGGCATGAGTACACCTGAAGAAGATTTCACTGGTAAGAAACCTGATGTTTCTCATTTTAAGATTTTTGGCTCATCTGTTTATGTGCATGTGACCAAGGATGCCAGGAAGAAGCTAGAACTTACTGTTGAAGTTGGGATATTTGTGGGGTACACAGAAACACCCCATAATTATCGTGTGTATTTTCCTAACAGTAAGATGATTGTTATGCGACGGGATATAAAATTCGATGAGGGGAAAGCCATGCGGTTGTCACTTGAGAGGGAGCTAGACTTGCATGTAGAAGAGGAACTGTTGGTTCCCAAAGATGAGTCTCAAGATGTGGATCATCCACATGAGGAGATTCATGGAGTGGAGGAAGCCACTCAAGCAGAGCCATCCATCAGAAATGGCAGAAAGAGAACCACGGAAGCTGATAGATTGAGACTAGATGTTGCACAGAATGTAGGAGTCCCTACTTCACAGTGAAGACAGAGATAGTCTCTTGATCGATTTACTAGATAAATGGCTTTCCTGAGCAAATGTATTGTGACTGAACCATCTTCCTTTTAGGAAGCAGTGCAGGATCCCACTTGGGTTGATGCTATGGTAGAGGAGTATGAATCCATTGTCAAAAATAGTGCATGGGAAATTGTCCCAAGACTGGTTGACAAATCAGTGGTAGGTTCGAGATGGATCTACAAGGTAAAGCAAGCTATTGATGGGAGTGTTGATAAATACAAGGCCAGGTTTATGGTCTGGGGCTTCTCACAGATCGAGGGAATAGATTATGATGAGACCTTTGCACCTGTCACAAGGTACTCTTCCATAAGATCCATCTTTGCACTCTTAGTGCAGATGTGCTGGCGCATTCATCAGATGGATGTAAAAACTACGTTCCTCAATGGGATCATTGAGGAAGAAGTGTACATTAAGCAACCATAAGGTTTTGAGACCTTTGATAGGGAGTCACATGTGTGAAGACTCAAGAGAGCATTGTATGGGTTGAAGCAAGCACCCTGTGCTTGGTACACTCAGATAGACAGCTATTTCACCGAACCGGGCTTCACCAAAAGTGAAGCAGATGCAAACCTATACCAAATTGTGGTGGAGGGTAATATTTTAATCATTGTTCTTTATGTTGATAATTTAATACTGACTGGTGATGAGCAGCTGATACACTCATGCAAGGAGGACCTTGCAAAGGAGTTCGAGATGAAGGATTTGGGCCTTCTTCATTATTTCCTTGGATTGGAAATATGGCAGCGAGATGGTGAACTTTTTGTGTCTCAAGGAAAGTATGCAAGGGATATATTGGGTAAGTTTCACATGGAGGGCTGCAAACCCATGGATACTCCTCTTCCAGGAAACTAGAGGAAAGAGGATACTACTTCTGGAGAGGTAGTGGATGCTATTGTCTATCAAAAGTTAGTGGTTTTGCTATTGTATCTAGTGAACACGAGACCAAACATTTTCTATGTGGTTAACCAGCTAAGTCAAGCAATGGTTAATCCTACCAAGATTTTTTGGAAGGTGGGTAAGCATGTCCTGAGATACCTGAGGGGAACATCTGAGTATGGATTATGGTACAAAAATATGGATGAGGTGAAGTTGTATGGCTTCATGGATGCAGATTGGGTGGGAAGCCCAACAAACAGAAAGAATACATCAAGGGGGATCTTTAGTATCGGATCTACAGTTGTTTCTTGGTACAACAGGAAACAAAGATCCGTGGAACTCAGTTTAGCGGAAGCGGAATACATGGTAGCGAGTCAATCTACACGTGAGGCTATCTGGATGAGAAAGATCTTGGGTGGTTTGTTTGGTTCTCATTTAGATCCGACAGTGATTTATTGTGATAATCAGAGTTGCATTAAACTCTCGATTAATCTTGTGTTTCATGATATATCTAAGAATATAGATATCTGGTATCATCATCTCAGAGATTGTGTGCAGTGGAAGATCATGTTTCTTCAGTTCATTCCTACTGAAGATCAGGATGCAAACATTTTGACGAAGGTGCTCACCAGGAGAAAATTCCAATACCATAGAGACAGGATTGGGGTGAAGGATAATCCCTTTCTTGTTGAGAGGGAGTGTTGAAAAGTCAACAATAAATGTGTGTCTAATTTATTTTTCCCTTAAATAAATTGGACAATAAATATTAATCTATTATCTCATTTATAACTGAGTTATTTGGAGTTGTAACAGAATTGTAAGTGTAGTTATGTGAGTTGTAAAGTAGTTTAACTCAATTAAGTGAGTTAATCTTAGTTGTACTAGTTGTAACTAAACTTGCACTATTGATAGTTTAGTGAATTAATTATTAATTAATTCACAATCAGTGATCTCACATGAAACTGAAGATTTACCATTGTTAACTACATGCATGTCAGATCTAGTGGAGACCCAATTGAGATAATAGGTGAAAGGGATAGTTTGGCTATTAGTTGTGATTTGAGTGAAGTGCACTCATGCAATCACACACACAGTGGATATTCCCATGAGAATGTGCAATCTAGTGTAGAGGATTCAATCATCCATTGCAGGGATTGAGTAGAGGAGGTAGGTTGTCTAGACACAGAGAATTGGCACATGTATTTGCTGATTTTTGTATGACAGTGTGAGACGATTGTATTGTACTGAGAGCTCTTGGATTGGAGTTTTGTATGAGATTGTTTCATGATCCATGATATATGTTATCACTGAAATTTCATCCGCACATGGCGACAAGAACTCTGCATCGTCAAAACAGAAAAAGTCATTCATGGCACACGATTAATTCCTAAACATTGCAAAAGGGTAAAAAAACTATACAAATGACCAAAAATTTGAAAGGCGCTTT
The DNA here is from genome assembly GCA_009831015.1 of Picea engelmannii. NCBI lineage: Eukaryota > Viridiplantae > Streptophyta > Pinopsida > Pinales > Pinaceae > Picea > Picea engelmannii. The sequence continues at coordinate 116,452 of ML785501.1, read as the reverse complement.
ACATCATCTGGGTGTGCACGTGCATGCGCGTAACAACAATGTACAAAGAGCACATATGTGCACAAGGCGCGGTTGTTGGGCGAAAAACCCGCGCGCCTGCTAAACAACGCATTTATTGAAATTGGTCGGCCTCCCAACCACTAATGGATCAGCTCCCAAGCCGATTTGACACCAAATCTGAGTTCAATCCTCATGGTGGGCTGGTCAAAGACCTAATTGAGCCCTAAAGAGCCCCTTTTCACATTCAAAAGAGGTTACATAATATCCCAATGTTGGGCTATAAAAAGCCATGAATAACCACCATTTTCTCAAGGAATTCTATGCAT
>ML785501.1:67444-92416 GCA_009831015.1 Picea engelmannii | reverse complement strand
CTCAAGGAATTCTATGCATTGTTATGCTACCAAGATTGTTAAGGACTCATTCTTTAACAAGAACACATAGGCATCATCTCACAAGAGCTATCCACCCCTCTCTTGAGTGGATAAGCTTGGAGTTCTTTCACCCACATTTTCATATTTTCATTGTAAGGAGAGCAAGCTTTGAGGGCCTCAAGATCCTTCCATTGGAGAAAGAAGGGACCCAAGTCCCCTTTTCTTCTTTGTGCCTTTGGATTTCATCAACAAATCAACTTATACATTGGTGATATTGGTCCATTTGTCTCTATTTTTCATTTGTTTTATATGCTCATAGTTTTTATTAGTTTTAGTTTAATTCTTGTTAATAGCTTTGTTGTTTTTCTTTCTAACCTTTCCTTTCACAGCTGTCATGCCTAGCAGAGCCCAATTGGGCATGTAAGCACTCTTAATTTGCTCACCTAGTGACGAATTGGGTGCAAACAATATACATAATATATGATAGTGGGTTTTTTAGCTTTATGATTTCCCAATAAAACATCTGTGTTATGTTTGATTGATTCTTTTTCTTGATATTTCATTGTCGATCGTGGTTTAAATTCTACAAGAACATTAGTAGAAGTGATTATGTATTTAACAAGTGACAAATAATTGTTAGATCAGGAGAATCCAGGAAATACTTAATTGGTATTGAAATTTCTACAGGTCGTTTGGACTTCCCTGACCATTATCAAGGCCTTTAGATCCATCCCTATTGTCTAAGGAATTATAATAGAAACCATATTCCACTTGAAGGATAAATATCCCCTTTAGAGGGTCCATGTGGTGGTTTGAAGCCTTGTTCTAGAAGCTTCATTTGGAGCTCAATTTCCTTGTTTTCCTTCCCTTACAATGGTCAACTCCCTAAAAACCATCCCTCATGTGAAAAACCTCATGAGAGCACCCATATTATGATTGGATGCCAACTATCACCATTAGAGGGACTATGTGGTGTTTTGAGATATCGACCATGGATTAGATCAGATTCATTTTCTCTTATTCTAAAAATAATAAATCACTGTAATGAAGCTTGTTTTGTAATAAAAAGTAGGGTTTCAACAATTTTGTAGCGCAGACACCCAATTTTTCACTAAGCACACTACGAAACTGTTGTAGGTTCTATTTTAACCAAATTTAGTCAAATCTCATCGAATCAGGCATTGAGTTGGACTCAATATTCACCAGATCGAATGTCATCCTCAATATATGCCTTCAAGTGATCAAGACATGTTGGAGATATTTTAGATAGAAAATTATTTGAAAGTCAAAGTTGAAACCCTAGAAAATAGGATCTTGTAATTGTTTGCAATTTTTGAAGAGCTCGAGCCTCTTAAGGCATTTTTAATGTTTTTCTATATATGATGTAATTTGTAATGAGAAGAGGGTTTGATTGGAGAGTTATCAGAGTGGTTTTTATGATTGTATCCTAAGAATTTGTACTATCAAATTAAATACTCTTGAGTATTTCAATATTATTCCTCTCTTTCTTATTGCCATCTTCATATCTCTATCTGTTTCTTTGATAATTTTCTATTGATGAATGATTTATCTATGGTGCTTTTTTTCATGAAAATTAAGTGAGTGAATTACTGTAGTACTAGTGAAGAAAGTGTTACCAAAGTGTATTATCTTTATTGATTGAGAGGCTACTAGTTGATGAAGTTTTTGTTGTATGTGTATGAAAGGTACTTGACGTGAATCAGAATCATATATTCCACATCTTCTTATGTATTCTTCCACGTGTTCATTGAATTTTTAAATGTTGATATAAGGTTAGTCAAGACTTATCTACCGGTGGATGGTTCTTGGAGGTTTAGAGTGTTGATATTGATATGATGCATTTCCTAAAGTTTCATAATATGATATTATGCTACTACTTTAGTAAAAATATCAACAAACTAGTCATAATTCCTCTAATAGAAAAGAGGAAATTGTTTTCCTCTACAAACTATCTCAAATAAATAGCACGAGTCTCTAAATTATTCATCTTACTATGTGCACCAACTCATAATAATAAATATATATCTTGATGTGTATGATTCTCATTTTCTATAGATTTTCTTTTCTAAAAGTACTTTGGTTCTTTCTTAGGTTCCATATTGAATTTTTTAAATTCTAACTATCTAGGTACTACAATTACTAATCCACAATGTCAATGACTAAGAATCAATGACACTTTTCTACCAAAGAGATTGGCAATTTTTTCATAGAGGAGAATGATCTATGCTAATAAATGTTATATCTAATTTATGTCTTATCATTATGGAAATTGTATTATCCTCTAAGTAGATTTTGATCCTTTAAACTTCTCTAAACAAACCAATCACATCCTTGAAACTATACCATATTGATACTATTTTATATACACCAATGGGTAAATGTCCTAAGTTAACTAGAACAAGTACTAAAATATTTGTCATAATTTTTAGAGAATTAATTTGAAATAAACCTTTCTACTATAAAACAATGAAATGATGATCATGTTCTAGTTTTTTTTTTGGATAAAGCCTCACTTGGGTGTGTGATATTATAATTTCCCAAATTGATGAAAAGATGGTTCAAGTAACTAGTTTTAATAGTTAAAGTGAGAATAAGATGAAGTTTTGTATTGAGTTAAGAACTAGAAGCTCCAGGGTCGGCTAGGTAGCTCAAGCTTCATTTAGGGTAGTTTAATGGTGAAGGTGACATAACGTCATTAGAGAATATTTAGATTCATGAAAATATACTTCACTTACTAAACATTATTGAAGAGAATGGTGCAAGAACATTATTTCCCTTCACCTTTGAGGGAAAATTCCAATATTGTTATTACTTACCATCCAGTAAATTCAATATTGGAATCATTTCAACGAAGTTTTTGAGGATGCTTATGACAATTATCAAATAGAGAAGGTGTATCAAGAGCTTAGCAGTATGCATAAAAAAGATAGTGAACCTATTTGGGAATTCAATATGAGACTTCATTGTAAGTATTATCAACTACATGAAATTCATAGGCCTTCACTAGAGGTAACATGTGAGTGGTATTTAAATGCTCTCGTCACTAAAATAATCCACTTCATTAAGAATAAAAAATATTTAGTGTTAGTGTACAAAGAAGCTCAACAAATAGAAAAGGACTTGCAAATATCTCAAGAGTGCATTCCCTCTCACTTACAAAATGAAATCTCTTAAGAGAGCTTACACAACTTGGATTGGAATTGAATTAGTGATTTAGTGATCCTTTTGTTTTTTGGACAATTTCTACATCCACATGCACATTATACAGAATATAGACATTGTTAGATGTCTTTATGGTGATTGGATGGAGGCTCTTATGCTATATTTGAGTGTGAAAATAAAATTTAAGGGGTTTCTCAAAGTCCAATTTCACTAGAATTACCACAACTTTTATATCGTACCATGTTTATCATATTGGTATATGGTGTTTTCAGAGTGTTTTCAACTTACCATTAACTTGTCTATCTTTCTCAATATATGCATTCAACTATGTTCATCCTATATAGTTGATTTTAAATGCATGAGCAATGAATTATCTTATAGATTGTGGTCTTGGTACAAATTGATTTGTTGTCTTCAATTGGAATTTTTCATAGTGCTTCCCCATTTTGTTTCAATAAAATTGATATATGAACCTCATGTGCCCGCACTGAATTATAACTTAGATTTTCTTTTTCTAAAACTGTCAAAATGATTAGCACTGTGATATTTGATAAACTAATGAGCTATACTTGTTACAATAGGTCTTCATGGTCTGTGATAGATTGGCAAAGACGCTAAGAAAAACATTAAGAAAAACTCAAGCTTAGGGCAATTGTATGGAACAATGGAAGAAACATAACAACAAATGCAACCTCCATTGATTTATTAGCTACCTCTGGCCTAGTTATTCATATTTTTATAAGTTTTTTCCCTCTTAGTTTACAATTTTTCAACCATTTTTAGCAGCAAGAGGAGAGACATTACTGATTTCGACAACATATCCATGGGTTTGGTTGGATAGGGCTCCTCTGCCTCTATCAATGTCCAGATAGGGATCCTCTGCCTCTGCCTCTGTTGATGGTCGGATATGGATCCTTTTCTCCTCTACCTTTTTCAATGGTCGGATATAGATCCTTTGTGCCTCTACCTATGCCTTTGTCAATGGTCGGATAGGGATCCTCTGCTCCTCTGCCTCTGTCGATGGTCGGATAGGGCTCCTAATTTTCTCCTCTACCTCTATCGAATATGGTTTCTCTCTCTGAACCTGCCAAATTAGGGTGATCTCATTGAAGGCTAGGGGTTTTTCTCCTCTACCTCTGTCTATTGATGGGGTTATGCTCAGTTACTAGATCAGGCATGTGAGATCGTCACCCAAATTTTATTTTTATTGAATCGTCGCGGGTGGGTTTGTCATTTGTATTGTTTTTTTTAATGTTTTATTATTTTTTGTTTTTAATTTAATATATATATATATATATATATATATTAATTAATTAATTAACATTGTCAAAACTAGTATGGACAAGGGAAATCTAGCTGTTTAATTAAAACACAGCATTGTGATGGTCCCTACATATGCTAACACAATGTGATTTATGCCCAGTTCTTTGCATGTCAAAGTGAAGAAATTAAACCAAGAACAGTAATATGGGAGTAACTATGGCTCTCTTAAGGTATCCATATGCCTCTGCATCATATAATTAGTGATGTGCATGAATGGATTAATGAGATTCTCACTGTCCCAAGCTACTATCTAGAGAAACCACAACCAAGGGAGCAATCTTGGTAGAATTAGAGGGGAAAGAAGACCCTGTTGAGATTGAATCTATTCCAACTTTGTGAAATGACTTGAGATGTGTAGAATAAGTGGGAGTTGTTTTTAGCGCAAGTGAAATACCACTACTTTTAACGTTATTTTACTTATTTCATGGGGTAGAGATGAGGTATTGTACATATGTTAACAAATAATGCACATTTCCTCTGTATTCCTTTGTATTTCCAAAACATAACCTTCATCATTTACTGGATTGCAATTTGGTACAATTTCCAAAGGCATTTTCCATAGTTGGTTGAGAGGAAAAATTGTGTCCCTAGTTGTTATTTCCTCTCTCTTTTCATTATTATTTTTGTGGCCACTTTTTTGTTGTGAGTTTTCCATTTCTCCCTTATCATCCTCTTGATGATGAACATTGATCCTTATTATTTGTCACCATACCACTAAATGAGGGTTATATGCTACAATGGGTAGGATAGGATGAGAAACAAATAGTTAATGATGGGGGAGCAAGCTGAGAGATAAATTCCTCAAAAACTAAAGATGAAGCCAAGGAGCAAGGGAGAGGGGATAGGATCTAGGGGTGCAAAGGGAAGGATCCAAAGAGGAGTATGGAGGGAATGGAAAAGAGGATGTTAAGTCCCCTAAGGCCCTATGTTAAGGCACCTAAGGCCCTATGTTAAGTCCCCTAAGTCCCTATGTTAAGGCCCTAACACTCATTTAATATTAGTTTATTAGTTATGGTTAGGTTGGCTTAGGTTAGGTTACATCATGATGATCACTTTATATAATATTTATAATAAAGGAGATTCATCTGTATAGGAATATTTTCATGTATAGGATGAAGGGTTTTCCTCCTTTGGGATTAAATATAAAAAGTAGGAGTTTATTCCTCCCCCCAAGTTTATTCTCTAAGCAATAAAGAGAAAAGGAAAATCCTCTTAAGCATGAATATTTCCAAGGTAGAAACGATGGCAAGGGACAAGAAGGCATGCATCTATCATATTAAACATCGATGCTACCTTGAATATGATGCTAGGAATGCAACACAAATTCCATTAGAACCTCAATATCCAAGCTTGGAATTTAATGACAACATTAATAATAGTGGCAATGGAGAGAAGAGAAGGGTTGATCTTACATCTGAGCATCCAATGAAAAGTTCATATTTGAAATTAAAAGATAAATCTAATTTTTTTTCTACACATATTGTTGAGTCCAAAGGCCATGACGAATTTGTTCTTCATGAAGATCTAATTATAGCATGGATGGATAAAGTTTACCAAAAATAATAACAACAAAGAACATATAGGAAACATGTAATTTTTTACCTTTCAAACTCTAATGACATCTAGCATCCCATCATCCCTCTTCATGCATGGTTCGTATAGCCTTATCAAATTGCATACATGATTCCATTGGAGGTGCCATGTCACCTAGTGGACCCACTTTCCAATTAGGTTAGGTGGGTAGGTTGTCCATTCTCCTTAGTCAATTCCCTACATTTTCATTTCAATCTTTCTAGCATTTATTTTATTTTTAGGATTATTTCCAACAATATTATATTATGTTGTCTTAAAACACAAAATATAAAAAGAAGCAAAGTTTTGACTCCAAAGTACAATTTTTAAGGCATTGGTTTACTCACCCTAGAGTCTAGTTCTTGGAACCTCAAAAGCAAGATCCATTCCACAAAAGGAGCTATTGTTGTCACCTAAAAAGGATCACTACCCCAAATTGGCCCTTTTACCTATGGGGCCCACCTCGGGACAAAATTTTCAAATCAACTAAATAATATATTTGAATGTACGAAGTGGATCATACATGTTTATTGGGGTCATTGATCATGTTGGAGCTAACAAAACCCAATTCAAAATTGCAAAAGTATGAAACGTTGTTTTGTCCCATGGCTCCCACTTGAGTTGAAATTGTATTTTCAAGAAAAATGATTAATTCAAGTGAAGAAAGTGGTTGAGATAGGTTTTTCAAGGTCACTAGGCATATTGGGACTAACATGATCTGATTCATAGTTGAATAAGTATGAAAGCGCAACATTAAAAAAACTCCCACTAGGATGCCAAGTTTCTCATTCTACTTTATAAAGTACATGAGAAATGCATCAAAAACTATTTTTCATATTGTATTTGGAAATCCCTCTATGTGTTTTATATCTATCATTCTATGGAATTAAAATCATAGGTATTATGCCCAACATATCCCTAATTTTGTCCAAGGACCCATGGAAAAGGAGTTTGTGGCCGAGTTCAAAAAGAGGTTTTATATGCTTATAATTTTGGTCACTCTCATCATTTATAAGTTATCATTTTTCACATTATTCCATAATCCTTTCTCCACATCCTTGTCCTTCCACATTCCCATTTCTTTGCATTTCAACTTCCTCTTTATTCCTCCACATCACATTCTTCTACATCCACCTTTCTCCCATTATCCCTCCCTCTACATCCCTTATTATTTCTAAATTCCCCTCTCCGCACCTCCACATACATTTCCAACATGGAAAGAAGATATGTGAGGCCACCCACCTCTGCATTACCCTAATATTCCATCTATGCATCCACTATATATCCTTCATTTTCCCCCACTTACCTTGCACACTTTCTAATGAAAACTCAACCTATCACAACATGACACAAGGAAATAAGAACAACATGACACATGGTAAGTAGGTGGGCACATGGCATGGTGACACTTACTAGGAAAGGTTTGATTGTGATGTTTGGATAGTGACATGGCAGTAATGGACTAATTGATGGAACTTGCTACACTTAGTGTTGAAAAATTTGAAGCAAATGTTTACAAGACAAATGAATATGGTCATGGGGTGCTCATCATTTCTAGTCCTAATGACAATAATGGGGATGGACTTGGGGTTGGGAACCACCTTTATCATTTTGGATATATTCCATTTGTTTTCTATCTAGAGCACATGAATAAACCTCTTTATCACTGAATTGTTACTTAGCTAGGGCACTTTCTATTCCATTGTTGTCACTCAAGGAGTTACCAATAGAACTGGCCAACAATTTTGAGATTTTCATGGATGCAATGTTTGGGTTTTCACTCGACAAAATTTTGAAATACTTGTGATTGTGTTTGTAGATATTCCTACAAGATGGCATGTTGAAGAAGGATATATTTAATGGATATGTCTCAAATCAAATATGTTGGTACTTTGATGTATGTGCCCATTGGAAATTCCCTATCATTTGATGTAACATCTCTTTGAGAGAACTATGTTTCTCCAAATTTCCCTAAGGATAATAGAGTAAATGTCCCAATCGAAGCCTAGTACTTTGCATCTACTCTATTTCTACATATTAATTCATTCGTCAACTAATTAACAAATTTATGGTGGAAGAAAAGACTAACAAAGATGATCTAATTTCCCATAGGACCTTGCATCATTTGAAGGGGAGGGAGCTTCCTCGGTTTTCACACCTCACAAATGGCTCACAACAAATAAAAAAAATTAATCAATGATCTAGGTAATCTTGAAGGGGATGAGATTTTGGATAGTAGTCTAAACTCCATCTGTCGTGAAAGGTGGATAACTCCATATAACAACTAATATTTGATCGTGAGGTCTATCCTCCATTTACAAATAATTGTGGGTATAATTCATCCTACAAGGCGCATGTTATATGTCATATACAATGGTGGATGAGAGGGCCTATGGTGTTGAAAATGTGGACCAATGGATTCAAGGTGATGTGGCCATGGGACCATCATAACTCAAAGGTTTGAAGGCTCATGAATGGAAAAGTTGTATTACTTTATAATCAAAGTATCATGATAATAATCAACATCCTCTCCCACTTTAAACCAATGAATGCCTATAAGTTCTAGTGGATACCTACATGTAGTTTGAGTATGGAAACCCTCCCATGCTATCCTTTCTTGCATCTAGTCTAACCATGTCAAATTTCAGTCCATACAAGAACAAATTGAAAACATTTCAACGTTGGCCCCATTCACATGTCACTTATAAGAAGGGTCAAGTACATGAGAAGACACACCTTGTTTTATTGTTGAATTGTTTGTGTGAGTGATGTTTGAGTCAAGAAACCCTCCCATACTGTCAATGCATGTGTATAGTCTAACCATGTCAAATTTTCATCCACACAAGAACAAATTGAAAAAAATTAAATGTTGGCCCCATTCACATGTCATGATTTATATGCACAGGTTTCAAGTACATGAGAAGGTGATGCCACCAAAAATATTGGCCTTGTCGCCCTTCACATTAATTATTCTATAGGCTTGTTGTTTGATTGTGAAATTGTTTGTGTGAGTCTCTTATGAGGAAAATCTCTCTATGGCTAGGGGTAAACCACAACAGGTGGAAATGACTACAGAAATCAACTCTAATCTCATATATGCTATACAAATAAATATGATAACAAGACAAGATAAAAGGACTACCTCGTCTAGACGTTTGATGAAGTCCACCGTTGAGCACTTGACTCAAAGTAATACGCCTACAACTTGTCCTCGAAAACAAAGAAACAAAAACATATGGTGATAATATATAATGTTATCACATTCAATAGCATAATCCATCAACATTCATAACAAATATGCCCATGGAATAACAATTCAAATATTTGCAAGATATTAATTGGACGAGAAAAGAGTATTTATATTAAAATGTAATCAACATAAGTGAATGAATTACAAACTTCCATGTCGAGACGGTTCGGAACCGAGAAACTAAGTCCCTTACAATTGGGCCTCCACCACTTCAATCCTCCATCAAAGAAAAGCTCATATAAGAGAGACAATGAGGTTCTCAATCAAGTAGGGAAGAGATTAGGGGTTGAACAATGTGTTCAGACTTAAAAGGAAAAAGGGATGTAGACTCAATATGAAGTGAATAATTTCTCCAGAGTAACTTTTCTCTCAAAGTTGAATTCTTCTCCTCTTTTCCGTAGCTCGAATTTGGCCCATTTATAGCCTTCAAGTGGAAATAAAGGGTTGAGTTGGAACGTTTCCAGTATATGGAAGGTCAAGGATCATGGATCTCGTGATGTGAGATGGAAACCCGACACCATTTTTTAATTTTGAGCACAAAACCCGATGTACATGAAATGTAGTGGTGCAACTTACGTATACACATGTTGTACAATAGGTAGGGCGCGCATATGTGGAAAATACTATTTTTAGCTCTGGGATTTTCAAAAAGGGACCTCAAGTCTGCATAGGGAAATAGAACAAGGCCTTATGAGAAAATTTTCATAAGGTGAGGCAAATATTGATATAAAAGAGTCATGTCTGAGTATGGAAACCCTCCCATACTGTCATTGCATGTGCCTAGTCTAACCATGTCAAATTTTAGTCCATACAAGTACAAATTGAAAAAATTTCAACGTTGGCCCCATTCACATGTCACTTATAATCAGGGTCAAGTACATGATTAGGCGCACCTGGTTTGATTTTTGAATTGTTTGTGTGGTTCATCTTTGAGTCTGAAAATCATCCCATACCATCAATTCATGTGTCTATTCTAACCATTTCAAATTTTAGTCCATACAAGCACAAATTGAAAAAATTTCAACGTTGGCCCCATTCACATGTCATGATTTATATGTGTTGGTTTCAAGTACATGAGCAAGAGATGCCACCCAAAAGATTTTCCTTGTGTCCCTTCACATTAATTACTCTATAGGCTTGTTGTTTGATTGTGAAATTGTTTGTGTGAGTCATGTTTGAGTTTAGAAACCCACCCATACTGTCATTGCATGCATCTAGTCTAACCATGTCAAATTTCAGTCCATACAAGCACAAATTGAAAATATTTCAACATTGGCCCCATTCACATGTCATGATTTATATGCGTTGGTTTCAAGTACATGAGCAGGATATGTCACCCAAAAATATGGCCTTGTCTCCCTTCACATTAATTATTCAATAGGATTTTTGTTTGATTGTGAAAATGTTTGTGTGATGCAGACCCCCTACCTTTGCCTCGACAGGGTCCGCTGACCTCCCGGTATAAGGATCATTCTTCTTCTGATGAGACAAAATGGCTCTTTTATTCCCTGCTGGAATCTTCACTTCATTTGACCATAGGTCCTTCTGAACTCTGCCCCGCGCAAACAAGCACCATGCATGAGCTTCACCTCCACACGTAATCTGCCCCATGACCACAAGATTAATGGGATCTAGCTCCTCCGAGCACTTTGGCTTTCACGATTTGGGGAATCATGATGCAACCCCAATATCTCACTTCTCCAATCCCCGACTTTCGAATCTCGATTAGGGATCTAGCTAATCACTAGCCCTCTTCCTTTTACTCACAATGTGACCTCCGGCTAGGGCTCAAGTCCCAACGTTGATTCCCTCATCTTTTGTGACTCGGGAAACTACAAAGCAATGTTCCTCCTTCCCTTTTGAATTCCCAAATCTGAATTTCGATGACCTGGATCTACGGTCCAGATCCTCCAATCGATCGACGACCAAGATTTAATGTTAGACTTCTGTCTTTTAGGATTTTTGCGGGGTATTCACCTCCAAATCCTCGATAACCAAATATTCAATGGCTTCCAGATCTCTGCCACGCATCATTCTAGATCCGACGGCTGGAACCTTCACCTTATCCACCTTGCAACTTATCACAATCTGATGGCTCTCGTGATTTCGTTACTCTCTCTTGGAAGTGCTCCATCGTTTATTCGCAGCTCTTGTGCGCCTAGTTTCGAAACCCTGATGGCTTATGTATCTCTTCCACGTGCCCTCCACAAATGGACGGTCCTGATTCTTTCGGGACTTCCCTTCTTGGCAAATTGGGGGAGTCTTGACTCTCGAACTCCCGATGAACAAATCCTCGAAATGTGGATCTCTTGACATGCGTCCTCTGAGATGGATGGTCCCAATGTTTTCGGGACTTTGACTAGTCCTCTCTCCTCTTCTTCCACGAGAGTTTAAACCCCTTGCACCTTCTCCCGGATCCGATGGCTATCGGTCCTCGGCGCTAGATTTGACGGTCCATATCTATTCTCTTGTGATTTGAGACCTTGAATGGTCCCGTTTTTATCTCCCGTGCAACTTCATTTGATCCAACGGCCTGTGGCTATTTTCCCCCAAATATGATGGTTCAGATCCGTTCCCTATGTATTGAGACCTTGAATGATCTTGTTGTTATCCTCTGGGTGACTTAGTGTGATCTGCGTTCTGCAGCTATTCGACACTTCCTCCTGAAGTCTCTCCACCGCCCATTCCAATCTCTTCTCCTTCACAATATGTTTGAGTGTCATTGACGTAGATTTGGACGGTCCAGATTCTCCACTTATTCCAATCTGACGGTAGTTGTTATTCCTCCACCTGAGCTTGCACTTCTTCCCTTCCCTTAGAAGATTTTTGACACTTGAAGGTCTCGGACTTTGATGCTTCTCTTGCGATCCTGGTTCTGTCTTCTCTCTGTGCCCTCCTTTGCACAATCTTACCTCCAAGGTATTCAACAACCTTGAGGCTTCTCCCTTCAGTTAATGATTCAATTGGTGTGCCCTCTTGGCATTTCTTTGTTTGAATTCTGCATAATCTAGATGTGCACTCTGGCATAGCCTTACAGAGTCCTCAACACTCTATCATGCAACCTCTTTCATGAAGCCACAAAGAATCCATACTAAAATCAAAGAAAATCAATGGACAATAAACCTTGTCTATCCCTGCAAATGTAAACTAACATACATATACAACATATAATGAATACATACATAACATTCATGAAAGACATGTAAATACACAGAATCATTGTAGGAAAAACTGCTCTATTTTGTATTATCATAAAATGTCTTATTACAATGTGTTCGAGCTCAGACTGCAAAAACGTCTCGGATCTCTCTTCTCCCTATTCTCTCTGTTCTTCTCTGCCTAATGAAAAACAAAAGAATATATGTTTACAAAAGGGGGCTCCTCGAGCGCTTCCCTCCATCCTCACCAACTCTCATTAATTTCAATCAATGGTTGTCTAGTCTGAAATCAGATCTAGATCTCAGCCTTACAAAACATTAAAAGGGCATCTAACTACAACATGCGTACAAGCATGGCTTTGGCTCTACCAGTGTGACAATCATTAAATACATTTTAAAATTTTAAAATTGAGAGGGTTGGTGCCTCTCTTCTTCATGAGTACACTTTGATGTGCTGCTAGCTGGCTGGCACTCAATGACATGGAGTGATGCTCCTGCATTATACTCCTCAGCTAGAAAAAACATGAGATCCTGCTCATGAGCTTCCAATCTCTGTTGAAATCCACCCGGATCCCAAACTGTTATTTGGAGTTGTCTTGCTCCATTTCCTTTCTATTGTTGTTGCTGCCCTGCTGCTCTTGCAAGATATTTTATGTCCAGCTTCTCCTCGCTGAAAACTTCCAGTGTTGACTTCAACATCAGCTCCTTGATTTCTTCAATTACTTCATCCAGTTGTTCCAGTGGCTAGCTCTTCTCATGCAGTATTCTTTGTTTCACTCCCTTTCTGTCAATGGGTTGATCAACTCAATCTTCCCTGCTGTCTTTCTCTCCCCTTGTGGCACTAAGTGGCCACCCTGCTACAGAATTCATCTCTACAGTCTCTTCACTTAGTATCTTCTCAGCTTCCTCTTCTGACAACTTGACTGTCAGCTCTCCTGCTGGAATATATCTAGCTTCCTCGAGCTACTTCCCATATTGTAATTCTGCTTCATCCTCTGCTGCCTGCTTCGGTACTGCAATCATCATCTTTTCATATCCCTGGATGAAATTCCTGAGCAATTCCTCTGAATGATCCTCTACTAACATCTGCATGATTGTCTTCTCATGGGATTCATTTACTGGTTCTGGATGGTTCAACCAATCCTCTAGCATCTCTAACTCCTTCTCCCATGGAGTGAGCATCTTAATTGTATTCTCCACTTCTTCTCCTTGGGCAGCTTCTGACATCTTATCCTTCGTCATGACAGTCACTGCTGGCTGTCTTTTTGTTGTTGCTACATTGGCAACACACACACTGGTCTCAACTAGGCTATATGGCAGGAATATATTTATCCCTTCAATCATCAGAATTCTCTCCTGATCTTCCTTCTCTATCAGTTGTCCTTACTGATATGAACTCACCTATGAGCTCATCTTCTCTATCAGCTCCTCTTGCTGATCCAAACTCATACCTGAGTTCATGAGAGTTTCAGGCAGTCTCATCTGCTCTCCCTTTCCCACCTGGAAATATGGGATTTATGCTCTGCCCACCTGGAAGTCTATGATATCCTCCAATGATCCCAACTCATTGCCCATCTGGAAATCTGAACTTTCTTCATTGCCTTCCTAGCATTTCACGAGATCTTTCAGTGATCTCTTCTCCTCATCATCACTAATATTTCTCCCAGCTTCCGGTTCACACACATGAACCACTTCCTTTATGTCTTTGAGGATTTCAGTGTACCTCAACCATCCTTTCAACAATCGTCGCTGTCTTCTAGCCAACAATTCTTTGACTGGCCATTTCACCTTTGTTTTCATGGGCCATTCATACACCCATCGTGTTCTTGAACTATGTTGCATTTGAAATGAAAGCTCATCCATCCTTGCTCTTATCTCGGTGAGTTCCTTATCCACGTTCATGGCCTTCAATAGGCATCTTCTGCCTTCTACCTACCCTCTTGGAAAGTATGTTGTTGTCACTCTGCAACTGAGAGTAGTTCTAGCGTCTTCTACAGTCCACCTGACTATACCATTTGACTGTTGCATCCCACAACAACCTTCACCTTTTACGTGTCTCCTACAGGCTCTTCTTCATCTTGCTTCCTCTTTTTCCTGAAATATATAGGAAAAATCTTGCTTTGATACCACAATTGACAGTATCAGACTATCTCCTTTGTCTCCTTCTTCTTTGCTTGAGAGAAATCAAGCTCTGATACCACTTTGATGTAGACCCCCTACCTCTGCCTTAGAAGGGTCTGCTGACCTCCCAATATAAGGATCGTTCTTCTTCTGATGAGCCGAAATGGCTCTTTGACTCCCTGCTGGAATCTTCACTTAATTTGACCACAGGTCCTTTTGAACTCTTCCCCATGAAAACAAACACTAGGCATGAGATTCACCTCCACGCAACCTCTGCCCCGTTACCACAAGATTAATGGGGTCTAGATTCTCTGAGCACTTTGGATTTCATGATTTGGGGAATCGCGATGCAACCCAAATCTATCACTTCTCCAATCCTCGACTTCTGAATCACGATTAGGGCTCTAGCTAAGAGCTATCCCTCTTCCTTTTACTCACAATGTGACATCCGTCTAGGTCTCAAATCCTAGCGCTGATTCCTTCAGCTTTTGCGACTTGGGAAACTGCAAAGCAATGTTCCTCCTTCCCTTTCGAATTCCTGACTCCGAATTCCAATGACCTGGATCTACGGTCTAGATCCTCCAATCGATCAACGACTAAGATTTAATCTCAGACTTATGTCTTTCAGGATTTTGGTGGGCTCTTCACCTCCAAATCCCTGATAACCAAATCTTCGGTGGCTTCCAGATCTCTGCCACGCGTCATTCCAGATCCGACAGCTGGAACATTCACCTTATCCTCCTCGCAACTTATCATATTCTGATGGCTCTTGTGATTTCAACACTCTCTCTTGGAAGTTTTCCACCGTTTATTCGTAGCTCTTGTGCGCATAGTTTCAAAACCCTGATCGATTATGTATCTCTGCCATGTGTCCTCCAAAAATGGATGGTACTGATTCTTTCGGGACTTCCCTTCTCGGGAAACTGGGGGATTCTTCACTCTCGAACTCCCGGTGAACAAATCCCCGAAATGTGGATCTCTTTACACATGTCCTCTAAGAAGGACAATCCCGATGTTTTTGGGACTTTGATGAGTTCTCTCTCCTCTTCTTCCATGAGAGTTTAAACCCCTTGCACCTTCTCCCGGATCCGACGGATATCGGTCCCCGGGGCTAGATCTGACGGTCCAGATCTATTCTCTTGTGATTTGAGACCTTGAGTGGTCCCATTGTTATCTCCCATGCAACTCTGTTTGATCCAATGGCCTATCGCTATTTGCACCTAGATCTAACGGTTCAGATCCATTCCCTATGCATTGAGACCTTGAATGATCCCATTGTTATCCTCCGGGAGACTCAATTTGATCTGACGGTCTGTGACTATTCATCACTTCCTCCTGAAGGCTCTTCACCATTCGTTCCAATCACTTCTCCTTCACAATATGTCTGAGTGTCTAGATGTAGATTTGGATGGTCCAAATTCTCCACTTCTGCCAATCCGACGATAGCTATTACTCCTCCTCCTGAGCTTGCGCTTCTTCCCTTCCCTTGGAATATTTTCGAAACTTGAAGGTATCATCCTTTGATGCTTCTCTTGTGAGCCCGGTTCCTTTGGGTCTCATTTGCGTTATGGAAACACTTCCCCTCCTGAGCTTTGTCAACTCAGAAACCTTGAAGGTTTCTTGACCTTTTTCTCCTTTATGCTATTGCTCTGTGCATAAAGGCACCGTTCCTTCTGAGCTTCACTCACTCTGAAACCTAGAAAAGGTTTCTCTACCACTGCACTCCTTGTAGGATTCCTACACACAACTATGCTATCCATCCTAATCTTTCCCTGATCGAATATCTAAGGAACTTGACCCTTGTATTTCCCTTCAAAGGGGAATTTGATGCCCTCCTGGAAATCTCGTGCTCAAGAACTCCTTGCTGAGCTACAGAGCATTCAACAACTCTTTGATTATCTTACTTTGATACTCCTCTCCTCGAAATTGACAGAGATTTCTCTTGGGTGCACTCGTGCACTCACTCGACGCCCTCCTGACAGAGCTCTACAGAATTATTAGAAATTATATAAGTGTCTTCTCCTCTGACACTATCCTTTCCACAGAACTTGAAATAGAGTTCTCCTCCTGTACTCCTTGCACTCGCTCGATGCCCTCATGGCAGAGCTTCAAAGAATTCACAATGATTATGTCTTCTCTTTGTGCCCTCCTCTGCACAGTCTTACCTCCAATGTATTCAACAACCTTGAGGCTTCTCCCTTGAGTTAATGATTCAACTGGTGTGCCCTCTTGGCATTTCTTTGTCTAAATTCCGCAAAATGTAGATGTTCACTCTGGCACAACCTTACAGAGTCCTCAACACTCTGTCATGCAACCTCTTGCATGAAGCCACAAAGAATCCAGACTAAAATCAAAGAAAATCAACAGACAGTAAACTCTGTCTATCCCTGCAAATGTAAACTAACATACATCTACATCATATAATGAATACATACATAGCATTCATGAAAGACATGTAAATACAAAAAATCATTGCAGGAAAAGCTGCTCTATTTTGTATTATCATAAAATGTATTATTACAATGTATTCAAGCTCAAACTACAACAGAGTCTCGGCTCTCTCTTCTCCCTATTATCTCTATTCTTCTCTGCCTAACTGAAAAACAAAAGAAGATATTTTTACAAAAGGGGGCTCCTCGAGTGCTTCCCTCCATCCTCACCAACTCTCATTAATTTCAGTCAATGGTTGTCTTGTCCAAAATCAGATCTAGATCTCATCCTTACAAAACATTAACAGGCCATTTAACTACAGCCTACGTCCAAGCATGGCTTTGCCTCTACCATCCTTACAATCATTAAATACATTTTAAAATTTTAAAATTGAGAGGGCTGGTGCTTCTCTTCTTCATGAGTGTGCTTTGATGTGTTGTTAGCTGGTTGGTGCTCAATGACGTGGATTGATGCTACTGCATCATAATCCTCAGCTGGATAAATCATGAGCTCCTACTCATGAGGTTCCAATCTCTATTGAAATCCACCTGGATCCCAAACTATTATTTGGAGTTGTCCTACTCCATTTCCTCTCTTTTGTTGTTGCTACCCTACTACTCTTGCAGGATATTTTCTGTCCAACTTCTCCTCGTTGACATCTTCCAGTGTTGACTTCAACATCAGCTCCCTAATTTCTTCAATTACTTCATCTAGTTGTTCCAGTGGTTGGCTCTCCTCATGTAGTATTCTCTATTGCATTCCCTTTCTATCAACGGGTCGATCAACTCGATCTCCCCTACTGTCTTTCTCTCCCCTTGTGGAACTAAGTGGCCACCCTGCTACATAATTTAGCTATGTAGTCTCTTCACTAAGTCTCTTCTCAGCTTCCTCTTCTGACATCTTGACTATCAGCTCTCCTGCTGGCATATATCCATCTTCCTCCAGCTGCTTCCCAGACTGTAATTCTGCTTCATCTTCTTCTTCCTGCTTCGACACTGGAGTCATCATCTATTAAGCTCCCTGGCTCAAATTCCTGAACAATTCCTTTGAATGATCCTCTGCTAACATCTGCATGATTGTCTTCTCATGGAAGTCATTTACTGGTTCTGGATGGTTCAATAAATCCTCTAGCATCTCTAACTCCTTCTCCCATGGAGTGAGCATCTTAATTGTGTTCTCCTCTTCTTCTCCTTGGGAAGCTTCTGACATCTGCTCCTTCGTCATGACAGTCACCGATGGTTGTCTTTCTGCTGTTGTTGCATTGGAAACACTCATGCTGGCCTCAACTAGGCTATATGGCAAGAATATCTTTATCCCTCAAATCATCAGAATGCTCTTCTAATCTTCCTTCTCTATCATCTATCCTTGTTGATATGAACTCACCTATGAGCTCATCTTCTCTGTCAGCTCCTCTCGTTGATCCAAACTCATCCCTAAGTTCATGAGATTTTCAGGCAGTCTCATTTGCTCTCCCTTGCCCACCTAGAAATATCATATTTTTTCCCTGCCCACCTGACAGTCTATGAGATCCTCCAACGATCCCATCTCATTTCCCATCTAGCAATATGAACTTTCTTCACTACCTTCCTGGCAGTTCACGAGATCTTCCAGTGATCTCTTCTCCTCATCATCAACAAGATTTCTCCCAGTTTCTGGTTCACACACATGAACCACTTCCTCTATGTCTCTGAGGCTTTTAGTGTACCTCATCCATCCTTTCAACAGTCTTTGTTGTCTTCTGGCCAACAATTCTTTGACTGGCCATTTCACCTTTGTTTTCATGGGCCATTCATACACCCATTGTGTTATTGCACTATGTTTCATTCGAAATGAAATATCCTCCATCCTTTCTCTTATCTCGGAAAGTTCCTTATCCACCTCATCTTTTCCCTTCTATTGGTGGTATTTTCCTTGATCACATTCACACACTTCAATAGCCATCTTCTTCCTTCTACCTGCCCTCTTGGAAAGTCTGTCGTTGTCACTCTGCAACTGAGAGCACTTCCAGCATCTCCTACAGTCCACCTAACTGTACCATTTGATTTTTGTGTCCCGCAACAACCTTCACCTTTTACCTGTCTCCTACAGGCTCTTCTTCATCTTGCTTCCTCTTTTTCCTGAAATTATACAGGAAAAATCCTACTCTGATACCACAATTGACGGTATCAGACTATCTCCCTCGTCTCCTTCTTCTCTACTTGAGAAAAATCAAGCTATTATACCACTTTGATGCAAACCCCCTACCTCTACCACGGCAGGGTCCACTGACCTCCCATTCTAAGGTTCGTTCTTCTTCTGATGAGCCAAAATGGCTCTTTGATTCCCTGTTGGAATATTCACTTAATTTGACCATAGGTCCTTCTAAACTCTGCCCCGCACAAACAAGCACCAGGCAGGAGCTTCACCTCCACATGACCTCTTCCCCATGACCACAAGCTTAACGGGGTCTAGCTCCTCCGAGCACTTCAACTTTTGCAATTCAAGGAATCATGATGCAACCCCAATCTCTCACTTCTCCAATCCCCAAATTTTGAATCCCAATTAGTGCTCTAGCTAAGCGATATCCCTCTTCCTTTTACTCACAATGTGACCTCCATCTAGGGCTCAAGTCCTAGCATTGATTCCTTTAGCTTTCGCGACTCAGGAAACTACAAAGCAATGTTCCTCCTTCCCTTTCGAATTCCCGACTTCGAATTCTAAATACTTGGATCTACGGTCCAGATCCTCCAATCAATCGACGACCAAGATTTAATCTCGGACTTCTATCTTTCAGGATTTTGGTGGGGTCTTCACCTCCAAATCCCCAATAACCAAATCTTCGGTAGCTTCCAGATCTCTACCACGCATCGTTCCAAATCCAATGGCTAGAACCTTCACCTTATCCTCCTCGCAACTTATCACGATCTGGTGGCTCTCGTGATTTCAACACTCTCTCTTGGAAGTGCTCCACGATTTATTCATATCTCTTGTGCACCTAGTTTTGAAACCCTAATGTCTTTTGTATCTCTACCATGTGCCCTCCACAAATGGATGGTCCTGATTCTTTCGGCACTTCCCTTCTCGGGAAACTGGGGGAGTCTTCACTCTCGAATTCCCGGTGAACAAATCCCAGAAATATGGATCTCTTGACACATGTCCTCTGAGATGGACGATCCCGATGTTTTCGAGACTTTGACGAGTCCTCTCTCCTCTGCTTCCATGAGAGTTTAAACCCCTCGCACCTTCTTCTAGATCCGATGGTTATCGGTCCTCGACGCTATATCTTATGGTCCAGATCTATTCTCCTATGATTTGAGACCTTGAGTGGTCCCATTTTTATCTCCCATGCAACTCTGTTTGATCCAACGACCTATGGCTATTTGCACCTAGATCTAATGGTTCAGATCCATTCCCTATGTGTTGAGACCTTGAATGATCCCGTTGTTATACTCTGGGCAACTCAGTGTGATCTGAAGGTCTGCGGATATTTGACACTTCCTCCTGAAGGTTCTCCACCGTTCGTTCCAATCTCTTCTCCTTCACAATATGTATGAGTGTCTGGACATGGATTTGGATGGTCCAGATTCTCCACTTCTGCCAATCCGATGGAAACTGTTACTCCTCCTCCTGAGCTTGTGCTTCTTCCCTTCCCTTGGAATATTTTCGACACTTGAATGTCCCTGCCTTCGATGCTTCTCTTGTGAGGCCGGTTCCTTTGGGTCTCATCTGCATTATGGAAACACTTCCCCTCCTGAGCTTTGTCAACTCAGAAACCTCGAAGGTTTCTTGACCTTCTACTCCTTTATTCTATTTATCTATGCGTAAAGGCATCGTTCCTCCTGAGCTTCACTCACTCTGAAACCTCGAAAAGGTTTTTCTACCTCTGCACTCCTTGCAGGATTTCTGCACCCAACTGTGCTATCCATCTTGAGCTTTTCCTGCTCGAATCTCTAAGGAACTCAGCTTTTGTATTTCCCTATAAAGATGAATTTGATGCCCTCCTAAAAATCTCATGCTCAAGGAATCCTTGTTGAGTTACAGAGCATTCGACGGCTCTGTGATTATCTTCCTTTGATACTCCTCTCCTCGAACTCGACAAAGAGTTCTCTTGGGTTCACTTATGCACTCACTCGACGCCCTCCTGGCAGAGCTTTACATAATTCTCATAAATTCTATAAGTGTATTCTCCTCCGACACTATCCTTTTCACAGAACTCGTAATAGATTTCTCCTCATGCACTCCTTGCACTCACTCGATGCCCTCCTAACAGAGATTCAAAGAATTCACAATGATTTTGTCTTCTCTCTGTGCCCTTCTCTGCATAGTCTTACCTCCAAGGTATTCAACAACCTTGAGGCTTCTCCCTTGAGTTAATGATTCAACTGGTGTGCCCTCTTGGCATTTCTTTGTCTGAATTCAATAGAATCCAGATGTGCAGTGCACTCTTGGACAACCTTACAGACTCCTCAGCACTCTATCATGCAACCTCTTGCATGAAGCCACAAAGAATCCAGACTAAAATCAAAGAAACTCAATAGACAGTAAACTTTTTCTATCCCTGCAAATGTGAACTAACATACATCTACATCATATAATGAATACATACATAGAATTCATGAAAGACATGTAAATACACAGAATCATTGCAGGAAAAATTGCATTGTTTTATATTATCATAAAATGTCTTATTACAATGTGTTTGAGCTCAGACTACAACAAAGTCTCGGCTCTCTCTTCTCCCTATTATCTTTGTTCTTCTCTACCTAACTGAAAAACAAAAGAAGATCTTTTTACAAAAGGCGGCTCCTCGAGCGCTTCCCTCCATCCTCACCAACTCTCATTAATTTCAATCAATGGTTGTCTAGTCTGAAATTGGATCTAGATCTCAGCCTTCAAAACATTAAAAGGCCATCTAACTATAGTCTGCGTACAAGCATGGCTTTGGCTCTACCAACCTTACAATCATTGAATACATTTAAAAATTTTAAAATTGAGAGGGTCGGTACCTATCTTCTTCATGAGTGCGCTTTGATGTGTTGCTAGATGGCTAGCGCTCGATGACGTGGAGTGATGCTCTTGCATCATTGTGTGAGTCATGTTTGAGTATGGAAACCCTCTCATACTGTCATTGCATGCATCTAGTATAACCATGTCAAATTTCAATCCAAACAAGCACAAATTGAAAACATTTCAACGTTGGCCCCATTCACATGTCACTTATAAGCAGGATCAAGTACATGCGCAAGCACACCTTGTTTGATTTTTGAATTATTTGTGTGAGTCATGTTTGATTTCGGAAACCCTCCCATACTATCAATGCATGTGTCTAGTCTAACCATGTCAAACTTCGGTCTATACAAGCACAAATTGAAAAAAAATCAACATTGGCCCCATTCACATGTCATGATTTATATGTGTCAGTTTCAAGTACATGAGCAGGCAATGTCACCCAAAAAAATGGCCTTGTCACCCTTCACATTAATTATTCTATAGGATTGTTGTTTAATTGTGAAATTGTTTGTGTGAGTCATGTTTGAGTATGGAAACCCTCCAATACTGTCATTGCATGTGTCTAGTCTAACCATGTCAAATTTCAGTCCATACAAGCACAAATTGAAAAAAATTCAATGTTGGCCCCATTCACATGTCACTTATAAGAAGGGTTAAGTACATGAGCAAGCACACCTTGTTTGATTGTCGAATTTTTTGTGTGAGTCATGTTTGAGTCTAGAAACCCTCCCATACCGTCAATGCATGCGTCTAGTCTAACCATGTCAAATTCTAGTCCATACAAGCACAAATTGAAAAAAATTCAACATTGACCCCATTCACATATCATGATTTATATGCGCCGGTTTCAAGTACATGAGTAAGCGCGCCTTATTTTTGAGTTATTACATATTATATAATAACGAGCTAGGTGAAATAAGCATAGTTTTGCATTAACCTTGCTGATATTCTCTTAGTTTTGAGAATTGTTTAATATTATCTATTGAATGGGGCCAACCACATGAAGGTGGAAGCTCATCTGCCCCCCCGCCCCCCTGTACATCACTCTCAATCCCCAAAACCCAAAAAAATCTATGTACTAGAAAATAAATGAATGTATTATTTTTCATAGTTAAGAAAATTCTCCTGCAACATATATCGACATACTAGAAAATGGCATAATTAAAATTGAACACTAATTTATGGAATATACCAATACAAGTCAATAATTCTCTCTCTCTCTCTCTCTCTCTCTATATATATATATATATATATATATATAGGCATACCTCATACACTGATCTAAAAATCAAGAAGAAGACTTGTATTCTTGAAAATATTTGCAAGTAAAATTTTATGTGTCAAAAATGCAAATGGATCATCTTTGCAACACAACTTTTAATAGGATTTACTCATTCAATATGTATATAAACAGTAGCATAATCAATGAACAGAAAACACATAACACAACAAATGATAAAGGATTTTACCCCTCTCTTGGGCTACATGACCTGGTCCAGCTTCCAATGGATCATTTGTATTATTTGCTCAAAGTGCTCAAAAATATGATTTACAATGCTCAAAATGCCAAATAGACTACTCCAATGGCTTCAGAACGTCCAAAAACCCCTATTTGGGCTTTTTTAGCACCTCGTTTGGCCAAAAATTGAAGAAGATAGGCTTCCTGGAAGTCCCCCCTTCAAGCTTGTTGTCTCTGCATCTACAAAACGCACCTCCCATGGCTCAACCTAGACCACACGCATATTTAAGCGTAAAAACCTAGCACCGAATGCAACTGCGTGAACTGTGCAAACTGTAGGACAGTTACGGGTGTACCTAACCCCTAGTCGTTAAGGGCTAGGTCATATGACCCACGAGACCACGCGCTAGCATAAACATGGGCTCCCGTTACATAAGCCAATGGTCAAAGGTGAAATGGCGGGTTGTTGAAATAACCATTGAAACAAACATTAACCGTGTGCACGCGCCCATACACTATAGCTGTGGGTTATATGTTATATAACGTGCGACCAAGGGCTGGGGCTAAGCCCCAGCCCGGTCAGGGCCCAAACCACCCGCATACATGAATGATTTTAGGGGCTAAATTTCGCTCATGGGCTAATTTTCCATGGTTTTTCCAAAAGTGAGATTCGTTATTTAAAAAATGATTCGACCAAATTCTATAGGATAAAATTATTTTACCTTAAAATCGCCAAAATTTTATAAAAAGTATATAAAATCCTTAGAAAATTGAATATTTTTACAAAAATATCGCCAAACATTTATAGTTGGCATACGAAGGATTAGCAAGATTCGCTAAGGTTTCTACATTTTAAAATAATTTTCCATCCTTAAAATCATCCCTCCCGCATATTCAAACTTATATACATTCCTTTCCATATATAGAATAAATAACAAATGGTGGCGCGCCGGTTGGCGGCTCTTTTCCAAGTCTTTGCCCCTTCCTAGAGGTCATGGGGTCGACTCCAGCCAACGACATAAGTTTTAAAGAAAATAATGGATGACACGTGGCAGCCATTAACTGGGCCATGTGTTGTTGTTCCATTCGCTGCCAAACATGCCAAGTCACCTGCCAACTGTCTGAATGCATGTCTGCCACGTGTCATACGACTTGCCACGTGTCGTACGACCTTCCACATCAACGTTTGTATGGACTGTATGGAATATACAGTCAGCAACCCTTTTTTTGCCTGTTTGTAAATTTGAACAAAATGTGATATCTCTCGTTCCCGGCGTCTGTTTGAACCCAAACAATTTGTGTTGGGTTTGTAATGATGAGGCCTATGCTCTCGTTTGATTTGAAGCGATTCTGAGAACTTTGAATTTTTGAGCAAAATTTGATCCCCTGATCACACCTCCCCATTGGAAAGCTTTTGGACCTCCAAAAGACTATTTTCAGTCTATTTAAAGATGAGGTTATAGTTCCCTCATTCTTCCAACCTCAAT
>ML785501.1:48033-64011 GCA_009831015.1 Picea engelmannii | reverse complement strand
ATCCAATTATCTAATTTCTCAGCATTAACTTCTCCATTGTATATTGGAAATTCGAATTTAATATCAAGCTTTAATGAAGGAATTTGTGAAGGAGTTTTACCATGTCCCTTTGGAGAATTCGGAAGAGGTCTTGAATTGGTAGAAGAAGAAGAAGAAGAAGAAGAAGAAGATGGAGGAGAGGGTGGTGGAGAAGTACCATTCCCTCCATTTCCATTTGGAGTTTTATCACCACTGTCTCCCTTATGCTTTGAAGGGTTGGAGCCTTCACCTTGCAACCTTGTATTCCTTTCTATCAATATCTTCATCATCTCTCTCATTTCCATGACAGCCTTTCTGAGATCTTCATCTTCTGTAGGAACATGTTCATGACTCTCTTCATGAGTCATACTTGGTGAATGCCTCCTTGAAACTTGCGGTGATGGTATATGCTTCCTCCTTGAAGGATGAGAACTTGGCTCTACAAGTTGACCTTCTCCTCTTGTGAGTTTCAACCTTGTGAGCATCATAAAACAAAACACTTGCAAATAATCAAGTCTTCAAAAACCTATGCTCTGATACCAACTTGATCTAAAAATGAAGAAGAAGACTTGTATTCTTGAAAATATTTGCAATTAAAAATTTATGTGTTAAAAATGCAAATGGATCATCTTTGGAACACAAATTTTAATAGGATTTACTCATTCAAGATGTATATAAATAACATCATAATCAATGAACAAAAAACACATAACACAACAAATAATAAAGGAGTTCACCCCTCTCTTGGGCTACATCTCCTGGTCCAGCTTCCAATGGATCATTTGTATTATTTTCTCAAAGTGCTCAAAAATGTTCTTTAAAATGCTCAAAATGCCAAATAGATTGCTCCAATGGCTTCAAAACGTCCAAAAACCCCTAGTTGGGCTTTTTTGACACCTCGTTTGGCCAAAAATTGAAGAAGATAGGCTTCCTGGAAGTCCCCCCTTCAAGCTTGTTGTCTTTGCATCTACAAAACGCACCTCCCATGGCTCAACCTAGCCCACACGCATATTTAAGCGTAAAAACCTAACACCGGATGCAACCACGTGAACTGTGAAAATTGTAGGACAGTTACAGGTGCACCTAGCCCCTAACTGTCAAGGGCCAGATCATATGACCCATGCGACCACGCGCTAGCATAAACATGGGCTCCTGTTACATAAGAAAATGGTCAAAGGAAAAATGGCGGGTCGTTGAAATAACCGTTGAAACAAACATTAACCGTGCGTGCGCTCCCATACACTATAGTTGTGGGTTATATGTTATATAACATGCGACCAAGGGCTGGGGCTAAGCCCTGGCTCGGTCGCGACCCAAACCACCCGCATATTCAAACTTATATACATTCCTTGCCATATATATAATAAGAAACAAATGGTGGCATGCCGGTTGGAAACTCTTTTCCAAGTCTTTTCCCCTGCCCAGAGGTCGCGGGGTCGACTTCGGCCAACGACATAAGTTTTAAACCAAATAATGGATTACACATGGCGGCCATTAACTGGGCCATGTGTCGTCATTCCATTCGCTGCCAAACATGCCAAGTCACCTTCCAACTATTCAAATGCTTGTCTTCCATGTGTCGTACGGCTTGCCACATGTCGTACAACCTTCCACGTCAGCGTCTGTACAGATTGTACAGTCAACAGCCCTTTTTTTTGTCTGTTTGTAAATTTGAGCAGAACACGATATCTCTCATTCCTGATGTCCATTTGAACCCAAACGAGTTGTGTTGGGTTTGTAACGACGAGGTCTACGCTCTCGTTCGATTTGAAGAAATTCTGAGCACTTTGAATTTTTGAGCAAAATTTGATCCCCTGATCATACACTTTAATGTAATTGATCATATTCTCCATCCAAGTCCACATATGTATCATCTGATCCAGAATCAACATTGTAAGGATTGGCCATATCCTCATCGTCATCGTCGATGTCAGTTTCAATAAATTCATCATCAATATCATCTTCATGAACATTGTCTCCTACATCATCTAGTTCAACTAATTCTTCAACATCTTCCCTTGGAACATGATCATCTAACTCATGTTGATCCTCTTCTACATCATCTTCTTCTTCAATACCCTCTTGATTTTCCTCTACATTATACTTTATTGGCCTTCCTCTTGGATCATGCCTAATAACAAATAACCAACCCCCTCTACTTGAAACCTATGAGTAAAATGCATGTTCACATTGACTTGGAATAACATATGGCTTTGTTCTTGGCTCAAGTGACCTTGTATTGACCATGGTAAATCCATTATCATGTTCAATAATAGTTCTATCGGGATCATGTTGATTCAATTGTAGCCTATACCATTTGAAAACGAATAGAAATAGTTTTAAGTATTTAAAGTCACACTCAATAATATCTTCCAAATACCCATAATATCGATTTTCTAGACAATTCTAGATGTCTCTCACTTCTAGAGGAAACATTCATCACCTCAAAGACTGCATTTATCCTAGAATTAGATGTTTTCTTCATTTCATCCAACTTTTTTATGTGAAATTTATGACCGTTGCACCACATAGCCTTATGGTGTTTTACCTGCAATATGCCAAAAACGTAAAAATTACATCCTCAATTGATAACTATGTAAATGTTTTACTTTTGCAAAGTATGCAAAGAAAAAAAAAATCAACTTGTACATCAATATAATTGAAAATAATTAAATATTATGGCTGATTAATATGCTTTCTTGTTTATCATTTAAACCATATGCTAAATCGATTTCCCTTTGTGTAAGATTGGTATCTTCATTGTGGTGTGTTTCTTTAACCAATGAAGCCACATCTTCCCATGATAATCATTGACCAGATCGTTTACATCATTCAATCCATACTTTCTTCCAATCAAGATTGTTTTCAATGTATAAATGTAGTGCATCCCACTCTCGACCAACTACATGAGAATAAAATTACAATATTTCACAAATGTATAATTACTTAAGTACATGGTATACCTTTATAATTGATGCATATTGAAGATTAAAAATGAAATAATTAAGTATGATATATACATAAAAACCAACAATCAAAATGTATTATAATTAATCTACACCATATAATAATTACCTTTCACCCTCCTCGGTCTACCTTTCCCCATCATTTACTCCCCCCTCGAATTTGTTAATGGACTTTAGATCACCAATGCGTCGATCTAAAAAGATCTTAATAAATGCTAACCCTGGAAGATATTCAGTAATACAAAGCACGGTCTGGTATACCATATATCCCTCCACCATAGAACCCTCGTGACATGCTCTCTATCTGAAAAAAGCCTTAAAAACATTCAAGTTCCTCTCAACCATCCACACTGACCTTGTGTGTATAGGTCCACAAAATTTAGTCTCTTCAACTTAGTGTATGAGGTAGTGTTCTTATGCATTGAAAAATGACAAAGGTAGAAACTTTTACATTTCACACATTAGATGAGGAATTTCTCTCTTCCAATACATTATATCTTCTTTATGGATTTCTTTAGATGACAACCATCTACAAGTGATGCAAGAAAATCACGAGATTTAACAAAAATAAACAATATAGTACATAAGTACAATTATTAAAACAAATTTCAAATATAATTTCTACAACGAATTAAACAAACACTTTATGCGTGCAAAATATCACTACTTACCTCATGTATTTTCCAAGATCATATATAACTTGTTTGACATTGTTCTCGAAGTTGTTTGGGAGAGATAGAGGTAGAACATATTGTAACAATAAAATCATTTCATTATTTTTTTCCAAAAGAACACAAAAAATTACACCAACAACATGCAATATAAAAATATAGAAATATATAAACCAAAATAATTACCTTAATCAAGACATGCCAATCATGTGTTTTTACCCCCCCAAAATCACATTCCTTTTTTAATATATTCTTTATGTTCGAACAAAATCCTGCGAGAAATTTAATTTTTCGTATAGCTTCTTTTACAACATTTCTTTGTTGCTCCGTCAATAACCATGGAAGAGATATTATATTAATTTGGTCTCTATCATTATTTAATTCAATGACATCTTTCATTGCATGATTGGCTTCCTGAATGTCACTTCAAATTTTGACAGTTTTTTCTTTCACTCCTTCCATCCAATATTCGCCATAATGTTTCAGCTACATTCTTTATGATATGCATTGTATCAAAAAAATGAAGAATTTGTAGGTTATCATAGTAGGTCAACCTACTGAATTGTTTGGGATAACTTTTCATTCCTCGTGGAAGCCTATTAACACCTTCATGATCATGACCATAATGAATCATAGTTAAAGAAATTACAAAAATCATTGTCAATTACAGTAAATTATCAAAACACATTATAAAAAAAACAAATTAAAAAACATTTCATATTTGATGATCATAGATAGACAATTTGATCCATACCTCGACAATTTCTATTATATTGCAACTTCCATAGGTGAGGTGTCATTCTCTATGGTTTTAATGTGGTCTCTTCTTTCCCATTGAAAATATATTTTTCGGTAGTTCGATACCTATGATTCTTAGAGAGGAAGTGCCTATAGTCATCAAATATCTCCTTTCCTAAACGTTTTGATCGACGAGATTTCATCTTAGGACCACAAATTGGACATGCAAATTTTCCCTTTGTTTGAAGACCTGCAAAAGATGGATTAACTATGTCAATTATAATATATTATATATAATGAATAAATAATTATTTAAAAAACATGCATGATTAATATATCAACTTCATAAAATTAAATACTATTAAAGTGCACATTATAATTACATACCAAAAAAATGTGTCAGCCTTGGAGCATCATGAATTGTCCATGCAATCATTGCATGGAATTGAAATTGAATTTTCCCTATTGGTCTAGAGACATCATATATGATGATGCCATTCCATAGGTTTATTAGCTCGTCAATAAGAAGATCGATATATACATTCATATCTTTAACCTGGTACTTACCTAATTGATTTGAACATATACAGTATATAATTATTTCAACCATTTTACATACATAAATAATATATATGAGTAAATGAAAATAAATATATGACATTATGCAACAAATACGACAAATGAGATGCTAGTGCATAAAAAAAACATTGTTGTAAACAAATACCTAGAAAAATCATTTCCAACATTGTATGCTCCCTGTTTATTGACATCCATGGAGGAATGTTATTGTTGATAACAAAAATAGGCCACACCGAGTAAATAGATCTCATCTATGCAAATTGATTGACACCATCTGTTGCCAAAGAAATCCTAACATTACGAGGTTGTTCTTTAAAATGTGACCATTTTTCCTCCATGTCTCTAAATGTAGAACCATATGTAGGAATTCGAAGAATGCCATCTTCACTTCTATTTCGTGCATGGTAATCCATCAATTCTGCTAATTTTTTGCACCTAAACAATCATTGCAAGCGTGGAATAATGGGAATATAATGAAGAGCCTTGCAAGGAACCTTTTTTTTTACTTGATATGTTCAATATCTATTTCTATGACATTTGGGGCATTCTGTTTCAAGTCCATACTGTTTATAATATATAATATGATGATTGGGACATGCATCAATTTCTTGATACTCCATTCCAATATCTTTCATGATGGTATATAAATATCGGTATGTGCGACATAAAATATTTGATGGTGGTAACAAATATTCAGCTATCAAGCTGATACAAAAAATTTAAAAAAAATGGTTAATATAATATCAGGAATATTAACGACAAGTATTTCATCCATATTAATTTTATTGATGAACTAACAATAAATTTTTTAGAGAAACAAAGATAACCTTTATCATGATCATATATATATATATATATATATATATATATATATATATATGATCGATGAAATATATTACATACCTTAACATTCGTGTGATCGATGTGTTTCAAAAACCATTCATAACCTTCAAGTTCATTATCAACAATACAACAGAGAGAAGAGTTATGTTGGAGCCTTCATAAAGGGGTTTGTATCCCTTCTCAAGTAGAGGTAAAACATGAACATCATCAAATTCGTCATTTTCATGATCATCATCGTGATCCATTCTAACATTAAATGTATCATGGATCAATGTATTTGTACGATCATCCTCAAATATGTTATCAACATGATCATCATCTTCCATATGATCATTAACTTGATCTTCAGTATTCATAGCTCCATGTTCCTCCAGTGCTTGTTCTGCAACCACATTCTCCATGTGCGCATATTCCCTAGGAAGAATTTCCTTTATAATTACAAACTATCAAAATATATTAGTGTATATATAACAAATATAAAAATGATACATAAACGATCAAAATAAAAACATATATAATGAACAACTTACCAATGGATGAAATTCATACCCCCCTCAACGTGTCCATGTTCCCAACAATGTCTTTTAGTTGTTGATATCTGATGCAGGAGAATCTCTCCATGTCAGCCAGCTAGCCAGACAACCCGCCACATCAGCACATGCATTCAAGGATGAAGAGAGGTGCAACCTTCATCTTCAATTTTTAATTTGAATGTAATTAATGTTGTAGGTTATTGAGCCATGGAGCCATGCCTTTGTGCAGGCATTAGAATAGGTAGGCCTTTAATGTTTGTAAGGTTGAGATCTATATCCATATGGTGGACTAGACAACCCATTCAATGTAATTGAATAGGGTAGGTAGATTGGAGGGAAGCGCTCTAAGAGCCCCCTCATGTAAAAGATCAATTGGGATCTCATTTTGAAAAGAAGGAGAGAGGAGGCTAGTAGAAGGAGAAGAGAGTCTGCGAGTAGAGAGAAGAAGAGAAAGAGTCAAGACCTTGTTACAGGCCATGCTCAGGAACACCTTGTACAAACAGGCTTTTGTCATTTGATATATATAAACAACAATTTTTCCTGCGCACTTTTGTGTTGAATGAATGCCTGTGAGTGTTCTTTATATGCTGTGAATGTATGTTATGATTATGCATTTGCAGGAGTTGTTTTTGGCTTCAATCTTGAGAGGTCTTTGAGGCTTCACACTAGGAGGGTGTGACAGAACGCTGTGGGTTCTGATAGCCGTGCACAGAGGTTTCATTTCTGAACTCTGCGGAGTCAGACAGAGGCGTGCCAGGTGGGCACAAAAGTTGAAATCAACAACTCAGAAGAAAGACCTGTGAGGTTATTGAATACCTCAGGAGGCAAGGTTGTGTAGGGACAACACAATTGCACACAGAAGCTCTGAGGAGTTCTGTGAAGCTCTGCCAAGAGGGCATTGAGCAAGTGTAAGAAGTGCACAGAAGAAATCTGTTGTGAGTGTTGTATAACTCTTCCAGGAGGGCATTGAGACAACGTGCATACAGGCACAAGAAGAGAACTCAGTTGAGTTCTGTAATTTGGAGGAAGAATCCACTAAGGGATATTAGTAGGGTTGTTGACAACCCTGCATATTCAGCAAGAGGTTGCTTGAGAAAAGGAGTGCCAGGAGGGCATACAAATTATCCATTTGAGGGAGAAAGGAAAAGGGACGAGTTTCCTTAGAGGTCGAAGCTACAGAAAATCTCAGCATGGATAGCACCTTTGTGTGTGCGTAAAGACTCTATAGAGGCGTAGAAGTCGCAGAATCCCTTGAGGATTCAAAGGAAAAGATCAGGAGGGACATCGTTTTCATAGGTGCGCATGCAAGAACTCACGATCATGGAGCTCGCAGAAACGGAACAAAGGTCGAGGCCTTTGAGAATTTGAAATTCTCCCAAATCTGGGAAGAAATGCGCAGAATCTCGGGAGGAGCAACAACAGTCGTCCGGTCAGACTGCAAAAGAGATCTGGACCATTGGTTTTCACATCCAGGAGGCAGTGCAACAGAGGAGGGCATAGAATAAATTGATCTGAACCATCAGATCTTGAGTGAATCACCCGTCAGCCATCGGATCTAACAGGAGCTACACGAGGTTTAACTTCGTGAATAGGAGGGTGAAAATCTCGAAAGGCATTGGGTCATCGTGATATCGGCGTTCGTGAAATCGGAAGTTCTGAGGACAGGAGATCGGGAATCTCCATGGTGAAAACCCTGGAATAGATCTGAGCCGTCCATCAGTTGGGACACGTTGCGGAGATCGGGAGCCATCGGCATTTCGATGTTTGAAATCCTGAAATCACGAAGTCAGTAGGACCGTCCATCTTAAAGGGGACGCGTGGAAACAATCGAGACCTTCGGGAAAATTCCCAAAAGGGGAGAGTTCATCGGCATATCGGGATTCGGCAGATCGCGAATCTTGAGGACAAGAAGCATGAGCATTTGGAACCGTGAAGTCCGAAACCCTGACAAGGTAAAAAAGCTACGTTGTGGGGCCAGTTGTCATCATATCGGGAAATAGGTATTCGAGAGATCGGGAGTTCCAAGGACAAGAAGTCAGATCATTTCGGCATCAAAAACCCCAAAATCGTGAAGTGACGAGGACCGTCCATCATAGGAGGATGCGTGGAAACAATCGAGGTTTTCAGGAAAAACCCCAAAAGGGAAGGCATTTCGGGAAATCAGGATTCGACATTTCGCAAATACGGAAGACAGGAAATTAGCATTTTGGCATTCAGGATATCGGCTTTTCGGGAGTCAGTATTTCGAGAGTCCAGGGGATAGGAGGTCGAACTTTCGAATAAGGAAATCCCGATAAGGAGGAAAGTTCTGTTATGGGGCCCAGCTGACGTCATCTCATCATATCAGGAAATCAAAATTTGAGAGATCGGGAGAATCGAGGGCAATTGCATTTTGGCATTTGAAACCCCGAAGTCCCAAGGGAGGTCCAGAGCCATTGGTTTAGTAGATGCTCACGGTCGTTGATCGTGTCTACGTCAAAAAGGGGTTCCTAGTTGACGTCACATCGGGATTCGGAGGATCGGGGATCCTGAGGACAAGAGGTCCCATACACTTCAACATTCGAAACCCCGAAATCCTGAAGGTGATAGGACTGCGGTCATATAAAGGGAGGTCGTATGGACCCAAAATTATAGCCCAAGGGACTAGCAGAAGTTGAACTACTTCGGGATATCGGAGATCGGGAAATCGGGAAACAAAAGGGCTGTGACATCGGGTTTTCAAAACCCCGAAACCCGGTTTTCCATTTTTCTATCGAGAAGAGAACAACGATCAAGCCTAGAGGCTGCGAGGAGCATAAAAGACCTATGTATCGATTTTAATAGAGATTCCAGTTGGAGAATCGAAGGAGCCACTCCGACTCGAGGGTAAAGTTTGAACGATCCTTAAGACCGGGAGGTCAGCGCAGAGGCCTTTGCTGAGGCAGAGGGTGGGCGTTTGCGTCAAGATCTTTAATATTCTCCTATTAAATCCCCTACATTGACTACAAGGAAAATAACATTTCCCATCACTCTTTCTTTTCACTCCATCCCACAATCTAGAAAGTAATTGTCGATTTTGTTCTTGTGGATCAAGAATATTGTTATGTGACATTTTATTTTACCAATATTGAGTCGTGATTATTGATCTTAAAAATTAAGCTCCACACTTCAAATATTTGTAATGATAGTAAAAAATAAAATAGTTCCATTTTTCCATAGGAAAAACAGTCCTTGTAACCTATGCAAGTCATCTCTAGTATAGCAAAAATTTCAGAATGTTTCTAGCATTCCTAGTTTTTATAAATAAATAGGCGTCAGATTTCTGACGACTATTCATTATTGAACGTTACTGTAATAAATGTGAGGAGCGGTTGACTAAGTCCATGTCAAAGGGAAACGATCTAATAATATTTTGTGGAAGTCGGATATCCGAAGCCCTCTCCATGGTCGTCGGATATCCGACAACGTCGTGGCCAATTTGAAAAAAAACCAACAAAATTACAATTTCTAAAGGTAAACTTCGGCGACAATGCAAATTTTTTGGGTGGTGTCAGAGGATGTTGTCGTATTTTGGATTCAAATGTAATTGTGTTAATATACAAATATCTATTGTTATGTGCATAAACCCACGATCGGGGAGTCACAAATGCAAGAAATACAAGTGGTTATTAAGCGCACATCTTTTGGCCATCCTTGTAACCCATGTTGGTACCCCTTTGAGTGGTAGCGCATCATACAACACTTGTATATAGATCGACCTGGGCATCCTAAAGCCCTCCATAGATAAACCTATCGGTCACTTGACCTCTATAGTGTCACCGAGAACAACACTTGGGAGGTGACTCTCTAGTACCTGGGTAGTCATGTAGTATGGATAAGGGTATTGTCTATTCTCCTTATTTGGTGCCCTGAGATATTGGGTCGAGTACTACTATTGGACCCCACACGTATATAAGATAGCTATAACATAGGGAAAACACTTGAATGTAGATTCCCTGCAAACCCTAAACCTTGGGAACATAAAAGAAAAAGAAAATATAATATATATTGCAGTGCAACCTTTTCATCTGCATTGGGGTTGTGAAATTACTACATCTTTTGTCTTGTTAAGAATTTGGCATTCCGCCTCTACAATATTATTCAATTCATAGCATAACTCCACAGGAGTAAAGAAAAAAAAAATGATTTTTGGACCTGTCAGCACCCTTATTTGTGACCTATCCCATTGCATTCCTCTCTTCATTCTTATCGCAGTGGTACCCTTCAATTTTAATCATTTTTTCCCTAGGACCCAACCCCCTCTAGGACGCCTTTCTTCTGACCTATCCCATTGGATTCCTCTCCTTGTTCCTATCACATGTGTACCTATAATTTTTAAGCCCATTTTTTTCATCCCTGAATCTTCGTTTCTACTTAAGCATGTACCATGCCTACCACTCACTCTCAGTCCCAAGACACCTTGGAGGATAGATTGTCCCACCTAGAACAACACATTGATGGAAACATAGCTTCCCTCCATAATCAATTCACCACAACCCTTGACTAGAAATACAATAAATTGTTGAAACTTTTCAAGGGTAAGAATGTTGAGCCCAACCCAGAAGAAATTTAGTCTTCTCATTATGAAAATACTCAGTCCTCCCACTCCCCTTGGGGTTCTCCACCTTCTTGGACTAAAGTGCCCAAATTTTACATGCATAAATTTGATGATTCCAAACCAACCGGGTGGGTTTCTCAAATGGAACAATACTTATCCCTTCATGATATTCGAGATGATGAGACCAAACTCCATGTATGGGTTTTGTACTTGGATCAAGAAAACTGGAAGTGGTGGCAGTGGAATAAGAAATTTTATTGAGGACCTCCCAATTGGAACTTGTTCTACAAATCCGTTTGTGCCTGTTTTGATAGGGAATCAAAAATTTTGGGTCGACTCACTAAGTTGCGCCAAACTGGACCTATCACATACTTCATCAAGGCATTTGAAGAATTTTCTATCTGTACTGAGGGATTATCTGATGAATTTTACCTTGAATGTTTTATTAGTGGTTAAAAGAATCTATCAAGGCTCAGGTGAACATGCATCATCCTACTACCTGGTTGCAGACATGCCAATTAGCGACGGAAGCAGAGACCAACCTCCAAGATCCATTTACCACCCGTCCTCTCCCAGGAGCTACCCCTGCTCTGACCCAAACTTTGAAGGTCCAAAAGGTCTCTCCGGCTGAAATGGA
This sequence comes from Picea engelmannii, assembly GCA_009831015.1. Lineage (NCBI taxonomy): Eukaryota > Viridiplantae > Streptophyta > Pinopsida > Pinales > Pinaceae > Picea > Picea engelmannii. The sequence goes on along the minus strand of ML785501.1, from coordinate 52,450 downwards.
GGAACGTCGCAAGCAAGGCCTTTGCTACTATTGTGATGAAAAGTATGCACCATGGCATAAATGTAGAGAAACAAATTTATTCTAGATTGATGCCTCAGCTTCCTCTTCCTATGATAAAATCCCATCAGATGAGGTCTCATACCAAGAGGTGGCTCATCCAAGTGATCTTGTCGAAGATACAATTGTCACACTGATGGAATCCATGGAACCGGTCATCTTGCTTCATGCACTCTCAGGTATTTCGGCCCCATAGACATTGAAGATCAAGGGCTACATTAAACATAAGATGATTGTGGTGTTGATTGATATTGCTAGAACTTATAATTTTATTCATTTAAGGCTCACTGATGAGATCCATTACTTTGTCCATCCTATTTCTAATTTTCAATCCTCATCACTAATGGTGATACTATGAAGTGTGGGGACCTCTATGAGAATGCCAAATTTCAAATGGGTGATTACCATCTAAAAACCCACATGTTCTCTATTTCCATGGGTGGTTATGATATTGTATTAGGCATGGAATGGATTCACACTCTGGGGCTAATCACAATGGATTATCAAGAATTATATTTGATCTTCACCCAAGAAGCTCACCCCTATACTCTCAGGGGTCTCCAAGTCATCTCTCCTGAAATCATCACCTCTCATGGGATGGAAAAACTATTGAAGAAAGTCCACTGCATGGTGTGATTTCTCAATTTAATGCCATCCAGGTCACTGAACAATCCTCTCAGGTAGTTCCTCCTAGCCTACAACTCATCTTGGACAAGTACCCCAAGATATTTGAGATTCCTACAACCTTACCTCCTTCCAGGGGTGAGCATGATCGTAGAATCCCTCTCCTTTTGGGTAGTAAACCCCCCAATTTATGTCCCTACATATATCCATTTTCTTAGAAATATGAAATAGAAAATATGGTACATGAATTACTTGAGGCGGGGTTAATTCTCCCATATTCTTCAACAATGGTGATTGTTTTAAAGAAAGAAGGTACTTGGCACATGCACCCTAATTTTCATGCCCTGAATAAGCTGAACATCAAAGATAAATTTCCCATTCCTGTCATTGATGATTTGTTGGATGAACTACAAGGTGCCCCTGTATTCACCAAATTAGACATTTTCTCTGGTTATCACCAAATATGAATGAAGGAGGAAGATATTCCAAAGACTACTTGCAGAACTCATGAGGGACATTATGAATTCTTGGCCATGCCTTTTGGCCTTTGCAATGCTCCATCCACCTTCCAAAGTATCATGAATAAAATATTGAAACCTTACCTTTGGAATTTTTTCTTTGTTTTCTTTGATGACATCCTCATTTATAGACAAACCTAAGATAGCCATCTTTTTCATGTAGAAAAAGTCCTTCACTCGCTGCAAGAAAACCAATTGTTTTTCAAAAATACCAAATGTTCATTTGGTGCCAACGAAGTGGAATACTTGGGGCACATTGTCAGCAGAGATGAGTTAAAAGAGGACCCCAAAAAGATACAAGATATGCAATAATGGCAGTGTCCAATGACCTTAAAGATCCTAAGGGGTTTTCTTGGTCTCACAGGCTATTATAGGAAATTTTTCAACCATTATGGAAAAATTGCTAAGCCCTTGAATAACCTCCTTAAGAAGAATGCATTTCATTGGACACCTATTATTGTGCAGGCCTTCACAGAGTTAAAGAGGGCCATGTGCACTACCCATGTCCTAGTAGCTCTTGAATTTGACAAAACCTTTGTGGTGGAGTCGTATGCTTCAGGAACAGGTATAGGTGTAGTGCTCACCCAATATGGTCGACCCTTGGCATTTACTAGCCAAGTGTTGAGTAGTCGCAATATGGGTCGATCTACATATGAAAAAGAAATGATGTCCATTCTCTATGCGGTGCACACTTGGTGACCATATCTCTTGGGACGTTATTTTCAGATTAAAACAAATCACCATAGCTTGAAATAGTTTTTGGAGTAGTGACTATCATCCCCAAAACAAAATATGTGGCTGACAAACATGTTGGGTTATGATTATGAAATCATATACAAAAAGGGTAGACATAACATAGTAGGAGATGCATTGTCAAGACAACATGAGGAGGATGGCTCCCTCTTTTCTTTATCCTTACCGATCTATAATTAGATTGAATAAGTGCGCTAAGAGTGGCTAACGCACCAGACTACCTCCAAATTAATTCAATGTCTTCAGGAGGACCCTAATCCTCCCACTAGATAATCTTGGAAGAATAGTATTCTCCGATATAAGGTCCACCTGGTTCTCTCACCCTCCTAAACACTCAAGCCTAGCCTCTTAAATGAGTTGCACTCCTCAGCTATAGTGGGTCATTTGGGCTTCTAAAAGACATGCTTGTGCTCATCGTTCTTTTTTGGGGGAATGCATGAAGAAGGATATACTTTAATTTGTCACATAATGGTGTGCTAACCTAATAAAGGTGAAATGGTCAAGTCTCCAGGCGTCCTACAACCCTTACCCATTCCATTTTATATGTGCATAGAAATCTCCATGGATTTTATAGTGAGTCTTCCTAAAGATGGGAACAAGTCTGTCATCATGGTGGTGGTTGATTGCCTCTCCAAGTATGATCATTTTTATCCCTTACCTCACCCTTTCACACCAACACTCGTAGCACAAGTCTTCCTCGATCATATTTTCAAGCTACATGGCATGCCAACCTCTATTCTCTCTAATCAAGACCCAATTTTCACCAACACATTTTTTCAATAGCTATTTAAATTGCAAGGAACCAAACTAAACATGACAAGAACTTATCACCCCCAGACTGACGACCAAACGAAAGTAGTCAACAAATGTTTGGAAACCTAATTACGTTGTTTTTCTTCAAACAAACAACACCAGTGGGTGGAGTGGCTTCCCTTAGCAGAATGGTGGTACAATACTTCCTACCATACAACCACTAAAATGACCCCATATGAAGCAGTGTATGGTGAAAGGATAGAAACAATAACTACCTATCTTTGTGGCACATCCAAGGTCCAATCTATTGATACAATGTTGCAAGGTCATACAACCAATCTAGTGGCTCTAAAGGAAAACCTCCACATGGCCCAAAATCGCATGAAGAAACATGTAGGACAACATCATTCAAAAAGGGTTTTTCAGGAAGGTGATTAGGCGCTTCTCAGGATCCAAATTTACAAGCAAACATCTCACAAATCTCAGGGACATAAAAAAATTGGCACCTAAGTTTTATGGACCCTACCATATCATCAAGCATATTGGTTTTGTGGCTTACAAATTGGCCCTTCTTGCTACTTCCAAAATCCATCTGGTGTTCCATGTTTCTTGTCTGAAGAAAGTAGTGGGACAAAATTGTAGAGTCCAACCCATCCTATTAGAATTAGATGAAGAAAGATCCCTGTGGATCCAACCACTAGCAGTCCTCAATACTCGTGAACGTAAACTGTGTGGCAGTACTATCAAGGAAGGGTTGATCAAGTGGAAGGACACAACACTGAAGGAGGTGACAAGGAACCCATGACCATACTTCAACAGTTTTCGCACCTGAAGCCTTGAGGACAAGGCTGCTTTTGAAGGGGGAGGGCATGTTAGGATTAGATCCTAACCCCTCTCCATGAGTCATTAGTTAGTAGGATATGTTTTCTATTTAATAAAGGTCGACATTAGTTAATAAGGCCTAATAAATAAAGAACAATAGGTCAATGTAAGAATACCTAATAGAAGTTCCTTCTTTTAAAAAGATCTTCCTCTAGAAGTTTCCTTAAAAGGTAGAATTAGTATAAATAAGAGTAGGAGGAATTGGATATTTTGTCTCAAATATTATTTTAATAGAGCTCTACTCTGCTAGAGGCTTCCCCCTCAAAGAGGAAAGTGAGCATTGCTATCATATTAAAGTTGTTCTTCCTGGTTATTATTCTAGTGTTATTTTGGTGTTCTTCTGATATTGTTCTGGATATATCATTATTATTCTACCATTGCTTGCTAGATATTTTATGTTCTGCATAATATATTGTATCAGGAATATTGCACGTGAGCCATGATATCTTATTTTTCACCCTAGGGTTAGGGAACTGAATGAATCTTGGATGGGTTAATGTTGCACAATTGATATGGTAAAAGTAATGTATTGTTAGTTAAGGGAAGTTGTGCATAGGGTTTGTTAACCGAGAAAAGGATGTTAAATAAGGATAATGTGCACAAGGTGAATAAATATTATTGGTTATGATGATAGCCTCACATTCCCTCATCCCTGCAGTACCAGAAGATGCCTTGGGTGAGACTTCACTTCCATGTAGGTGATTCTGAAAGGGCTGATATATAAAGGGTTTTATTGGTTGAATAACTTAAAAATAGGATCTTATAATTGTGCACCAAAACCTCCCATTCCCTCTTCCCTTCTCTCCCTTCCTCCTTCTATACCCCCCCCC
>ML785501.1:11277-47952 GCA_009831015.1 Picea engelmannii | reverse complement strand
CTCCATCTCTCTCTCTCTCGCTCTCTAGGCCTCTCTCTCTCTCACTCTCTAGGCCTCTCTCTCTCTCTACCCCTTTCTCCTTGAATCCATCCCTCTCTCTTTCTCCCCTCCCCCTCTCTTCCCTATCTCTCCACCTTCCTCCCTCTCCCTTACTCTCTTTATCCTTCCCTATAACACACCTGACCCCCCAAACCATACTTTGTCTAGTGGAATGTCAAAATCCTTTTCCCAAAATGACTCTAATCTCATGTTTTAACCCCAAGGTTGGAAACCTACTCACGAGAATCATTTCATAAGATATCTACATAGTCAAAAATGGGTTCTAGGCCAATAAGAATGACCTTCCAAAGTCCTTCAATATTTTCCTTCTACCACATCATTTTTCCTACATAACTGCCACGTGGACTCTTCCATTTCACCTACTCATAAGAACATCTAGGTGTGTGTGATGGTGTGGTAGTGACATGTCCTTAGACATGACAGACCCCATTAAAAATCCTTCAGTGAAAACATTTTATGCATCTAGGAGAATGAACTCGTATAGATTGACATATCTAGATCAATAGGACACATATTAATCAATGAATGACAATGGGTGGGACTTTCCCTCTTCAAAATACAGGTTGTGCAACCCCAACCTCTCCTTTCGAGCATTTATTTTTTATTGTCCTGCTCCCAATAGATCCAACGAATACGGTGGATCTCATCCAACAGATGGGATATGTTGGGTAGGTGTTATATTATTTAATTTTTGTTGGGGGTGCATCATATTTGATGACTGTGTCAGACAATCCCATCATCTGTCAGTGTTTTTTGTTATTTTAGCTTTTGTTTTTGCTATTTTTAGTGGTTTTCTAAATTAATCTCAGATTAAGGGATTAGGGTTTTGGTAGTTTTGAAATACCTAAAATATTCTATCTATTGTATTGTGAATGGTGAAATTAATACAATGAAGAGTTGAGAGATGAAACACCAAGTAAGGCTAGTTTTCTCTCGGTTAAGGGTTTCCAACATAAATATATATGTACTATGTGTATGAGCCATTTATTAATTTATGGTTTTCTTAAGAATTTGTATGCATTTATTTACTTATTAGGTTTAAAAATTATAGGATTTACATAGGTTCCTCAGCGAGCAAGGTACTTAATGATCTCTCTCGCTATCTTCTCGATCCATAAAATGGGAAACATGGGATTCAATGGTCTCGATACACTCATAACCCCTATTCCACATGATAGTTAGCGATCTCACCCAGTCTCCTTCAATCACTCAACATGTGGGATCCATAAAGAAATCTACAACTAGGATCTTATCGGGTGGACTCCTTGGTAGTTCAATGGCCCATGTCCGCATGAGATCTCACTATTGGAAAAATATTGCCTCCTATGATATTATGATTTCCAAAATGGAGTCTTTGACAAATTTGATAGTCATCAGATTATGATATCTAACTATCAATGTTTCCTCATAATCTTAGATTTACTAAATAGTTAACGAGTTATACGACTCTGAAAGGATTCTTCTCTCGAGCTGCACCCAGGGAAAGATCAACGGATTAGATCTCGTCGACCGAGCCTCCAAGAATATCTACAGCTCTAGTCCATTTAGGCTTTCACTTTCAGGATTTCTCTTTCATAAGTTCCTTCCACACATTATTCGTGAATCTTTTCGAATGTTGCATTTCGACAAGCCTAGCAAAATAGTCCATTACAAGATCTACAGGTTATATCTTGTCAGTTTGGCCTCTAGGTAGATCAACGTCTCTCGTTAAATGGGGATACTCCTATCAAGAAGTTGACCTTGGGGATTAGGGTACTTAATGGGCTCTCTTGCAACCCACTCAATCCAACAGACTAGACACAGGGGATGGTCCCAATTCACTTGGAACCCCTATTCCACACGATAATTAGCGGTCTCACCCAATATCCTCCAATCACTCAATAGGTGGGGTCCAGAGTGAAATATATGTCTAGGATATTATTGTGTGGACTCCTCGACAGATCAGTGACCCATGTCCACATGGGATCTCACTATCAAAAAAATACCACTTCCTATGGTCTTATGATTTCTCCAAATAGTTCTTTCCAAACTGGAGTCATTGACAAATATGACGGTCATCAGACTCCCATATCTAACTATTAGGGTTTCCCCAAAATCTCATATATTCTCAAGAGTTAATAGGTTACGCCAATCTAACAAGGTTCTTCTATTGGGTTGGACCCAAAGCAAGACCAATGGCTCATATATCATTGACCGATCATGTGGGAAGATCTATGGCTCTTGTCCATTTGGGCTCTCTCTTTTAGGATTTGTCTTTCAGAAGTTCCTTCCACACATTCCTCGTGGATATTTTTGAACACCACATTTCAACAAGCCTAATGGAATGGTCCATGATGTTATCTATGGTTCATAACTCGTCGATTTGGCCTCTAGGTAAATCAACGTCTTTCATTGATTGGGGATACTCCTGTCAGGAAGTTCAACTTGGAAGTGCTTATAGGGTCTTTTGATGATCCTCCTTCTGAAGGACTTCCTCCAACACTCAGATATTCGACAAATGGTTGGGATAAAATATTTGCATCAAATATATGGCTAGGGTTCTCTTGAGGTTTAAGAAGGGAATTTGAACAGGGGTATAGGATGATTCGAGGAAGAAAACATATTTGTCTTATTTGCATTATCTACTAGGATTTAACCTCGACTCCTTGAACCTTTGGCCCACATCCTCAACACTCAGGTGGAACCTACCAATGACTCCCGAAGTGAATATTTTCTCATCTTGAAAAAATTCCATTCAAAGGCTTGGGGAAAACACCATATTATAGGCTCCCATATCATGCCTCTCACACATACTCATTGCATATGATCAACCAACTTGGAAAGAACCTCATTATACAAATAATACTCAGATTGTAGCATTCATTTAGCATGTTAAGACTTCCTTTAAGAACAAACTGCAAAGATTGACGTTTATTAACAAACATTTTCCAAATGAATATTGAAAACACTTATTTATTTTAGGTCAAAATCCAATTTGTCAACTAACTGAGGGTGAATTCCTTTCCACCCAACTATATAATTTGTTGCACCTTTACTTTCTAAAACAAGCCACCCTTATTCCAGGTCATGATACCACCAGGGTATTCTCACAATTTTGATTTCATGTTAAGGGCTTGGTCATGAAGTTTGGTTTCCTTAACTACATTGGGAATAGTAGAAATCCCATCTTCCCACTGATTTCATGGACACCACGAGCTTAAAAAGTGGCTTCCTAGCTAGATTTCCTCTGCATAAGGGAGCCCCTTCACTACTACATAGTCCCTTAGTGCCCTCCCTTTAAGTTTATCAATTTATTTCTAGAAAGCACCAACCAGTAGCCCTCTCTGCTCAAGTTTGGGTCTGGGTATTCCCTGTTCCAATGTCGACCACAAGTTTCCTAGGAAAGATTCCTATTTTCTTCACCAAAAAATCCTATATTTTTGTAATATATTCAATATTGTGTGCTATATGTTCATGCTCTCTCTCAACTCCCTTTCTCATTCACACTTTATTATGCCTTCTTCTCTAGCCTCCCCTTTTCCCAATCTGGAACATTATTTTTTCCTCAGGTTTCTCATTTTTCTTCTGTCATAACTAACCCCAGGAGTCAAGATCCAAAATCAAATGGGAACCTCCATGGTACTTCTAACTGATAGCTTCCATTGACCCAATCAGTACTATCTGTACATTTCTAAAGGAATTCATAACTACCCCAACCATCGGGTCTGATTTCCATTAACAAGATTTCTTGTGAACAAGGTGAATAGGGTACTTCAGGAAGGTTTAGTCATTTGAAGTTATTTAGGTGGGGGTTTGGGCTTCTTGGAAAGAAAAGGAAATTCCTATCCCCCCCTCATCAATTCCTATGTAATATCCCCAGTTTCAATCCCTGTAATTACAATGTAATTGTGTAAATATTAATTAGGTTGGTGAGCCAATATGGTTGAGAGGGATAGTTTGTATTGATTAGTATGGCCAAGGGCCAAATTATGTATTTTTTACATTAAAATAATTGATAAGTAATAATCGTCATCTATGGTACAAGCAGGACGATAACGATGGGGGGCTATGATTCCAAAAGAAAGGGGTATAAAGAGGGGTCCAAGGGGTCGCCCATTTATATTAATTCATCCATTTCATATTATTATTTATCCACCTTTGAAATATCAAGAGAGATATTAAAGTGATGTAAGAGTGGTAGGTGGGAAAGGTCAAATCACCCAATTTATGAAAGCATGGGATAAGTACATATACTTTTGGGAAATGTGTGAGTCAATCTTGAATGAGAAGAAAAAAACAATCGAATTCATTCTTGGAGTAGTTTTTCATGTTGGCTTTGGAGAGCAAGAGGAGGGCTGAGTTGTGGAAAAAGAGCACCATCCATGGTATGATTGATAAAAACCATTATTTGGCTGTGTTTTTTATTAACTTGGGGCATGCGTACCTATAATAATGAGGTTGTAAGCCTGCGAGTGCATTTTCTATTGAGGAAATGACTCAAGATCCTTAAGAAGGTTATTGTAAGCACTCCTGGAGCATATAAGAGTTCTTGGAGTCCCTCGCTGTGAGATTCCTATCCAATTGAGTGAAATATATCCCTAGAGGGAAATGGGAAGGTTTGAGGGAATACATGGTAGAGAAGGGGGATCCCATTCCTTGGGTTGTGATAGTTGAGGGGAAGAGAGTTGGTGGATTGGAACTACTATTGGAGGAGAACTAGGTTTTGGGCTATTTATTGTGGAGAGTGGATAACCAAGAGGGATAGACCTCTTTGTGGACTCATAGCCCTAGATCGGGGGTGGCTTGATATTGATATTTGGAGTAAAACACCTATGGCTAGGAGGATCATCCTTTGTACGCAGCCAATCGATTGTTCAATTTAAAGATAAGTCTTCTATTGTGTTTTTAAATGTTAATTCCACTGCATAAAATGTGTAATGAATGGTGTATGTGTTTTCTTGAACTATTGCATTCTTTGTTTTAGATATGCTCCTATTTTCATGAATAAATTAGCATCAGCCATGGATGATTTTAGGGGCTAAATTTCGCTCATGGGCTAATTTTCCATGGTTTTTCCAAAAAGGAGATTCTCTATTTTAAAAATGATTCGCCCAAATTCTATAGGATAAAATTATTTTACCTTAAAATCGCCAAAAATTTATAAAAACTATATAAAATACTTAGAAATTTGAATACTTTTAAAAAAATATTGCCAAATATTTATAGTTGACATATGAAGGATTAGTAATATTTGCCAATGTTTCTACATTTTAAAATAAATTTCCATCCTTAAAATCATCCCTGGCATCAGCCTATTGATGTTAGTTTTTTTGTGTCAAAACAAAATTTTAATTGGGTTTAGCAGGTAGGGCTCATTACATCCCACCCGTGGTATCATGGTTAGTACTGCAAGGCCTCCCATTCAATCAGCTGGTAGGTAATTTCATTAAACATAAACATAATTACAATGTTCATCAATTGCAATCATGAAGTCTTAATCATAATTACAGACTTGGGGGAAAACAAGGTGTTACATTCCCATCCCCCTTAAAGGAAACATCGTCCTCATTGTTTTTCCACCATATACACAATTTTTATATAGAGAAAAAAAATGGGTATATCATCCTCATGGCATCCTCTAGTTCCCACATGGCCTCATATACTCCAAAGTGCTTCCTTTTTACCTTGACATGCACGATGGCTCATTTCCATAGAAATTTATCCCTCTTATCTAGGATGCATTAAGGCTCAGGATAGAATTATCCCCCTGGTTCCACCTGTATCATATTCCAATCAATAACATGATTATTATCATGAATATACTTCTTAACTAAGGATACATGGAACACATTGTGACCTTTAAAGGTAGGTTGTAGAGCAAGTCGGTATGCTATGTTGGAGTTACTTCACATGCACCTAGGATTTCTTTTTCCTAAGGTTTTTCCTTCTTTATTAGTCATAATTAGTTATTTAGTCTCCTATATTTTAGGGGAGAATATTCCACCTGGAGAATATTCTCTTTCAGTTGACACATCTGTTTGACTAGTTGAGTTGAGTTTAGATGTTGAATTGGTTTTGTCACCATGCAACATTGGGATCATCACCATGATAATGTTCACTTGCCTTGGGATCATCACCATACTGGCACATTACCCTTGATTCCATGATCTACTCCTCACTAATCTCTGTTCAGTCAGTTAACTGAAGACTAGTTGACTAGTTAACTCAGCTAGGTGGCAATTCACTCTCGTAATTGCCTGAGAGACTAGACTAGATGGAAGTTCACTCCCATAACTACTGGTGTGTGTCCAAATCACTCTAGACCACCAATATGGTGCATTGGTTCTCCTCTAGTGCGCACTCATTGAGTTATACAAAGTATATCATGTGTAAATTATTCATTATTCATAACGATTAATGAGAATTCTTCTATTCTTTCTCTCCTTCTTCTTCTTTCTCAAATTATCTCTGCAAATGTGTGTATTAATTTTTAGCTAGATATATATTGTTTAGTTTCAAAACATTTACATGGTATCAGAGTCGATGGACTGCTAAGCAAAATCTACACCAAATTTTTTTGCAGGTACAAAAGATTGAAGACAGCGGAAAGATGGATTTCCAAAAAGAATTCATTCTTACACCTTACAAATACTTTGCATGGAAGGAGAAAATAACCATACATCTCTGAAGCAGAGGGTTGTACAGGTTAAACTTGAATATAGATACAGAACCAACATCATCCATAGAAAAATACAAGTATTTAAATCGCATGGATGAGGCACACAGAACAATTTGCAGTCTTATTTCTCCCGATCGCCTTTTCACATATATTCCTGTAAGACTCCCAATGAAGCCTGGAACACCTTGGAAGGGATCTTTACAAAATTGGATGATATGATGGGACAGATGTTGGAGGTGGAAATGCTCACATTGGACCCAAAAAGCTTCGACAATATCCAAGATTTCTTTACAAAATTCAAGGATTTACTATCGCAACTCAAATCTTGCAGGGTTGATAAATCGAAGGAGGAGAAACAAATGGTTCTCACCATTCTCTCCAAAATTGGTCCTGAATTCCCTGTATTTGTATCCACATTCCATTATGTCATATTCACCTCTGGATCCACCTGGAAGATGCCTTCTCTTGAGGACTTTATCGAATCCCTGACACAAGAGCAAACCAAGATCATCAACATGGGGAAAATAAAAGGCCCAAAGGCGCATGCACTCACTGTGCAAGATGGAAGCCAAAAATATCAGAAATATAAATATAAATACAAAAGGAAATCTCATGCACATCTGAAGAAGGAAGGGTACATAAAACCCTTCACAGATGCCTCCGGATCCAAAGGGGAAAAGGGAAGAAAAGGGGATAAATGTATGTACTGTCAAAAAGGATTCCATCCAGAATCCCCATGCATGCAAAAGAAAATAGATCTAATGTCTCAAATACTTCAGCAAAACAAACTTGGAGATCGCATCCTCGAGGGTTCCAAGAAGAAGAAGCCAGAAGATCTGAATCCCAAGAAAGGCAATTCTAGCCATGCCTTGATTTCCATCAACTCCTCTCTCGACGCTTGGATCGTGTATTCAGGAGCATCACATCACATGGCTACATCAAAAGAAGTATATTATTCATTGGATACATGCAAAGTTCCTCCTATTCTGATGGGGGAAAACTCTTTTGTTGAAGTCACCGACAAAGGAAGGATTGAACTCACCAACGGAAGCTTCAAGAATGTGTTGCACGTTCCCAAAATTTTCTTCAACCTTCTCTCCATGTATGAGATGATGAATTCTGGCACTAGAAATAAATTCATATTCACACAAAATGTATTGGACATATATGACATGAAAACCAACTCTAGGGTTGCTACTGGTGAGGTAAATCATCAGTCTAGATTGTATACATTTTATGAATTCATTGAACCTGATTTTGCTTTACTTCTTACTCATGTTGATGAAAGTAGTAGGATATGGAACGAAAGGTTTGGACATTTGAAATTCATATAAATGAAACAAATTAGCAAGAAAATATTGGTTGATGGTATACCAAACATCCATTTCTCCAAAGGAGTATGTGAGGGATGTGTTCTCGGAAAACACCCTCAAGACAAATTCGACAAAGGAAAATCTTAAAGAGATTTTGCACCTTTAGATCTGATCCACAGTGACCTTATGGGTCCTTTTACGCAACCATATATCAGCAAATCTAGGTTAGTTCTCATTTTTGTTGATGATTTCTCATGTTTTACATGGATCTACTTTCTTGGGAAAAAATCTGAGGTCCTCCAACACCTCAAAGATTTCAAATCTCTAGTTGAGACACAGTCCGGAAAGAAGATCAAAGTCCTCTGAATTAATAATGGGGAAGAGTATGTAAATCATGAGATCCGTAATATTTTCTATGAGGCAGGGATTCAATTGCAGCACATCGTTCCCTATGCTCCATAGCAAAATGAAGTTGTTGAGCGGAAAAACAGATCTCTAAAGGAGATGGCATCTTGCATGTTGCATGCAAAGTCACTACCATAGAGACTATGGGCCGAAGCGCTTAATTGTGAAAAATACATCCAAAACAGATCTCCCCATAGATTTGTCAAGGATAAGACCCCCTATGAGGCTTGGAGCGGCCTCAAAATGGAAGTGACCCACTTTCACATTTTCGGTTCACGTGCATGGGTCCGGATTCCCTCTAAAAAGAGGAAGGCATTTGATCCACAAAGCACTGAGTGTATTTTTTTTGGATACCTCGACGGTGTGAAGGGATATAATATTATTGATCTTTCCTCGGACCGGCTCATCATTGAGCGTAGTGTCCAATTCGACGAAAGTGTCTCGCATTTACCTCACCAGCCGCATGCAGACACCTTCATTCTTCCACCTGTCTGAGATGATGAGAATGCACATGTTGACTCTTCTTCATATGATAGTTCTGATTCAGAGGACTCAGATGATTCAAATTCAGATTCAGATTCAGTATAGTTAGATGCATATTCAGAGCATCCAGATACAATTGTAGATCCAGAGCAGAGGCCCAAGTGGGAAAATACTACTCTTCAGGATGCAGGGGATCTTGTTGGTGATCCAACTGATACTAGGAGGACTCAAACTAATTTCGAGGAGCCTCTTGTTGCACTCACTGCCACTGAACCATTTCCCTCCAGGCATATTTTCTTGGTTCAATCTTCAGATCCACAGTCTTATGGCGAGGCTGTTGGAAATCGCTTTTGGGAATCGCCATGAAGGAGGAGTACAACTCCCTCCTCGAGAACCAGACTTGGGATCTGGTTCCCCTTCCTTCTGGGAGGAAACTTGTCAGATGCAGATGGGTCTACAGGAACAAGAGTGAAACATATGGACATATTAGCAGATGCAAAGCCAGGCTTGTTTCCAAAGGCTTTCAGTAGGTTTATGGTATTGACTATGATGAGACCTTTTCTCCAGTAGCGAAGATGGATTCCATATGATTGGAACTTTCCATTGCGGCAGCCAAGGGATGGTAAGTCCATGAGATGGACATGAAGAATGCATTTCTTCATGGTGATCTCTCTGAGGATATCTACATGGAGCAGCCCCAGGGATTTATGCAGGACTCATCTTTGGTCTGTTGACTGAAGAAGTCCCTTTATGGCCTCAAGCAGGCTCTGAGGGCATGGTATGCCAAGATGGACTCCTACCTATTGTCACAGAACTTTGTACATTGTAAATCAGACCCGAATGTCTACATGCTTAGGACGACTGATTCACTTCTACTCTTAGTTATGTATGTTGATGATTTGTTGATCATCGGTTGCTCGACTTCAGCGATTACTGCAGTCAAGAGGATTCTACATGACATGTTTTTGATGATGGAGATGGGTCCGCTACACTTCTTCCTTGGACTCGAGATCAATCAGGATTCATCAGGCATCAAACTGTCTCAGGCTAAGTATGCACGAGATCTCCTTGAGATATTTCACATGACAGGTTGCAAGTGTGATCCGACTCCTTTCCTATCAGGAGTCAAACTTGACAATGGAGGGTAGACTCCACTGGTTGACAACACACTGTACAGATAGCTTGTGGGGATATTTTTGTATCTCACACACTCTAGACGAGGTCTCTCCTATGCAGTTGGCACAATTTCCAGGTTCATGCAGGAGTCACATGAGCTACATTCAAAGGCTGCAAAGCATATCCTTCGATATGTACAGGGAACCATCACCTTTGGGATTCATTATGCAACATACTCTACATTAGATCTCATCAAGTTTACTGATTCTGACTGGGCTGGAGATAGCACTGATCGCAAGTCCACATCTGGTTACTCACTCTGTCTTGGTTCCAGGCCTATTTGTTCGTTGAGCAAGAACCAAGCTGCCATTTCTCTATCTTTAGTCGAGGAAGAGTACAGAGGGGTAGTTAACATAACCATTTAGGCTATGTGGCTACAACATTTTCTCACTGAGTTGGAAATTAAGTTTCATCGGTCGATCGTCATCTAGTGTCACAACCAGATCACTTTGAAGTTCTGTAGAGATCCAGTTCAGAGGCAGCAGATGAATCACATCGATATCCACATGCACTACATCCAGGACTTATTACATGAGGGTATCATCAACCTATAGTTCTATCCTTCAGCAGAACAGATGACAGATATCTTCACCAAGACCTTCACTAAGAAGAAGTTCCATTCTCTGCGAAGTCGTGTTGGAGTGAAGGACACAGTTACCTAGCAACTGTAGTTCTTATTTTTACATACATTGTACCTTGAGGGGGGGATTTTCCCATGAGGTTTTCCCTCTTTCTTCACTTTATTTCAGTGTACCTAACATGGCCTCGTTGTCGGGACCCATTCTTTATTTTCACCATAGTGATGTTCAGGGGGGTGTTGGAGTTACTTCACACACACCTAGGATTTATTTTTCCTAAGGTTTTTCCTTGTTTATTAGTCATAATTAGTCATTATCCAATCTCCTATTTTTAAGGGAGAATATTCCACCTGGAGAATATTCTCTTTCAGTTAACACGTCAGTTTGACTAGTTGAGTTAAGTTTAGATGTTGCATTGGTTTTGTCACCATGCAACATTGGGATCCTCAACATGCTATTGCACACTTTCCTTGGGATCATCACCAGAATAGCGCATTACCTGTGATTCCCTGATATACTCCTTACTACTCTTTGTTCAGTCAGTTAACTGAAGACTAGTTGACTAGTTAACTCAGCTAGGTGGCAGTTCAATCCCGTAACTTCCTGAGAGACTAGACTAGGTGGCAGTTCACTCTCGTAACTGTTGGTGTGTGTCCAGATCACTCTAGACCACCACTATGGTGCATTGGTTCTCCTCCAGTGCACACTCATTGAGTTATAAAGAGTATATCATGTGTAAATTATTCATTATTCATAACAGTTAATGATAATTCTTCTATTCTTTCTCTCCTTCTTATTCTTTCTCAAATTATCTCTACAAATGTGTGTATTATTGTTTATCTAGATCTATTTTGTGCAGGTTCAACACATTTACATGCGACCAATCCATCTCTTTCTATCAATTCAAATGGTCCACAATAGCGGGGTGCTAGCTTGGTGCAAGTTCCCATTCTTAGGGAGTTGTTCTTGGGCTTCAGCCTGATATACACATGATCTTCCACCTTGAACTCCTTATGATTTATTCTGCTATATGCATGGATTTTTTTCCTATCCTAAGACACTTTCAGGTTTTGCTTAATTCTGATCACTTAATGTTCCATTTCCTTAAATATATATTGTCCAAGTGTGATCCTACCTACTGGGTTATCCCAAATAATCCAAATAATACACTTATGGCCATACAAAGCCTCAAATGGGCTCATTTTTCATTGAATCTTGATAGCCATTATTGTAGGAAAATTTTACGAAGGGTGCATTTTCTTCCCAATACTTGGGCTGATACATAACATGCATCCTTAACATATCTTCCAACACTCTATTTCCCCTCTTGGTATGTCCATTTGTTTGTGGATGGTAGGTTGTGTTTAATGCTAATTGCATTCTAAATTATGAATTACATTGTAGCTAGTAATCTACAGTAAATAAATCAGTAAGAAGAAATTTTGGTTTTATGTTATTCTACAAGTAGCGTTCCCTAGATGGGTTGGGGGACATTACAAAACCTAGCTAGCAGAAAAGTCACACAAGCTTGTGAGAGAAAGAAGAGAGGAGAGAAAAATAATGAATTGTATTAACTGTATTCCACACTCAAAGAGTGAATAATTTACAATAGATATAGGCTACATGGGTAACTAATGCACCATAGTAGTGATCTAGAGAGATGTGAACACCCACAGATAGACTCTAGATTGAACTACCACCTAGTCCTAGTTAAGTGGCCATGGAGTCATCAGTTAATAGACTAATCACTAGTGATGATCATGAGGTATGCATGGAACACTTGGTGATAATACTAAGGTTTCCATGCAAGACTCCACTCCACTAGTCTAACTAAGGTGTAACTAACTCTGAACTAGATAGGATGTGGCACCCTCATCTATGGGAGAATATTCTCATATAGGGGATAATATATATGACCAGGGGCACCCTTAACATAGACTAGTAAACTTAGTAAAATAAATACTAGGTGGGTGTAAAATATCTCTGAAAATTATCACTCATACATCAACCTCCTAGTCCTTCTTCTTGTTCCCACGTGGCTCTGCAGTCACCATATTGCAATGGATCTTGTTTTCATCCCATGTTTTCAACAAATCAGGACAATAATCTATGACATGCTTGGGGCTATAGCAGTAACCAAAAAAGCGCATGGTTTAGTACAAAACCTTGACACATGACCAATATCTCCACAATTAAAGAAAGTGGGGGGTTTGCCTCCCCCTTCTCCATATCCTCATCTGTGACCACATAAATATCGGCCTCTAGGACCTCCTTGGTATCCACCTCTCTTAGCACCACCACAATCACCACCTTTTTGTTCCTCCTAGGCTTGAAATACATCATGGGAATGATATTACATCAACCAGAGTGACCGACAGTTGTTGACATGATGTCCCACGGACTTATAGAATTCATAGAATGGAGTATGATGCATCTTTTGATATTTCTCCAGTATAGAGTAGTGGTTTTGTACATGGTCCCACTGTTTACAAATACTGCACCAGTCAATGTGAGGCCCAGTTGGAAATGGACTCAGTGCACCTGTCACCACATAGTTTCCAAGTACAAGGCACTCATCTCTGTGATTCCCCTCGGACCGACATGTGGTACACCACACATGCTCATGCATGTATGTTTCCTTCACCATATATTTTAATTGCATCATCAGATTGTCCAGTTGTGACTACATCTGCACTAATCCTATCGATGTCTCACCTCCTCCCGATGTAGCCTCCAAGTGCATTGCAATTTCCACTACTTATTCTTGATTCATCACCTTCTATTGGGTGTGTGGGACTCGGATATGGGAAAGTAACCCTACAATAAACCATTCTCTATTTTGTACATCCTATATTTGGAATGCCAACCTATCCAACAAAATCTTGAACCTTTGGTCATAATCCCACATGATTTCTCCTTGTTTATGCTTAATCTCCTTTATCTATATAATAAATTGAGATTATAACTTGGGATTTTAAAATTCCTTAAGTATATCTCTTGATATTTGTTAGGTACCTTGTCTATCTTGTTGGTGAAATGGCCTTATACTCCGTATACCACATCAAGGCCCTATCCCTAAATGTGGTCTCAAGTTGTGAAATCTTCGATGCCTCGTCTGCTATCTTCTTCACATACCATATTTCTTTGCATGTGAACCAATGCTTATCTGTATCATCTCTACCCATTCCATTTAACACAAGTAGTACTATCCTAATTTTCCATCCTCAATCTTGAAACATTTCCTCTGATCTGACTGTTGGGTGTCAGGATACTAAATACCGATACTCTTCTTGGTGAAGTAGCACTGACTTCTCCTTCTTCTTCACTCATCGCTTCTCTTCTTTATTCTCCTACTCTTTCTCCTTCTCCAATCACCTCACTATCTATTTTTCTTTCTTCTTGATTACAAATGCGCAAGGGTGGTGGTTCAAAGTGGGGGGGGGGGGTAACTCCATATTATTCTAACATATCTTATGAGGTGACCCAAAGAGTTTCCTACCCATAGCCACTCAAGATCATCTACTATCGCTAACTCTTCTCCCACGCCACTAGGGGATCCTCCATCTTCCTCTCCTATTTGTTGTCCTCTACTTTGCACCTCATCTTCCTCCGAAGTGGTGGCACTCGAAAACAACCAATGGGTTTGGAATTTTTCTTCTGGGCTCCTACAACTATTACTACTACTACTATTGGTATCCCCAATAAACACCCTAATCTCATTTTACACACCTCTTCGCGAGCCTATCCTCATATGTACTCCTCTCTGGCACAACACACTCTCTCGCATTTCCTCCTATTGTGGTCTCCTTCCTCTTCATCCTGAGCCTGACCCCTCGTTTCATGCCCCTTGCTAATTTCGTACTGCTTCTTTGTTCTTTTTTCCTTCTTGACTCAACTCTTCTTACGTACCTTTTAGCTCTCTCTCTCCTTTGCGCCTATGGGTCCATTCTACTCCTCACCTCATCTCAACAAATTTTGTATCCTCCTCAATGGATCCATATACTCTTTCACTTTTCTCACGTCTTCTCATCCCCCCCCCCCCCCCAACGCTAGGGGACTCTACTTATCCCTCCTGTCAGGATCCATGCACATCATCCCTTTCTCCATGAACATCATCTTTATCTAGAGTGGGATTTCTTCTAGCAACCTTATTCTAGGACCTTTCGTAAACTTCCTCTCATATTCACTAAAATAATCAATGTATTCCACAACAAATTCAATTATATACCCCTCATTCATTCTAGAAAACTAGAAATCAATGGCTCAAGTCCACTTGCTACATAATTCATTTAGTCTATCAATTATGGCTTGATCCCAAACTAGTAGATCTAGAGGCCTCAAAGAAGTATTGGTAGTAGTCTTCCTCTTCAACCATTCATACAATACATAGGGAAATTCAACAAATAAAGTTTCATGCATATCAGTCTAGAGATTCTTATCTTTCCATCACTTCACATTGAATATTAGACCTTGAGTTTCCTACTGAGAAAAATCATATTCCTTCACATTTAACCAATATTGAATTTCTTCCTGAGATGGACACCACCTCATTCATCAACTTTATCATCCAATACAATACTTTCACGTCCTGACAACAAAACCATTTTCTGATTCATTTCATGCTTGTGTGCGTCTTTATTAATTCTGGGGGGTTGAAGACACAGGGTTCATCTAGAGTTTGACCAACAAAAACCCCAATGCATTGACATATAAATCCTCATCCAAGACTAAGGAATGTCTCACCCAATATTACATGAGGATCATAGAGACCATTTGGTATTGCATCGGCGATGAAGGACTAATCACATAGAGATCCATTAGGGATTGCATACTTGAAACTCATTGCAAGTTATTTAATAGATGACAAAATATAACAAAGACAACACATTCAATCAAACACATAATTGACACATCATAGGTTCAGAATAAATACATATTCATTATCATCCTCATTCAATAATTCACAGATATACATTAAGTAATCCATATATTGACAATAACAAAGCCTTTCTCTGTTATCTAATTTCCCAATATTACATTACACAACACCATGTTCTTTCTTCAAAATCTACAAGTATGACAGGCTCGAGATTACAACCAGAGACATTACAGTAGATATGATCACATAGAGATTAACAAAAACAATACCCACAACTGTCATAGTAGCAATCCATAGAATAACAAGTGAGATAACTAGCTAACTAGATGACCAACTAGAAACCAAAAACCCAACCCTCTTTCTATTGTCGTTGCTTCCTTTTATCTATTTCTCATCTCTGGCACTTTGTCTCTTTCAATTCTACCCCAGTCGTTCTTCTATCTTCTAATCCTTCATAATTATGTCACCTACCTGCATTCCACGAAGCCTTTCTGGAATTGAGGAAATCTTAACTACATTGCCAACTCATCTACTTTCTTCTCCACGTTCCCTTCTGCTACTGACATTAATCATTCGGGTTGATTTCTTGAAGATCCTTTTCTTCATTATAGCATGCATGCATTTTCTTCTTGATTTTAGACACGTATCAAAAAACTTGGACTAACGCGCATTGGCAGAACTCAAACTAGCGCGCATTAACAAAACTTGTTCTAGTGTGCATGCCTCCTTTTATTCCTTGCACCACTTCTTGAGTGTGCAAAAAACTGGAATGAGCACACACAACTTTGTCTGTACATGCATGTGATCCTTACCCAAAAATTTGGGTGCCAACATGATACAATCTGATCCAACACTACTACAACTATCCACTATAGTTGTGGAAATCCAACTTTCATGAAGAAGATTTCCCAAACCTTCCAAGCCTTGCATGTCCAAACCTACTATTACAACATTACTTCAACCAAGTTTTCCATGATCCTATACATTGAACTCTCATGATTATCATTGTCACTTAGGATTCTCCAAACCAACCCCATGAGAATGTATGTCCTTATTCCTAAAATGGTATTTTTGTGTTACAATTCAATTTTCCTGTACAATCTTGTTGGACCAAGGAAAATTTGGCACCTTTGCCTCCAACCATATATTCACCCTCCTTGACTCAACACTCAAAAATAGGGTGGCAAGTGGACATAACAACCACCACCCTCAACTGCTCCAACAATCTATCCAAAGTGTTCTAATTCAAATGAGCCAATTGAAATACTTCCATACCTCTTTCCTAAGAGAGGCATGTCTGCACCAATACTTCAGGCACTTTCAACCAATGATCCTTTCAATCTCTGGGTCATCTAGAAATCATCTGCAACCTTCCCAAGGATTTAATTTCCTCATCCTAATTCCCTATTTACAAAGGTGGGAGAGAAACCTCCAAGTCATCTTAGTATATGTTCTCGGTTGCACGATAGAGGTTGACTATTAATTTTTTCTTGGTCAAATCCTTCACTATTCTCCATCTATCACATAGAACGAAAATTCCTTGTTCCGCCCAAGAAAGTGTTCATTTATTTGGAACTATTGTTGTGGCTACCCATGGAAAATACTTCACTTATTCCTCAAGGTTGTCAACCTGTCTCCCACAACTCAACAAATATTCTGAGGAACCCATGCACTAGTTCTCTATATTTGACAAGAAACTTCCCAACCAATCATCATTATGGAGAAGAGGATGGCATGCTACCATCACAAGTTTTTAATAAAATATATTCTTCACAATATCCCCCCTTCAAAAAACTTGGCACCTTTAAGTGCCCTTAGGATCCACTATGTACTCCATCACAACTAGCTACGCATGGCTTTGATTAGTGAGTGGAAGATGGAAGGAAAATGATAAGGCCACATACAACAATGGAAACACAAATCTACCTAATTTACACCAAGGGATTCATCCTAGAAACCCATTGTTATGAATTTATTCCAAAAACCCCACCCAGACCTATTGTTAAGTCATCCAAAATATCCAATGTTCCCTTTGAATTTTTTGGCACTTAGGTTTCTCCCAAGACTATTGACTCAGCCATCAAACTTGGTTTCACTTGGACTACCTCCAAGTAAACCAACTTAACCTTCAAAGAATATTTTGTCACAAAATTCGGATAATACAAGAAACAAGGAACAACCATACCTCTCAATGAAGGAAAAAATAGTTGAATCAATTAATCTCCTTCTATGACATCTATGTCACACCAAATCATGGCCAAATAATTTGTCCCAAGTATCAATGACTCATATCTACCTTGTTGCCTCAAGCCTGCAGCAAACCTAAAAAAATAGGTCAAACTATTTCACACATATCACTATCTTAGTTTTCTGCTATACAGAGGCACAAAGTCCACAATCTTCAACCTTCAATTCAATATGTGGTCACTTGTCAACTCATCCCAAAGTCTTCCACTTCACAATTTTTCCCAAGTGTGATAAGAGTGCTTGAACAAATTTGAAATTAGTATTGAAGTGCACCACAATTCACCAAAATAGTTGTAATACCACCTGTCACGAAAGTGATAGTGGTTAATAGCACCAACTACCACAACCAGATCAGATACCACCTTTCATAGAGGTGACAGTGGTGAATACCACCCAAAATCTACTATGATGTCACTTGTCATGAACCTGCAATCTGCCTTGATTTTTTCTATGTCTTGAAGTTTCCCAAGTCATTCTTGTTGGATTTTCCTTATTTTACAAAGCATTAGTGTTACTAGTGTTCTTTTACTTCATTACAATTAACATATATATCATTTACTAAGTAGTATCAACATAAACAAGAGACATAAAAGAACACAAGATATTTATCCTAGGAAAACCCCAAATGGGGGAAAACCCCAACAACCTTTCTTAGATAGATTTTGTTCACAAAGAAACTCCAATCAGATAAACACTAGAAGAAGTGCTAGCTTAACCATAAATACCACCCCAGCTGCAAAAACAACACCATACAAAGGTATCACACCTCTTCAAGGAGTAGCGCACAACAGAGAGATACCAATACTGAGCAATAATAAACTGTGTAGTTGCAACTATTGTGTCACCTCCTCCAAACTTGTGCCTTGCTTCTATGTAGCTAGGAGAGTGTGAGTGAGTTAAAAATGAGCTAAGGCACCTCCTTATTTATAATCTTCATATCCTTATAGCTGGGTCAACTTCTCTTCTAGGAAGGCATATTTTCATTATACTTTATTCTTCTGGGTCGAATTCCCTTCTAGGGTATTTCAACATCTATCCAATGGATCTACTGCTTCTGGAATATTCTCCGCATCTAAGAAAGGTCATCTAGAAGGGAAATATCCTCCTGCAGTTACCAAAACATCAACACTCTCTCTTAGCTAGGGAGGCATCTTTTACGATGTCTTCATCTGGTAGTCCACTAACTACTCTACAATATACTAGCTAGCACATGGCTGCTACAATGACTTTGGTAGCTCGAATCATCAGGCACAATCTCTGTGATAAAATGGTAGCACACACAGCTACATCCAAACAATCTGGTAATCTCTATGACAACCAACTAGTAGCACACAGCTACTACAATGTCATCCAATAAATAAAAATTGTTGACAAGTAGTACACAACTACTCTCCAGTGACACATGGTCACTGCTAGTGGAACACATCCACTGTACTAGCACAAAGATATTGTTCGGACTCACAGAGCCTCTTCCTTATACATCCTATATGTTGTTGGGGTTACAAATACAATGCAGAGAGTGAACAAGAAGATGAGAATCCTGAAAATTTGAAGCATGTTGAAACTGAAAATAGCAAGATTAGAAACACAAACATAATATTAAAAGGTGAATTGAGTAGTTGTGAAGAAGATAATTACAAGCTTGAAAAGACCATTAATATCTTGAAGAAACAATTAGAAGATTATGAGAAACTGAAAGAAGAATTGGATCACACAAAAGGGGAGCTACTATTGACAACAAAAAAGTTGAAGAAGTTCGAAAAAAGCACTGAAAAATTAGATGAGATCCTTAGCAGTCAAAGATCTCCAAACGACAAGACAGGAATAGGATACAATGACAGTTTGAAGACAACAAAACAAGAGAAGGAAGTTGAAAATGATGAAACCAACACTCCAAAACAAGTTGAACAACAAGATAGAAGACTAGAATTCAGAAGGAATGAGACATTAAGAAGATCCCCTCCCATCAGGTATGAAAGAAATCATTACGAAGGAAACTACAAAAGAATAGATCGTGAACCCAGATGGACCACACCACAAAGAAGATCACTTACGCCTACATATCAAAATTTCTTTCTTGGACATTGTTATACTTGTGGAAATTTTGGACACAAGGCAATCAATTGTATAATCAATGAAAGGAATAACTATGCAAGCTATATGAATGGTGAAATAGTAGATATGGAAATGTCCGTAGACCTATCAACATAAATTATAATCCATTTAACCCATTAATGGATCAAAATATTGTATGTTACAAGTGCAATAATCTTGGTCACAAAGCACGAGATTGTGAGATGAAGGAAGATAATCATATGCCAAATGTTTGCATACCAACTACAACATGGAAAAGAAAAGAAATTCCACACAATGAAAATTTTCGAATAACATTGGTCGTGAAAGAATGCAAAGAAGAAGATGAATGGTTCATAAACAGTGGGTGCTCATCTCATATGACTGGAGATCAAAGAAAATTTGTCAGCTTGAAGAAAAAGGTGGAAATGTTGCATTTGGAGATGACTCATCTACCAAAATACTTGGAAAATGAACTTTAAAGATTGGAAATGAAAATGTAAAAGTAGGAAAAATCATATTGGTTGAATATATGAGGCATAATCTCCTCATTGTCATCAAAATATGTGATCAAGGATACACTCTTACGTTTGACTCCTGAAAATGTAAAATCAGAGAAAATAACTCAGGAAGTTTGGTTGCAACTGCAACAAGAAGACCAAACAACATATACATCCTAGACATGAAGAAGAGAGAGAAGACAGAAGCCACACAAAAGGATTCCAAGGAAGAAAAAGTCCCAAAGACAAAAAATAAGGATGAAGTATTATTGAGTGCCACATGTTCAGGGGGAGAATCCCCAAAGAAGAAGGTTACCTTTTGCCATTAAACTCAGGGGCAGAAACCATACCCTTTGCCATTGATGTAAAAGGGGGAGAGAAATTGGGATCATGATGATAAGGGGAGCATGATTGTTTCCATCAATGACAAAGGGGGAGATTGTTGGAAGATTCGTTGTTTTCATTGATGTCAACCCTAGTCATTGGTTTTGGACCGCAAGATTGACAAAGGTATTTGGACATGAAGGAAAATGCACATTTGGATAAAACACCCATGGATGGATAGTACACATAATTTTGTTTCTAGTGGTATGTGGCACGTCACATGGATCCTCATGGTTGAGGACAAATGAATTTTTGAAGATGACAAAGTGAATTGAAGAAGGAAGTACATGTAGGCCCTGAAGATAATTAAAGAAAAGAATTACAAAATAAGAAAGTGTCAAGTCATCCCTAATGTTAAAAGGAAGTGACATAAATGTTATAAATAAATATCATTATACATTCATTCGATACACAAGTCAAATTTCATAGGAAATCAAAAGTAAAGAAGGTCGGATTTCAAGGGAGGATGAAGTCTTTTGGTGATGTGTTCTATATGTTATTTTCAGGTCATCTTACCATTTTCTCTATAAATTGTTTTCTAGAACGATTCAGATGGTGAAATTTCTATGGCATTGAGAAGACATATCAAGGTACATGTGGTAAAAGTTTCAGCTATTGATTCACTATAATTATGGAGATACACTCTGTGGAAGATAGGATTTTTGACCAGTCCTGAAGCTAGTCAATAAACAGGTGTTCCAAGTAAAACCGTCATAATGTCTTCATAGAGAATCCAAATGAAGTGGGAAAAATTTCATTGGAAATATTACAACCTGTGTTTTCTTGTGTACGAGTTTCAGAATATGATGTCAAATATTGAGCGTGGGGCATTATGTACAAGTTCGCTCTCCTGAATAAACCAGAATTGAATAAAGTCTACCATTCTTTATATAACTTCTTTTGGGGGAGGATTCAAGGAGTGAAACTTGGAGAAGTTTCAGAGAACACATTGAGTTAAATTTGAGTAATATTATCTACAGGATCAGAGTATACCAATAATTGAATAATTTCAAAAATTGAAGAAGTCTCAGGAACCATTATCAGGTTCTATGTGATGGTTGGTTGATGGTCATGATTTAATGTAAAGTTTTATTATCTCTCATATATTCTTGGGTGGAAGGAAGGGGAAAGGATGGAGAGTTCAACTCTCTCTTGATATTGTAGTATTGTATCTTCCTCTTGTATGTTTATCCCTCCCTTTACATTTCGAAGTTGTAGCTACCTTTGGAAGTCATTACTTCCCTTGAACAATAACTATTCATTATTTCTCATGTATTGTGGATGGTGTGTTGTGGTGTATTGGTGTAACTCTTATACTATTGTTCATTTCTCATTGGATATAATTGAATGGCTTAGGTATAATTTCAAAAGGTTTGTAAATTTTACTTGATACTGATTCACCCCCCTCTCAGTATCAACAATTGGTATCAGAGTAGGTTGCCTTCATAACAGTTTAACCACTGGAAGGAAAATCTTGAGCAGAGATGGATAACCGTGAGCACATTTCAAATGGGATTCAAAGATTTGATGGAATAAATTTTGCATACTAGAGTGATAGAGTAAAAACTTACCTGACGGCTTTGGGAGTAGACATTTGGTACTCAGTTTTAAATGGATATGTAATCCCAAATAATGTTCCAACTGATCCAAATGAGAAGAAGCTTATGAGTTGTAATTCAAAAGCCAGACATGTTATTCTAGCAGCATTGGCACCAACCATTGCTAGCAAAGTGATGGGTTGCAACACGGCTACGGAGGTATGGGACAAACTCAAGAGAATATATGAAGGTGATCCAAAAGTTAAGCAGGTCAAGCTTCAATGACATAGAAATTGAAAATTTGAAGATGAATGAAAAGGAAGATATTGCAACCTATTTTCTTGAAGGTTATGAAGTTGTTAATTCTATCAGAGGATTAGGTGAAGAGATCGATGAATCCTTGGTTGTACAAAAAGTGTTGAGATCACTTCTATTGAAATATCATGCTAAGGTCTCCGCCATTGAAGAAACTAGGGACTTGACCAAAATGACAATGGATGAATTACATGGATCTCTTACAGCATATGAAATGAGAATAGGTACAGAAAGTGACCAGTCAAACAATGAAGAAGCCTTTAAAGCCATAAAGAAGACAAAAGACAAGGATAACGACCTTGATGAAGAAATAACAAATTTCATAAGAAGGTTCCATAAGGGAAGTGGAAGATACAAAGGTAAGTCTCCTCTCAAATGCTTTAACTATGGTCGAATATGACATATTGTTGAAAACTGCTACTATAAAAAGAGAAGACTCAACAATAAAAATAGATTCTACTCCAAGGATGATGACATCACCTCATATGAGAGTGGTGAAGAAGATAATGATGGAGGAGAAGTCCTCTTCATAACCCAAGAAACCCAGGATGATGATCAGAAGAATTCTAAAGAAGAAGAAATCATTTGTGAAGAAGATTCATATGAAGAAACCAACCTTGATTCCTTTTGGGGTTACAAAGAAAATGCAGAGAGTGAACAAGAAGATGAGAATCTTGAAAAGTTGAAGCATGTTGAAACTGAAAATAGAAAGCTTAGAAACACAAACATAATACTAAAATGTGAATTGAGTAGTTGTGAAGAAGAGAATTACAAGCTTGAAAATACCATTAATAGCTTGAAGAAAAAAATAGAATATTATGAGAAACTGAAAGCAGAATTGGATCACACAAAAGGGGAGCTACTATTGACAACTAAAAAGTTGAAGAAGTTCGAAAAAAGCACTAAAAAATTAGATGAGATCCTTAGCAGTCAAATATCTCCAAATGACAAGACAGGACTAGGATACAATGACAGTTTGAAGACAACAAAACAAGAGAAGGAAGTTGAAAATGATGAAACCAACACTCCAGAACAAGTTGAACAACAAGATAGAAGACTAGAATTCAGAAGGAATGAGACAACAAGAAGATCCTCTCCCATAAGGTATGAAAGCAATCATTATGAAGGAAACTACAAAAGAATATATCATGAATCCAGATGAACGACACCACAAAGAAGATCACTTATGCCCAGATATCAAAATTTATTTCTTGGACATTGATATACTTGTGGAAATTTTGGACACAAGACCATCAATTGTAGAATCAATGAAAGGAATAACTATGCAAGATATATGAATGGTGAAAATAGTAGATATGGAAATGTTCGTAGACCTCTCAACATAAATTATAATCCATTTGACCCATTAATGGATCAAAATATTGTATGTTACAAGTGCAATAATCTTGGTCACAAAGCACGAGAATGAAGAGAGATGAAGGAAGATAATCATATGCCAAATGTCTACATACCAACTACAATATGGAAAAGGAAATAAATTCCACACAATGAAAATTGTCTAATAGCATTGGTCACTAAAGAATGCAAAGAGGAAGATGAATGGTTCATAGCTAGTGGATGATCATCTCATATGAATGGAGATCAAAGCAAATTTGCCAGCTTGAAGAAAAAGGGTGGAAATGTTGCATTTGGAGATGACTCATCTACCAAAATACTTGGAAAAGGAACTGTAAATATTGGAAGTGAAAATGTAAAAGAAGGAAAAGTCCTATCGGTTGAATATCCGAAGCATAATCTCCTCAGTGTCAGCAAAATATGTGATCAAGGATACACTCTTACGTTTGACTCCCGAAAATGTAAAATCAGAGAAAATAACTCAGGAAGTTTGGTTGCAACTGCAACAAGAAGACCAAACAACATATACATCCTAGACATGAAGAAGAGAGAGAAGACATAAGCCACACAAAAGGATTCCAAGGAATAAAAAAATCCAAAGACCAAAAATAAAGATGAAGTATTATTGAGTGCCACATGTTCAGGGGGAGCAACCCCAAAGAAGAAGGTTACCTTTTGCCATTAAACTCAGGGGGAGAAACCCTACTCTTTTCCATTGATTTCAAACTGGGAGAGAAATTGGGATCATGATGATAGGGGGAGAATGATTGTTTCCATCAATGACAAAGGGGGATATTGTTGGATAATTGGTTGTTGTCATTGATGTCAACCCTAGTCATTGGTTTTGGACCACAATATTGATGAAGGTATTTTGGACATGAAGGAAAATGAACATGCAGATACAACACCCATGGATGGATAGTATACATCATGTTGTTTCTAGTGGTATGCGGCATGTCACGTGGATCCTCATGGTTGAGGACAAATGAACTTTTGAAGATGACAAAGTGAATTGAAGAAGGAAGTACATGTAGGCCCTGAAGATAATTAAAGAAAAGAATTATAAAATAAGAAAGTGTCAGGTCGACCCTAATGTTAAAAGGAAGTGACATAAATGGTATAAATAAATATCATTATAAATTCATTTGATACACAAGTTGAATTTCAAAGGAAATCAGAAGTAAAGAAGGTTGGGTTTCAAGGGAGGATGAAGTCTTTGGTGATGTGTTCTAAGGTATGTTATTTTCAGGTCATCTTAACATTTTATCTATAATTTTTTTTATAGAAAAATTCAGATGGTTTAATTTCCATGGTATTGAGAAGACATATCAAGGTACCTGTGGTAAAAGTTTCATCTCTTGATTCGCTATAATTATGGAGATACACTCTGTGGAAGATAGGGTTTTTGACCAGTCCTGAAGCTAGTCAATAAACAGGTGTTTTGGGTAAAACAATCATAACTTCTTCATAGAGAATCCAAATGCAGTAGGACGAATTTCATTGGAAAGAGTACGGCTTGTATTTTCTTGTGTGCAACATTTACAATCTGAGTTCAAGTCTGCTCTCCTGAATAAACTAGAATTGAATAAAGTCTACCATTCTTTATATAACTTCTTTTTGGGGAGGATTCAAGGAGTGAAAC
The DNA here is from genome assembly GCA_009831015.1 of Picea engelmannii. Taxonomy (NCBI): domain Eukaryota; kingdom Viridiplantae; phylum Streptophyta; class Pinopsida; order Pinales; family Pinaceae; genus Picea; species Picea engelmannii. The sequence goes on along the minus strand of ML785501.1, from coordinate 22,345 downwards.
TTGGAGAAGTTTTGGAGAATAAATTGAGTAATATTATCTATAGGATCAGAGTATTCCAAGAATTGAAGAATTGCAGAAATTGAAGAATTCTCAGGAAGCATGATCAGGTTCTATGTGATGGTTGGTTGATGGTCATGATTTAATGTAAAGTTTTATTATCTCTTATATATTCTTGGGTGGAAGGAAGGGGCAAGAATGGAGAGTTAAAATCTCTCTTTATATTGGAGGATTGTATATTCTTCTTGGAGGTTTATCCCTCCCTTTACATTTGGAAGTTGTAGCTACCTTTGGAAGTCATTACTTCCCTTGAACAATAACTATTGATTATTTCTCATATATTGTGCATGGTTTATTGTGGTATATTTGTGTAACTCTTATACTATTGTTCATTTCTCACTAGATATAATTGAATGGCTTCATTATAATTTGAAAAGGTTTGTAAATTGTACTTGATACTGATTCACCCCCCTCTCAGTATCAACAATTTTATCCACTGCACTTCCTATCCAGTCAGAATTTGTATATCCATGCAGCTTCACATATCCACCTGAGACATATCTCAATCCATATCCAACTGTACCATGAAGGTACCTCAACATATGCTTTTCTTCCATCCAATGTACCTTTCTAGGTTCAACCATGTGTTGACTCAAGGTATTCACTGTAAAGCATAAGTCTGGCCTGGTGTTAACCAGGTACATCGAGGATCTAATCAATTGTCTTTACATCGTGGGATCCACCAAATATGAAGATTTATCACTCAAGATATTGAGATTTATCATCATGGGTGTGGTCATGGACTTGCAGTCCATCATCCCAAATCTCTATAGAATATCAACAATATATTTTCATTGGCTAAGGAAAATCTAATCTGATCTCTATCACACTTCCAATCCCAAGAAGTAATGCATCAGACCTAGATCCTTAATCTCGAACTTTGAAGCGAGCTCCCTCTTGCAACCAACTATGAGATTCTCATCTCCTGTCAGAAACAAGTCATCCACATGTAGGATCAATGGGAACCCATCAAATAACTGTCTGATATAGCATATCATGCCCTGGGTTCCTTCTTAGGCCGGTACAAAGCCTTATTCAATTTGCAGACATGAGACTCATTCTCATGTATCTTTTGGTTTCTTTGTGTACACTTCTTCTGGCTACCAGAGCAAGTGTCTCGTCATAATATTCTCCCTCTTGTTGGGAGAATCCTTAGGCCACAAATCAAGCTTTGTACATCTCTATTCTTCCATATGAAGAATGCTTGATCTTGTATATCAGCTTAGAAGTCACTATTGAATTCCCTTCTCATCTCAGAACCACCTCTCACACATCACTCTTCATGATGGATTGATACTGCTCCATCATGGAATCCTTCCATTCCTACTTCTCAACAACTTATTCAACGGTGGAAGGCTCTGAATCAATGATGTTGTTCATAAACACCACATATCTGGAAAACATGTGTGGTTTATGGAACTGAGGAAAAATCTATATCCTAGTCCTTTTGACTCACGTCCTCCTCTGTCACTACAACAAGGTCTATCGAGATAGGGGAATCCTCTCATGAGATCTCACATCTCCTATAATCCTCTGAAGCTTCGATCTATCCTCCTCAACTCATGACACCTATATTTCAGTCCTGGAAGACGTCTCTCTCTCTTATCTGAATATGAGAAGGAATACTTTATGAATGAAAGTCTCTAATCCATTGACTCTCCCTGAGATCAGGCTCACTCTAAATTTGCATGCTCCCTCTGAATCTTGACTCCCTCTAAAATATATCTCCTTATGATTTGGTACATGGTGGGGCCACCTGCCTCACCACTGGTGGAGTCATATAATTATTTTCATGGTATGGCTTATCAATGCCATGCATATGTATCTCCTTTGTGTTATGCAAGGTATCAAGAGAACATGTTGGTTTTACTGCATTGTTTCTAGGTAGGTCCCTTCTGGCATTAACGACTCTTCCTGATGACCTGAAGAGTGGTCAAACTCTACGGTCATCTTTGGATCCTTATGATCCTCATAGTCAATCTCCATAAGAGATAATCTTATTTTTCTTCTTCTTCACATGGGTGTGTACGTTCGTGTACATAGTTCTAGGTCTCAATTAGAGAATTTCTAAATATCTTCCTCCTACAACCATCATCATAACTCCTTCTCAGAGCTATCACTTGTGTCCTGCCCGAAAAAAGAGACAAGAACAACATTTCCATCGTAACCTCCATGGAATGGTTAGTAATCAAGAACATCTCCTAGAGGAAATCAATTTCATCTTGCAAAAAAGTCTATCATCAACAATGAGCATTTTATTAATGGTAATCGTACCGACAGTATTCAGGTGTACCTAAAAATTTGATAGAAATATATAAAAAAAAAATTGTAAAGATTGTTATCCTAGGTACAATACTTTCTTAAGCAACAAAAATATAAAATATCAAACCTGATATGAAAACCTGGAGTCTGGTGTTGTTGTCCTACTTGAGTTTCCTTCTATCGGTCATATGAAAACACCATTTGCTAAACGACAAATTCTTCATCCTTTTATGCCTTTGAATGATCTTAGGATTCTGCTGCATGTGCATGGTGTTTCTTCTTCTCCTTTTCATTTCTATCTGGACATTGAAAGGCATAATTTCCCAGCTTTTGGAAACTATAGCTTCTGATCTTTGACACATCCTTCTTGTAACGAGGTCTCTTAAACTTCTTCGGGATTCCTTCTTTCCTTTTCTTTCTCTTTTTCACTTGGGTATAAAGTGATTTATTTTCATCCTCATTAGTATTTTGTGTCTTGGATATCAGCCCAGATTCCTCTTGAGTGCAATCTAACCATAACTTGTCAAACTTGGGAAATATCCTTCTTACGCAAATTCCTTGGAAAAATGGGTTCCATTAGGGAGGGAATCCATTGATTGATGTGGTCACAAGTTCAAAATATTCTACTAGATATCAGATAGATGCTAACTAATCCTTGATCTGTGAGATATTTATAAAATAGTTGACCATTGTTTTTTACTTGTTCATTGTCATGTTTTTGATTCGATGCCTCAAAGTATGCTTTCGACTGGTATTATTACTTTCATAAATTCTGGTTAGGGAATCAAACATATCCTTTGGTGTATTTAGTTATGGTACATTGGGTATCGGGTGATCCTTGATTGAGTCTGTCAAGATCCTCTTGGCCTTGACCTCATTCTTCTTGAACTTTGCCTTTGCTTCTTAGTCTTCGGGTTCTGGAAGCATCTTCTTGACATGATCCAATAATTCATTCTCTTCTAAAATGAGTTGTATTCTATTCTTCTAGGATCTGAAGTTATATACTCCATCCAATCTATCCTCAACTCTCATACTAGTTGACATTTTCGCTGGTAGAAACCCCAACACTGAAAAAACTTGATTTTTCAATCTTCACCAAACTGCACGTTGAGGGTTTCATGGGGTGCGTTATATTAGGGTGCATTTCTATGTGAAGGAATTATTCCTAATTTCCTTGGGATAGTGCTCGACGAGCTTGACAAAGTATTGCAGATGCAAGGTGTTGCAAGGTGTTGTTGTACTGATCTTCTTTCTAGTGGTTAAACTGTTATGAAGGTAACCAACTTTGATTCCATGTTGGATTTTCCTTATTTTACAAAGAATTAGTGTTACTAGTGTTTTTTTACTTCCTTAACATTAACATATATATCATGTACTGAGCAGTAGCGACATAAACAAGAGATAGAAAATAACACAAGAGATTTATCTTGGGAAAACCCCAAATGGGGAAAAACCCCAACAACCTTTCTTAGATAGATTTTGTTGACAAAGAAAGTCCAATCAAATAAACCCTAGAATAAGTGCTATCTTAACCAGAAATACCACCCCAGCTACAACATCAACACCATAAAAAGGTATCATGCCTCCTCAAGGAGTAGCGCACAAGAGAGAGATACCAAGACCGAGCAATAATAAATTGTGCAACTGTAGCTACTATGTCACCTCCTCCATACTTGTGCCTTGCTTCTGTGTAGATGGGAGACTATGAGTGAGTGAAAAAATGAGATAAGGAACCTCCTTATTTATAGTCTTCCTATCCTTCTAGATGGGTCGACTTCTCTTCTCGGAAGGTGTCTTTTCATTATGCTTTATTCTTCTTGGATGACTCCTCTTCTAGGGTATTTCAACATCTATCCAATGGATCTCTTGCTTCTGGAATATTTTTCGCATTTAAGAAAGCTCATATAGGAGGGAAATATCCTCCCATAACTACCAAAACATCAACAATTTTGGCACATGTAGTCATGCGACATTGCCTTTCCTTGACCACAGTTGCTTGGCCAACCTACGCCTACAACAACCAAACCACGCCTCTTCACCTAAGGTTTTCCCATAACTTCACCTTAGGCTACAACAATTTATATACCCAGCCAAGTTTAAAATACATATTTCATCCAATAAGAACATAGGCCTATGTCCAACTACAACCTTAAAACATCCCAACAATACAACACTTAGCCAATTTCACAACTTAGCCAATATAATAGTATGAAAAGAACACAAACATCCAATATACAATAAATCATACATAGTACACAACACAAGTATGATAGCCAACACCCATAATCCAAATTTATAAATCAAATGAAGTGAAATACATATTCATAGCAAAGAAACACATATATATACAGTAAAACTTGACTTGTATTAATAAAGAGAACCTACTGAAACTGTAAAAATGTAAATTGAAACAAACTTGCTCGAATGGTGGAAGCTTATCTCTGGGAAGAGATGTGACGGCTACACTCATTCGCAAGAAGATGAATGAAATAAGGCTACAAATACCTTTTTAACATAACACATAAATGAGAAAACCCTAAACATCCAAAACCCTAATCCTGGGAGATGAAACACCAAAAGGTTTGTGGGCCTCGATGGGGGGAGTTGACATGTCAAATTCTCGAGGGTGTAACATTTGCATACGATCTATGTTTGGGGAACTCGATACAACATTGGAAAGCTATATCCAAGGATTACATATTCCATTCAGCCTAGAATTTACCTCTATCATGCTAGGTGTTGTTGAGCCCAAAACATGTCATTTAGGGCCTCAAAATGGCCCTGAAATTTTGGGACCCGAAAAACTGTAAAAAAACTACCAATATGGAAATTGTTCTTTGAGCCAGTGGAATAGGTGAGTGGCCACTGATATCCACTTGGATCATTCCTCCCCTCTTAGGAATAAATTTTCTCCATTACGTTGAGCGCCCCCATCAGATGGGGAAACTTGTGTTGAAATTGGCCCCGGGTGAGCCACTTTACTTGGTGTGAGAGTTTCCCTACTCTGACAACCCGATATATGAGTGTACTTGTGCCCTATTGGAAAGTGCCCTTAATATGAGTGTACCTGATCTAATCAATGGCTAATTGTTCTAGGCAGTCATGTTTCATCTATGTCATTTTCAACTACTCTACGATGTCTAATGTGTCCAATAATGGTGGGAATTATGGTTGAAGGAGGTCCACATTGAAAATTGGGTGCAGACCAAGGAGGGGGGGAATACTTAGCTCAAAATAATTGTCACCCACATCCTTCATGATGGTTTAAGGTTCATAGAGAAGTGGATGAATATTCTGATAGGGTCCTATAAGGTGATGTTTCTACAAATGCAACCATACCTTGTCTCCCACCTAAAACTTATGCAACACCCGATGTTGATCATGGCATTGTTTGTACTTAGCATTGGATTTCTATAAAATATCATGTACCTATTGTCAGATGTGTTAAATCCATTCAATAAAATTGGTGGATTTGTTGGCCTCATATGGAGAATGGGATGATTATCCCTGTGTGGATGCAAGGGGCAACATGACATCATTAGGACCCAATGGTTGAAATCCCAACCCCGCCTGAAAGGGATTGTGGGCAGTTGAGATATGAAGGGATTTGTTGTAGCTATGTTGAACATAGGGGAGACTCTCATCCCATGTGCACAAATGTTTGGAGTTGTACATGTGAAATAGGTGCACGATCATTTTGTTGACGACCTCTATTTGGCCATCAATTTGGGGGTGGAAGCAAGTGGATTTAGTGAGCTTGGTGTCCAACAATGACCAGAATCTGAACCAAAATATGCTTAGGAACCTATTGTCTCGATATGATATGATTTTTTGTGGTATCCCTAAGTGTACCCACACCTATTTGAATAATAGCTTGGCAGTGGCCTCCGCTGTGATATTCTTCTTGCAGGTTATTAGGATGGCCATCTTAGAAAACCGATCAACCACCACAAAAACACAATCATTTCCCTACTTGGTTGAAGGAAGTCCTGACATGTAGTCCATCGAGATGGATTCCCATGGCCTATAGAGAGTAGGCAGAGGGGTGTACAAGCCTTTATTCTTAGTGGTTGTTTTGGCAATGGCACAGGAAGTGCAGGGCCTAATATACTTGTTGACGTCTGGGCACAGTTTCAGCCAATATAAATGTTTTTGTAGTACTGCCATGGTATTTTCCATGCCAAAATATCCTGTCATCCAACTGTAGTGAGCTTCCCAAATTAGCTTCGCACGCTCACTTGAAGGAATATAGAGGTGGCCTGGATGGCATAACAGCCCATCCTGAAGATGAAAGTCAATGACAACCATGTCTGTGCCCAACATCTGGTAAGTGGTAGTGAAGTCAAGATCTCTCTTGTAGAGTTGGGGCCAATTGGATGCCTCATGGCCACAAGAGTGGAGCACCATGGTTAAGGATGCAACTAGAGGTTGACTAAGGCAGTTAGTGACATGATTGGTACTCCTAGTATTATATTTGGCATTGATATGGAACTACTACAAGTATGTGGATCAATTTTGATGGTGGTCATTCTATATTTTTCCTTGTGTTTGCATGAACTATAAAGGATTGTGATCATTGTGGATGACTATATCCTTCTCGAGAATATACTACTTCCATTTTTGGCAGGCTTGTACAATGGAATACATTTATTTTTCATAGGTGGGGTACTTATGGATGACATCTAATAGTGTCTCACTATGATATGCCACTGGAGGACCTTGTTGAGTGATAAATGCACCCACGACATAGTCTAAGGCATTCATCTCAATCTCAAAAGGCTTTTGAAGATTGGGTAAGGAGAGTATTGGAGCTTAGCATAAGCGATTTTTCATATTATCGAATGCTTGCTATTGTGACTTCCCCCACATGAGCTTTTCCTTGCCACCACTGATCTGAATTATTTTCGGCACAAAATGAGGCAGATATATAATAAATAAATGTATAGATATGTATCAGATATCCAACAATATAACAAAAATATATCAGAGATACAATAATACACGATTTCTATTAATGAAAGAAATGTACAGACACTATAAAAATACAGAGTGAAAGACTCGCTAGAATGGTGGCATGTTATCTCTAAGAAGAGATGTGACGGCTAATTTCATTCGCAAGATTATTATCGTTACAATGAGGCTCTAAAGGCCTTTTTAACATAATAAAAATCCAAAAACCTAACCCCGGAAGATGAAAATCCAAAAGGTTTGTGGGCCACGATGGCGGTAGTTGATACGTCAACTTCTCAAGGGAGTAAATTTTACATACGATCTCTGTTTGGGGCACTCGATACACCGTTGGAAAGGTCTAATCGAGAAGAAAGATTTTTTACTGGCCCAAGTTAGTTCATTTGGCTACTATCAAGGCCCTAAAACCCCAAAAAACATCATTTAGGGCCTCAAAATGGCCCCGAAAGTTTGGAACCCAAAAAACTGTCGAACAATTGCCAAGATGGAAAACTATTTTTTGAGCCCGTGGAATAGGTGAGTGGTCACTGATATCCACCTGGATCAATCCTCCCTCCTTAGGAAGAAATGTTCTCCATTGCTTTGAGTTCCCGAGGGAGAGTGGGAAGCGTTTGTTGAATTTGAATCTTGGTGAGTTGCTTGCCTTGTTGGAGACATCGTGCTTCTAGGTTTGTGGAAGGTTGTCACAAACCTGTTGATGGCGGGGTTGAATCTATTCAACGGGTAGGGATACATGAGATGTTTGTGTGCAGAAGGAATATTTTCTCTTTTCTACAATCTTGTCGACCCACTTCTGTTGGATAGAAGGTGCTTGGGCCGAGGCTGTAGTGGTTGTAGTATCCTTCTGTTCACCTTTTGAACAGATTGTGAAGAAGTTGAATTTGGTAGTATGAGATACTACTTTGTGACACTATTTAGGTGGGACAATAGTGTTGGACAACTGAGAGGGGGGGGTGAATCAGTTGTTACCATGATTAAACAATTATGCTTCTTTTAAACTCTTTGCAGAAACACTGAATGATGTTCACAATAATGCAGCGAAATAAATAATGGCACTTTCAGTATCATTCATATATATGAGAAACACAAAGACAGATATTTCCCGAGGAAACCCATACAGGGTAAAAACCTATTTTTCTTTATATGATAACTAATAGTTACATTCTTTACATTATCATACATATGAGCACCAACTCATAATGAGGCTACAACCTCTGTTTTGCAAGATGCTACTTGTTGAGAGCACCAACTCTCTGTTTTCTCTAGCACCCATTATAAGGAAGCACCAACTCCCTAGTTTCTCTAGCACCAACTAGAAGGAAGCACCAACTTCCTGAGTGTTTCCAGCACCAACTGGATGGAAGCACCAACTTCCAATCATACAGGCACCAACCTGTATAACAGAGAACAAGAGTTCTCCCTTGCACCACCCTGCCACCCTGGTTTCTCTAGCTGCAACGAGATGGAAGCTACAACTACCTGTGTTCAAGCACCCACTTGAACCTATGAGGACAATAGGCCTCCCTAGCACCTCCCTTCCACCCTGAAATATAAATCTTTKCTACTAAAACTTATTACAGTGATATGATGTTCAACAATGTCTTACCAGACTCATCACTATTYTGTTGCATTTCATTGCTCTATCTGCCTCATTGCCTTTCTGCACACATGACTTGCGTTGTCTATTCTTTTACTTTTTATGCTCTCTGCGCCATGTCCATTCCCTCCACAGTTCCTCTTATATGCAATTCAGCTACTGCACTCTCCTCCTTCTTCACACATGAAACACATTCACCAACAACAACCACAGCAAACCCCAACAGCAACAACAACCCCATCTCTTCTCTATAACGTGTATTTATAGCTTCTGTGCACCTTGTGCATGAAATATTTGCAATTCCTCTGCATTCTCATACCGCGCCAATATCCTCCACATCTCAAGTGCTCTGCGTGATCATCATCGTGACTCTTCAACTTCTCTGGAAGTTCAACCCCTGTGTCTATCATCACTAGGTGTTAAGTCGAGATTCCTTAGCCTCTCTGGCAGTTTGAGACTCTTCGTCTTATCTGTGACAGTCGAGCTCACCTTCTCTGTTTCAGTTATAGACTTCAACGCTCATCCATCTGTCAATCCCTTCTAAGAATAGTCTTCCTTCCCTGGACGAAACTTGGAGACTCTTCATCTCCTCTAGCGATCACACATAGGTCTCTTTGAATTCTCTAGCAGACATCATCAATGGTTTCTGGCAATTTCACTGTGTCGTGCATCAGTATCCCTTTGATCTTGTTCAAATTCATCTGCCCCGTTGGATATGCAATGAGAAAATATGGATAGCCAGAATCAGTGTTCGCAGATCTACGGTCGGGATTGGATTCCGGAGCCCCCCTTCCATTCTATCTTTAAGTAGAGGGGGGGGTCCGGAATTGGGCATGCATCTCTCGAGCGGCCAGGATTAAAGCACCTATATCAATGACGCTCAAGCAATTCCGGACCCCCCTTGCCTTTCTGTATTTAATACGGGGGGGGGTATAGAATGGTGGGGTATAGAGGAAGGGCCCCATTCCTGTCATGTCACCTTTTGTTTCGTTCTCCTCCCCACCTGTCGTCTGTTCTCCACCTGACCGTGCGCCCATATCGCATATCGCGATTTTAGGATTCCTATGGTTATTATTCTTTGACCTCTTCAACTCTCAATCCATGAAACTCCGAAATGTATTGAGATCAACGGTCCAGATCAGACCTTCATTCAATGGCTACGATTAAATCGCAATTTTGCAATTCTTGTTGCATTGTTTCTTTTCCCTCTCCATGTCGTGATTCATGAAACTCCGATATGGAGTTCGATCAATGGTCCAGATCTGATCTTGATTCAACGGCTGCGATTAAGTCGTGATTTCACATATCGCAAAATCGGGATTTCTGTGGATGATATTACTTGACATCTCCAACTCTCGATCCCTGAAACTCCGACATGGACTGGAATCAACAGTCCAGATTCAAACTTAATTTGACGGTTTATATTAGATCGCGATTTCAGATATCATGATTTCGAGAGGTTAGGGAACATCGTTCCTTTGACTCTCCAGTCAGCGAACGAATGATCTATCCCCACGTGTCCTGTCTGAAGATGGACGGTCCTCCTTCTTTCAGGATTTTGTGATTAGATGATTGAAGAAAATTTGTGTCCAGGACAGAGCATAGTTGATTGATTCAAAAGAGCGCAGGTCCATAGGATCTTTTCACAAGAAGCCTGGCTCTTAGCAGAGTTGCAGCAAGCGAAATTACATAAAGATCAGCGCTGATACCTTTCTCAGGTATTATAGTTGAGTGCACCAAGTCAGGGGGATCCTGAAGAGAACAGTTTTAAATCCTTTGTCCTTGATGTCAAAGGGGGAGAAATGAAAGATATATTGCCATCAATGTCAAAGGGGGAGATTGTTGGAAATATGGCTACAGCAGAGATGATGCAGATGATCAAGGTTGTCATTGATGGCAATCGATTGTTTATGGAGAACAGAGGCAGGAATGTTTATGGAGAACAGAGGCAGGAACATAGAAGCTGAAACACAGACGCTGCAACACAAATGCGAACTGCTGAAACACAAGTGTTGAATCACAGATGCTGAAACACAAGTGCTGAATCTCAGATGCTGAAACGTAGATGCTGAAACACAAATGCTGAATCTCAGATGTTGAAACGTAGATGCTAAAACGAATGTTGGAACACGACTGCTGAAACACGACTGCTGGAACACGACTGCTGGAACACGGATGCTGGAA
>ML785500.1:420479-430568 GCA_009831015.1 Picea engelmannii | reverse complement strand
GTTTGAATCGTTCTAGAAAAAATGTTATTGCGAAAATGGTGAGATGACCTGTAAATAACATACCTTAGAAAGAATCATCAAAAGAATTTATCTTCGCTTGAATTTCGGCCTTCTTTACTTCACCTTCCCTCTGAAACTCTCCTTATATATACTTTGGTTACCTCAGTCATTTGTATAGATTAAATAGGCTCAAGTGCAATTAAAATGAGAGACCCCTGCCTCTTATTTATACTTTTATGTAGCTTCCCTCAAGGGGTTACCTTCTAACCATCTTAAACCACTTTCCTTATTTTAGAGCTAACCCACTTCTAACCACTTGTCCACTTAGTAATTTCTCCATTAACTTTAGTATTTAAATAATTTGTTTTGTATCCACTTTGACTTATAGTACACTTACCACTTCACTTTATTATTTAAATAATTTATTCTTTGCAATCACTTCTGACTACTTTGACCTTTTGGGGCTTCTAGATGATTCATGAGGGTTCTCCAACTTGACATGGCCATAACTCTCTAATCGTGAGGAGTTATGTGACGTTCCACATACCACCGGAAATGGAATGACATTTTCTATCCATATAGAATAGTCTTACCTTAAAATGTTTTAAAACTCATACCATTATACATCAGACAAACTTGGGTCGATGTTAGCCCTTGACCAAGTTTTGGAGATCCTTGGTCATGTATGACCTCTTTTGGGACTTCAACAGGTTGGTCAAAGGCAGAGCGCAAGTCGAAGCAGAGATCGCAGGATCTCGACCCCTTTTTAGGGCAGTTTTTGGGATTAGGGTTTATGTAATGGGTATGGGATGTTGACCCATGGGTTTACCCATGTTTAGGCCCATTTTGTAATATATAAATAGAAATCTAGGAAATGTAAGTAAGGGGTGCTAAGGGTAATGAGGCCAATGTGCTAAGTGAGAATAGTTGTGGATGCTTTGTGCATGCTATGTGTTAAGAACTTTCAGAGCTATGTGCAAGTGATTGTAATAAGCTTATGTATAGACAGTAAGAAGGCTTTGTGCCTAAACCTAGCTCGGGGAGAAGGATATGGAGAGGTGCGCGTAGATCTCCTATCCTATGAGGAGTGGGTTCTGAGGCTTTGTGAATGTAAGGAGATTGACAGAAGATAATAAAGAAGTCGAAGAATTGGTGGACGTAGCCCCACACTGGGGTGAACCACGTATATCCCATGTTATGGTTTGTTTGTGCATTATGTTGTATGTTCGTGATCTTATTTATGCTTAGTGTTGATATATTTATGTATGATGAATCTGGTATAATAGCTTAGTGCTTGGTAAGGTGAATGAATGGTATATGTGATATATCTCTCCATGTTAAATTGCTTAAATGTGCTAGATCTTGTTGAATACTGCGTTGCTCTGTAATTAGGTTTTTGATCTGCGATGTGAACAAAGGTTAAATACTGATGAATGTTAACTGTTAAGTTCTTTGTTAAGAGTGGTGTAATCACATATCTGTGTCCCAGCTAGGTTACATACATTTGAGTCCTGCAACCACCCCTGCCTCTACCAGGGATGATTTTAATGATGGAAATTTATTTTAAAATGTAGAAGCCTTGACGAATCTTATTAATCCTTCATATGCCAACTATAAAATGTTTGGAGATATTTTTGTAAAAATACTGAAATTTGTAAGGATTTTGTATAGTTTGTATAAATTTTTGGTGATTTTTAAGGTAAAATAATTTTATCCTATAGAATTTGGGCGAATAATTTTTATAATAACTAATATTTTTGGGGGAAAAACCTTGGAAATTTAGCCCATGAAAGAAATTTATCCCCTAAAATCATCCTTGGGGCCCTCTACCTCGGGTGAGACTTCATCTTCTTCGCAGATGTTGCCGAAAGGGCCAGTAGTTAGGGTTTTTTTGGTGCATTGTTGAAGTGTTGAACCCTGGGTCTGCCCCTGTGCCAACAAATGGTTCCGTTGTCTGGACCTGAAACTGTGATTGCTGGGAACTGAAGAAAATAAATCTTTGTGCATAGATTTGTTACTTTAGTGCACAATATTCTACTTGACTTGTGAAGCTCTGTACTGAGAAGAGAAGTCTGATCTGAAGAAAAGAGGTAATATATTGAAGCTTTGTGCTTTGAGAAAGGTAATATAAGTGATTTTTTTTTTGTTTCGAAAGAATGGATCTAGGTATGTTTGATAAATTTTGTCCTAATCTGAAAACTAGGGCATAGTTAGACGAAATAAGATTTGATATGAATAGATCTGATAGAAATAATGAAAGGTATGTTATCCCTATGCATAGAAAGAATTTTTGGACTAAAAAATGGATGCAAGATCCTAGAAAGAATTTTTTGCAGGTTAGTTACTGTGATCCCAGTGCGCAGTACATGAAGGGTTGGGGATCATTTAAGAGAAACAAAGGATTAACCCTTTGTTATAGTTGCAGAAGCCCGAGACATCTTGCTAAGGAATTCCCTGGCAGAAGACCTAGTTGTCTTTGCTGTAAATCTATGGACCATGAAGTTTTGGATTGTCCTAGAATGATTGCTAAGGTTGAAAATATGAATATGAAACAAGAAAATGATGAGACAAGCCAAGAAACTAAGGATATAATAGAACCCCAAAAAGAATCAGAGACTGTATTACTACAGATGAAAGAAACCTTGAATGATCATAGAAATATCAACTTATCAAAGGTCTTAAAAGAGAAAGAGTAGATAGAAACAAGAATAGGAGACTTTGACATAGACTGCGTCATGAGGAAACACAAGTGAATATCATGACAGTAATAACTTGGAAAATTTTGGGAAATCCTTCTATGGTTCCTTCATTAGGAGGAATAGGATTATTTAGAGGAAATATGATAACCCTATGTGGAATATTTACCCATATATCTATGAGTACTCATTGCACTTCAAAAGAAGAAGAATTTGAGATCGTTAAGTTTGTTGAGAACAACGCCCCATTTGCTATCTTGCTAGGAAAAACCTGGATTGAGAAAGATCATATACGAAGGAAACAAGAAGAGGAGGATGTAGAACAAAAAAAGAAAGAACTAAGAGATTTCATGGCTATGATAATAGTACACTTGATAGAAAAACAAGAGAACCAGTCGAAGCTACTAAATACCAAAAATATGGATGTCGAAGTCGGAAGGACACAGGAAGACTGGAGACACCTATCTGTACAAGAGAGTAGAGAACCTACCCCAGACAAAGAAGAAGTATTACCTTTGAATCCTATGAAATATCCTCCACAGTGCGAAGTTATCATGCCAAGAGGAGATAAGAATGATAATGGAAAGAGGAAACCAGTAATTCAGATCACAGGAAAGAAGGCCAGAAATCTTTGTAAGAAGAGGGAAAAGTTAGAAAAATTGCAAGAAGCTCTAGAAATAACTTTGTAGAAGGAAGGTTTCCAGAATTTCAACTTCACCGGAATACTAGTACAACACAGAATGACACTTCTCCATGACGAAGAAATATGACTATTGGAGGCAATATGACTGTTCGATCGACGCTCCCGAATGGTTAGGAAAGCAGTTATGGCCCGAAATTTCACCATTGGACCGTTGGGACCATGCCATAACGGATGAAATTGCATTGATTAAGGCTTTGCAGCTGAAGAGGGTTATTGAGTCTTTCCCTTGTATGACACCGAATACCCTGGACAGGTTCAGATCCCTTATGAAGTTCCGCGCAGATAGGCATTTTATTTATATTACTGCACACACAAACGAAAGTAAAGAAGAGATTCAGGCCTACTACAAGCTCACAGAGGAGGACCTGGATGAAATCATTAAGGAATGGCCCGTGGAGTTCCTTATACCAGTCGACTAGGCATCATTGTCCAATCCCAATCTCATTAGAAGTCTGGTGGTTACTCGTGAAGAGTATGATGCACCTAATAGCAGTAGGAAGAAAAAGAAGGAAGATGTACAGGAAGTAAAAAAAACATCAGAAGAGACTGCCTCAGATTCATCTAATGAAGGAGGAGATGATGAAGTGGACAAAGAAGAAAAAGAAGGGGAAGAAGATAAGAAGAAGCAAGGCGAAGTAACACCGCCAAGGAATCCCCTTGAAAAGGCAGAGACATCCAAGAAAAGAAAGGTTTCCCCCATGAAACCTACATCACACAAGAAGTCCAAAGCAAGTAAGCGGAAGCTGCAGACTATACGCATGGTCCATGACTTTGACTTCATTATCGCAGTTGTATCAGATGCCTCGAAAGATATTTTTTAGAGAAATGAAGCCAAACAAGAATCCATGTATGATAGAATTGAGACAGAGATGAGAGGAGTACATCAATCCCTTCACTCCAGCCATGCAGTGTCCACTGCGTCCCCACCACCAGAAGAACCAAAGTTGGGAGATGAGCCTACCCAGCTCCGCATAATAGTTGATGCGACCGAAGCTCGCCTTCGTTGCGTACAGGAAGAAAACGACCAGGCCTCAATGGCCCTGAAGCAAGCACAAGAGGAAATGATAGAGAAACGTCGAGTTGCGCAGTAGGAGAAGGATGACCTCCAAACCATGTTCGAAGAAAATAAAGTGAAAATCCAGCAGGAGAAAGAATAGTTGCTCACGGAGCAGGTCAGAGTTAAAGAGGCAGTCAACAGAGCACTTCTCTCTGTGATGGGCTTAGATCAAATGGAGGAATACCCAGTGGAGAATCAAGTGACAAAGCTTGTTGGAGTCATTCAACAGCTTCAACAGAGAGTCGAAGAACTAGAGCTACAAATAGTGCCAAGCACTCCACAGGAAGTGCGAGACCAGAGAGAAGAAACTGCCCAGAGAACAGTTGAAAGAATCAAAGCATTAGTTGTGGAATGTAAATAGCTAAGCAGTCACAGTGCGCAGACTTATGAGGGCCTTATCGAGGACCCTAGATTGAAGACACTGGAGTCGCAGCTCTAGGAAGCAAAGCAGAAAGCAACAACAGTAAAAACACAGTTGAAAATCTTGTCCGCAGTTGAGAGGATGAAAAGATCCCAAGAAGAGCACACAGATCAACAACAGGTCCATGCCATACAAAGAAAAGTCATGGAAGTGACTCAGAAGCTCCAGCTAGTCCAAGATGTAGCTTGCCTACTTTTTGAGGAGATTGAAGGCCGAGGAGTAGAGCTAGAACAAGTAGTCACTTTGGTAGAAAAATTCTTAGAAGGACCTGTGAACGAGGCATTTATTCAAGAGTTTTTCGAGCAGGAGGCCTTGGCACAACAATAGGTTGAAGTAGCTCGAGCCAAGAGAGAGGATTTTGAGGGAGAGTTACCCAGACCAGAGTGACTCAGGACGAGTCACAGGTGAGTGTTGGGGGCCTTTTGGCCCTTGACCAAGTTTTGGAGATCCTTGGTCATGTTTGACCTCTTTTGGGACATCGATGGGCTGGTTGAAAGCATAGCACAAGTCAAATAAGAGATCATGGGAGCTCAGTCCCCTTTTAGGGCAGTTTTTGAGATTATGGTTTATGTAACGGGTATGGGATGTCGACCCATGGGTTTACCCATGTTTAGGCCCATTTTGTAATATATAAATAGAAATCTAGGCGATGTAAGTAAGGGGTGCTGAGGGTAATGAGGCCAATGTGCTAAGTGTGAATAGTTGTGGATTCTTTTTGCGTGCTTTGTGTTAAGAACTTGCAGAGCTAAGTGCAAGTGATTGTAAGAAGCTTATGTATAGATAGTAATAAGGCTTTGTTCTTAAACCTAGCTCAGGGAAGGAGGATCTGGCGAGGTGCACACAGATCTCCTGTCCTATGCGGAGTGGGTTCTTAGGCTTTGTGCATGTAAGGATATTGACATAAGATAATAAAAAAGACGAAGAGTTGGTGGACGTAGCCCCACACTAGGGTGAACCACGTATATCCTGTGTTATGGTTTCTTTGTGCATTATGTTGTATGTTAGTGATGTGATTTATTCTTAGTGTCGATATCTTTATGTATGCTACATCTGGTATGCTATCTTAGTTCTTGGTAAGGTGAATGAATGCTAGATCTGATCTATCTCTCCATGCTAAGTGCTTGAATGTACTAGATCTTGTTGAATACCGCACTGCTCTATAATTAGGGTTTTGATTTGCGATGTGAATAAAGGTTAAATATTGATGAATGTTAACTTATAAGTGCTTTGTTAAGAGTGGTGTAATCACAGATTTGTGTCCTAGATAGGTTGCAAACATTTGAGTCCTGCAACCACCCCTTCCTCTACCTCGGGTGAGACTTCATCTACTTCGCAGGTGTTGCCGAAAGGGACAATATTTAGGGTTTTTTTGGTGCATTGTTGAAGCGTTGAACCTTGGGTCTGCCCCTGTGCCAACAGTCCATTACCCAAACCTTTGTGCTATCAGAATTCACTACCAGACTTTCTTCAAGGGTTGAAATCAATGAAAACCAACCCAAATAATCAACAGGTATATTTTGGTTGAAATATTAAATGTATATTAAATCAATGTATTGATGTTAAAATTGTTGGTAGTTGCATGAATAGATTTGGAAAAATCATGACATGGGCCAATGACTAGCAACATCGAAGCATATGAGAATGAGGAATAAGTATGTTTCATTAGCTAGAGGAGGCATGGTAATCAAATTAATTACCTCCAAGTATGACTTATGAACATATTAAAACTTTAAATTATTTAGGGGGTAATCAAACAAACCATCAATGATCCCTCCCACAACTTGGTATCCTCCAACTCCTAAACTATGGCCAATACAAGCCCCATCTCCACAACCATGGAAATATCCAACCTCTTAGGGGAAAAAATATCATTCTTCCATTATCAACAACAAAAATAACCACAATGTCCCACTTTTGAAAAAAATTGATAGCTTAGCAAGGCTACCCACTATAGTGACAACAAGCATTGTTACCCTCCCCTAAAAAAAACAAAAACCAACAAGCCCTCTTGCCTACTCCTCAACATAGTAACTTCTTTCTCATCCTACACCAACCCCATTAATAAATCATCTTATCTAACAAACAACAATGAGATGGTATAAATAAGTAAGTTTCCCATCTTTTTTAGAAACCACATACTTTGTATTTCCATATAAAATTGAGCCCAACTCTTTTTGTAACATTTTGAGTTAATGAAATTGTTAAAAACATAGTCACAAATAGTTGTATTTTGAGGGGCCAAATGGAGGATTTTTCGAAAAATATTTCTAGGTATTATGTTCCTTGGAGTCTAGTTTCTAACCCAAATTGAATCACTTCATTTTTATATCATATGACAAATTTACACCCAAAATAATGACAACTTGTCCCAAAATCTGCATTCTAGACTATTTCTTAACACATTTGACACATCTATTCAATATATTTTTAAAACATCTTTCTAATGGATTTATATTTATTAATTTACTTCAATATCCAACTAGAATCATGTCATTCCAACATTCGATGAAAGAGTTGTGAAAAAAGGTATATGTTGGTCTAAGCTGGAAATTGTAAACAATTATGTAATGCACATTGTATCCTATTAGTTTCGACATAGAAAATCGATGCACTTTCAAAACCAATTTCCACTGGATATATCCTTAGTAATATATTTAATTCTTCCTTTTGAAACAATTATGTTAGCACTCTGTAAATTCCCAGAGGTTCTAAGGGGCAAAAGAGATTTGACAGAGGTAACTTACAAAACCACTTCGAAACTGGGATCTAGCCCTGCCAGTTTCAGAGAGGGATCTCTTTGTTTGATTTATATATTTTTGGGTTTTGAATATTAGGCTAGATAAAATAATATGAGTGTCTTGTTTTGTTTTATAAATCTTGGCTGAAGTATTGCATTTAAACATCCATTGGGCTATGGGGTATGTGTTAAAGATTAAGATCTGATACATCTTTTATAATATTTCTTCACAGAGAGAGATAGTGAGAATGTTGGATATTTTAAAGTTAAATGTGGTGGAAAGAGAGAACATGAGAGATATTCAATCAAGCAAAGAAGCAGTTAATAATTTCTTTGATTAATATCAGAAGAATAACACGCAAATCGTTAAAGACCAGAAACAAAGTGTCTGAAACAAATTTTGTTCATTAAATTCCTTTAAATGATTAGAGGTAGAAAACAAAATTAGTTACAGAGTAATATAAACATTAACAAAGTAATATAACATCACCAACATCCAAGCGCAAGAATCCTGTGAATATGTCATTTTATTACTGGTCTATCTCTTCAAAAAGATTATAGTGATAGCTTCCTAGGCACAAGAATCAACCCTCTATACTTCTAAGTGAGAAGTATTTATACAAAAATTACATCTGATCCTGTCATTAATGACTAGGATTTGGTGGAGGAAAAATCTAACTAACTAGATTACATATCACAAAATAATAGGACTATGGTGATATGTCCAAATCCTAAATGCTAATTTCTGGGAAAGTAGTTGGTGATTCATCTACTCGAATTTGATTGTCTTCCTCATGCTGACTAGGATGTCCATGTCATCTTTACTCGATCAAGGCACAAAGGTATTCCCATATCTTTTGACTGGGGATGGAGACCTTGAGTAATATTCTATAAGTTTCATCCATCTCTGTGTACTTAGCAAAGGTTGGCTTGGTGATGAAGATGTACTTTATCTCATGTTGGATGCTCAAGTCCAACTGTAGAGTTTCCAAGAAATATTTACGAGTTATGCTTCCTTGTATGCCTGCAAACTTAGAACCATCTTTTTCCACTTCTAGGATCTTCTGCTTGTAGTCTAAGAGAGTAATCATCTTGTCATTGATCACTAATAAACATGGAAGTCCTTTCTTGTGTAGTGAGTCGACCTTGCTGAAGAATCTATGCACTCCAATATCCATGTTCTGAGCTTTATATTCTAATTGCAACATCAATCCTTTCTTGGTCAAAACCTTCTTGACCTCAATGATTGTCTATGTTCTGTCCTCAATTTCCAAAGCCTCCAACTCTTCCTTAGTAATGGAGTTCAAGAACCTGATGATCTTTGTGGCCTCGGTAGGATTTTCTCCCAATTCTGTCCTTATCTTGTAAATGGCTTGTCTGACTCTCTACACCAATTCATGTTGTTCAAACACAATCTATATTAGGGGCCATATCTTTCACATTGATTGGAAAATGTCCATCCAAATGTTTTCCTTGGCCTCTGACAGTGTCTTAGCCATGACTCTCTCCTTCTGTAGCTTCTGTTGTTCTTTCTTGAGCCTCTGTGATTTGTGCATCTCCGTATTGTAGCTAGCCTAAAACGTGGCTTTCAGCTTCTAAAGGTTATTGATCTCATCTTGAATCTTTTTGATTTATTTTCCTTGCAAGGTCATGTCCTCCATTGACTTTGCCAATTTTTCTGATGCATCTAAAGTTATCACCGGAATAGCCGATGGGAGTTCTGTTGTTGTGCCTGTTTTTTTTATATTGACCCCTGTGAGAAGGACTGCATCTGTGTAACGACCCTTGATTATAAATTATAATTAATTTAATAATGTAATCCTAAAAGATTAGCTAAACTATATTTATTTATTAAAATAACCTTAACTAATTATTTGTTATTAATTAGTTATTATTGATTATGATTAATTTAAGTATTATTAACTCATTAATCAATATGGTATTAAATAATAGGTGGATAATAAAATGTAATATTAAATTAGGTTACGTATCCCACAAGGGATAACATATTAAATGAATATGGATAAAGTAATAAAGGAGGGATAAGGGTATTAACGGCGGGAGGATAAGGAGTAATAAAGGAGTTAGGTAGGGAGTTAATGGGGGAGGAGTGTCGGGGAAGGAGGGATAAGGAAGGAAGGAAGGAGTTGGAGGGGGATCATTCTACGGGAGGGGAGAAGGATTTTTTGGAGCTCTGAGTATTGGAGGGAGAGTGAGAATTTGGGAGTTTGGATTATAGCAGTGCACCGGGGGTTGCTGGGGGTTTTGGGCACGGAGAGCTAGGATATCCGTTGATATCCTAGGGCTAGGAGCTAACTAGTCGGCAGGGAGGTCGGTTTTGGGTAGTGCTTCCAGAAGCGGGAAGGGAGCAAGCAGCCGACAAACACAGGTTGATAGCATCAGTTTCAGGTATTTACCGAGATATGCATTGTTTTGTATAAAAATTTGTTAATAAATATTATTATTATGATGAAT
>ML785500.1:365828-400496 GCA_009831015.1 Picea engelmannii | reverse complement strand
TTGCTCCATCTGAAGTATCCATGTGATTGGGTCCTTGCCATCAAACTTCCTCATATCAATCTTAGGAACGTGGTTGGTCTTCAAACCAAAGTTGGAGTTTCTCCATTCTTGATTCACCTTCCTCGTGTCCTCATCATGAATTTAATGGGATGCATTTTCACTTTCAGGTGTCTTCTCTGTTACAAAATTTTTCAATACTTCCATGATCTCCCCTTTTAAACCATCCATCTTAGTATCCAACTTAGCTTCCATTGAATCCATCTTAGTACCCAACTTATCTTCCATTGAATCCATCTTCTTTTGTAGCTCATTTATGTCCCTACACATTTATTCACCTTCATCAAGAGTCCAAGTAGGATTTTCTGGAGGCTTAGTTGGTGTAGAAGTTCCCTTTTTTGGTGGCATGTTGGCCAAGTATCACTTTTGAACCTTGATTTTGAGGTGGTTCTGCTAAACAATATTTCTTTTGTTGTATCTCCCAAGTTTTAACCCTTCTGGGTATGAAACTTTCTTTTATGTATTTCTCTGATATTTCTTCTCTGCAATGCCATAGGTCTGATCAAAATTGGATGTGCAAAGTGGAATTTACGGTAACTTCCCCACAACTTGCCGATTTTTGTCCTTTCTAGGAGATCTCACTTGTATAGCATGTCGCACACAAAATAATTGATGTAAAATTCTGAAACTTGTACCAGGAATACTACAGACTGTCCACAATCTAATGAAACCAGTCCCACTCAATTTGGATACTCTAGGAAGAAGTTATGATTGTTTTACCTGGAACACCTTCTTGAGACTAGTCAGATACCCTATTTTACACAGGGTGTATCTACAAATTTAAGATGACCCAAAAGCTGAAATTTTTACCACAGATACCTTACTAATTTCTGTAAATAGCCTCTAAATTTCAGGGTTTGAAACATTACGAAAAAGTTTTTATAGCGAAAATTCCGCAATGACTCATTTCAGGATGATTCCAGAACCCTATCCTGTAGAGGCCGTATCTCTGAAAGTATAAGGCCTTAGGAGATAAATTTTGAACCCAACATACCTTGATCCGTTTGCTAAATATCCTCCAATCCGTTTCTTCTGAAACATTGTAGAATTTTTTTTATAGAGAAAATGCCAAGGTGTCTCAGATGTAGCAGCGAAACCCCAAGACCTTGAGCTCTGATACCATATGTTAAGAACCAAATACCAATATAGCTTAGAAAAACCTCAGAAAAAGTACTCAACGCCTTGAAAAAGAGATAATTTCAAATAATAAGCCTCTTCTAGGGGCAACCTCCTTTTACCCCACTTAAATGTTCAAGTACAAGATGATTCAAAATGAAAATGTCTCCTTGGTACATATAGGAGACTAGGAGGTATAATTACAACTAATGGCCTAAAGCTGACATAAATAAAATAACATTACTTATGTAATATGCCCCAATTAAGGGGTAATGAGACAATATTAGGGCTTAACAATCATACTGAATCTTGTCACCAATAGAAGGTGGCAGTCCACTTAGATATCTCTGAATCTTGATAGCCTCATCTTTGATGAATGAAACATACTTTAGTAGTTCCAAAAACTTTCGTTCGTATTCATCGATGGTCATGCTGCCCAACTTGAGTTCGAAGAACTCCTTCATCTTTCTATCATAATACCTTTTGGCCAGGTATTTTTTCTCGAAATACCTCTTGAACTCCTTCCAAGTGATATCTTTCTCTCTGATGTGTTGTACCTACACAAACTGATCCCACCACATGGATGCTTTTCCCTTTAGTTGGTACATCGCAATTCTTCCTTCTCCATGAGGGGAATAATTCTGCAATTGGAAATCTTTCCTGATGCCAAGCAACCATGTTTCAACATCTTCCTCCTTCTTATGTTCTCCATCAAATGTTGGAGGCTTGATCTTGTTCATCTCTCCTTTCAATTCATCCCTTCCAGATGTTCGGTGTTTTCTAGTAGGGGATGGGATTGAACTACTGTGTGCCTCCCTACTGGAATGCTTTGGGGAGCAACGATGATGTCTGCTACCACTGCTCGTTCTTCTTCTTCTCTCAGGGGTCCTGCGACTCTTTGTCTTGCTTGAGACACTCCCCTTCTCCAACTTCCTTTCCATTCTTTCCAGGCTCTTCAACATTTTTAAGTTGAATTCTCCCTGCTGATCCCTGATCCTCATGAGCTTTCAGCTATCATCTCGGTGAGCCCGAGCATATTTCTACAATCTTTCAATGAGTTTCACCATATGTCCTTCCTTATCCATCTCTTTTCCGTGCCCATTAGAGTTTGATCCTTCGACTCTCAAGTTGACATCCATTCCTACCTTTTCATCCTCTATTTCGGAGGCAACCTGTACCTTTTCCATTTCTATACTCAGCGTAGATTCACGGTTGACCTGACAATCGTTGAACTCTACACACACAATGTGCAATCAACCGAAGTTTGTCAGGCCCTTAAACCTTCAAGAAACTTACAACACTCATAAACCAACAAGAACAAGAAAAACATTTCGATTCCATTAAAATTTCTTAGCTCTGTTTGGCTCTGCAAATTTCGGGACTTCTGGTTTCGGGGTCTTGGTCCACGAGACTCTCATACTCGCTTTCAAGTGATAGCTCCCTCTTTATCCCTACTCTCATAACCAAAGGCACCTTTCGCAACTTCGCGATCTCACAAGTTCACGAGTCGAAGTCCCTCGACTCTTCTTCCTCCAAACGCCGATACCCGAGATGCGATACGGGTATGGCTCCCTCCTCGCTAGAGCCGACTACATATAACCATAGGCTAGGGCTAAGTGCTAGCACCTCTCACAACTCTCGACTTTGCAAGTTGGAGTGTTGAGCCCTCGTGCTCTTCCTTTGCGAATCCTGAAATCATGATTTACTTTACCTTCCGGGCCCACATAGCACAACTGTCTCCACATCTACAGTGGCGAGTGGCACCCTCAAGAGGGTCCACGTTATCTATGGTGATGTCATCGGGTCCCACCATGCTCACTTTTCTTTCGTCCCACTGGAAAGTGGTACACACCCATGTGTCCACATCCATTCCAAGCGAAATCCAACGATTAGACTTTTTTCTAATCTACGATGCAGATCCTTTCGGCGTTTCGGACATCAGGAGTTCGTGCATCCACACCTCTCAAACTTCCATTTGCCGAAATCCCGAAATTACTGTCTACCCCTCCACTTGATCCAATGGTCAAGTTCCTATCTTACGATCTACGGTGTAGATCGTTTCGGAAATTTGGGTTTCGCTATTTCGCGACTTGCGAAAGCAAGGTTCTTCCCTTTTGGTTTCCCGGGTGTTGAAATGCCGTCCAACAGCCACGTGTTCCCCCCGATGGACATTCCCGACGAATTCGGGGTTTTGCGTATCGCGATTTCCACGTTCCTGTGCAACTCCAAAGGGTTTTTAAACCCTGCACACGTTTTCCAGATCTGATGGTCACGAGGGTTCTCCTTTTCCCCGAACAGATCCTACGGCTCCAACACTTCTGGTGTGGAGTCCTCTCTTCCTGTGGCCAAATACCACATCGGCTGTTGTTTCATAACACCACTACATCTCCTGAGCTGGTAACATGGTCAAGTAATTTCTTGACACTCAGGAGCATTCAAGGGTCTGAAATTGGTCCTCCAGACACAATTTCTCCTCAAACCCTCGGTCCAAAGACCACTTAATTGGCCCATCTAGGCTCAGTGTCGAAACCTTGGCTCTGATACCATACTGTAACGTTCCCGACCATCAACCCTATGGTCGGGCCAACATTACTACCATACTGTAACACTCTTTCTGTTACTGTAACACTCTGATACCATACTGTAACGTTCCCTTACACTGCCGTGCAGGCGCTACTTCACGGAATAACAACCTCATACTTAATTTTATATATATATATATATGACATGCATTTAAAATAGGTTAAACACATTTAAACTCAAAGTAACGTAATAATTACTGCTAACACAAATATTCTCTGGCATTAACAATAATTCATTTGCACAACATAATACATGATAAAATATAAGTATCACGGGCATGCAAAACATAACATTTAACATAAGCTGATACTTATCTTGAAACTGTGGTAATTCCACCAACCAGGTGCAGGCCTCCCATGAACCTCCCAGCCTTAGACCACACTACTCATCAAGCTCAGCAGTGGGTCAACCCCAATCTGGGACTAAGCTCCACCCCCAAGGCGAGGAATCCTAGGCTAGGCTGAGGTTACAGGGAAAACACACAATCACAAGGAAGGAATTCTCTCCCAGGAACCACTCATACTCACTACCCACAGGCTCTCCTTCCCCACATGTCTATTCCACCCCAGGAGTATACACCTTCTCTGTCACCTAGACAGTCCTTCGGTTGCTAACCTCCCTCGCCTTGGGTTTCAGCAACAGATCAGACCGGAAGTCTCCGAGCTCTGTGGCAGCTACAGGGTTCCTTCCAGGAGTTCTCTCCTCCCTCTGCACACTCTCTCACCTGGAGAGAATCACTCACAGGCCAAGAAACCTGTTCTTCCAACTTCAATCGCCTCTCTCACCTAGAGAGAGTGTTGTACAAATTGGCCAACTAGCCACACGCAGCCCAGCACTACGTGGCCACAACAACCGACGAGGAAAACAAACATGAGCTTTCCAACAAGCTTAACAATGACATAATGGTCTCACGATTATGGCTTTGGGATAGAGACTCCACGCACAGGATCG
Source organism: Picea engelmannii (assembly GCA_009831015.1). NCBI lineage: Eukaryota > Viridiplantae > Streptophyta > Pinopsida > Pinales > Pinaceae > Picea > Picea engelmannii. The sequence continues at coordinate 395,789 of ML785500.1, read as the reverse complement.
ATCTTCTCAAACAGAGGATGTCTCAGCTTTCCAGAAATCAACACAGGCCATCCCTGAAATCAACACATAGACTTCTCAGAGATGCGTGACGAGTTGTCCACGCAGAGGTAGATTCAGACTCCACAGTTCACAACAAGATGTATGGGCTATCTCAGAACAAACATAGGTCTTTCTCCCGGTTTTGAGGATGCACTAGGGTATCTCTGCAGGGGTCCAATGGGTTCACGCTCAGACCGTCAGGTAGAATGGAGGAGGAACCCCCAACACGACTCATCTCAGCCATTTTATTTGCATGCACCTGGGTTGACACTTGTCACCCATGCAACTACATGCATTCCTTCAGCATGCGTTCCTTCCATTCGGAAGTTGTTTTTCCTTCCAAAAGAACTTAGGATAAAACATGTTATTCCCATGTCTTTTGGGATATTATTAAAATATTATTCCCTAAGGACTTAAGTCCCTAGGCTCAACACTTAGCCCCTAGGCTCCACACTCAACCCCCTTTTTCCCACCTTCCAGCCCCTAATCCCTTGCCCACTCTGTGGAAGCTTAGTCCCCCATCACTCATTCATCGTGGTCGGTCTGCATGCGGTGGTGTTTATATTTTTATTAGTAATGTGCATGGATACATGTACAAAATCAGGCTCTTGGCCTTCAACACTTAGGCTTTCTGGCCTAACAATCACATAAGCCCACTAGCTTATATAACCTCGACTCACCAACCTATAAAAACATATTTACAATTTGTTTCATAAACAAGATTTACAATAGGGCTCGGCCTTGGGGACATTACAACATCTAGTGGGATGACAGTCATTGGTGAAGTTTGTTCCTTTTCCTTGACTAGCTTGTCTAGCTTGGCCTCCATCTCCTTAATCTGTGCATTCTACTCCATGATTAATTTTAACATTTCCTCCTTGTGGCCTTCATTCTTAGCCATTTCCTTCGCTTGTGGGTCTTCTATGGCAGTGATTTTCAGTTGTTTCCTCAAGGATGCTATATCAACATTCTTCTTCTTCAGGAGTTCTTCTATTGCTTTGACATGAGATGGATCATATCCAATTTTCAATACCAGTTCTTCTAAGGACTTAATCTTGTTATCCTTAGCCAGGGAGGATATATTTTCCAGCTTGATATCAGACTAGACATTGTTTAAGGAGACCTGCAACTTTGTAGCAGTCAAGGAGGTATTGGCCAGGGTGGAGAAAGTCATTTCTCCAGAATGTTTGTGCATATCCATTTGATCGGCTGGATGCACCTCTTTGATATCAAACTCAAATGTTGACCTTTTATAATCAGAAATATCCTTGGGATTAGGCACTTGTGCCTACAAGAATACCATGTGAATCCTCCCTTTTTCTGTGTCTAAAGAAGAGAGTAACCTATGTTGCATTTTTTATGTCTGCTTCCATAATTGTGTATAGGTGTTGTTAGTCAACAACTCATTCTTCTTCTTCATCAAGTTATATTTCTCAAAAATATTAAGTCTCGTAGGCTCCTGTGTGGACTTAGTTGACAATGTGGTATAAATATGTTTCTTTGATCAGGAAGTGGACATCATTTGTTGGTTGCCTGAGAAAAGTGGTGAATGTTGTCCCTCCATTACTAAGGTGGAATGAGTTTCTTCTCCTCCAGACTTGTCAGGAGTATGACTGGTCTTGGGCCTCTTTCTGTAAACCTGGAAATCTTCTGTTGAGACTTATGTAACTAAAGGAGAGACCTCCTTTCGCAGTCTTTTATCTACTGGTACCTGTGGAGTGCTTGATTGTAAAATGATGGTAGGAGAAGGTTGATGTTCAGTGTCTGTCAGAGTGTTTTCCTCCCACTCTGTCTGGTTCACGAATTTCTCTATTTCAGGTTTAGGCACATGAGCATAGGAGGAAATCTTGTTCTTTAACCTGGTTTCTGCAATGATACCACATAGATCATAGTGCCATGTGAAAATTTTCCTAAACTTCATCTCCTGTAATAGCTTGTTGGCTTCTTCTCCTGCATCTATGTTGTTGCAAATGAAAGAACCTATTTGACCTTTGATCATGAGCTGTTGTTTTTTCTTGAAATCTAAAAAATGAATATCATCTGAATTTATCATCTGTCTGATATATTATAGAGTGAATATTCTGAAAGGAAAATACTTGGGAAGCTTGTAAGGGGGTAATTCACATTTGTAGATCATAATTTTTGTATGGTCCTGGTAGAGGTACCAGTCCCCTGTTTTAGCTAGGTCTGATAGATGTAGAATCCTCTGAATTTCCTCATTTATCCTTGGCTATGTTCTTCCACTGAGCATGCATACCATTGGATTGTAGAATTGATCTATGAAATATTTGAAGTTTAACTTATATGATTTATTCCTCACTAAGGATGTCTAGGAGGTTACAGACTAATGGTTTCCATATTGGTCCAATTTTTGTTGGGAGAAAGAGAACTTGTCTACCTGAAAAAAGAGTAACATATACACCAGTATTGAAGAATATCGGAACATACCTTCTGTAGAAAACTTGAATAATTGTTCATGGATGTTGTCAGCTAAAAATTGATTGTAGTCAAACTGTGTAGTAGCCTTTTCTTCCATGGAGAAGATGGATAGAAAACCCAGAATGGGTTCATCTACCCACTCGTCTGAATAGTATCCTAGTAGACAACACATGGAAGAAATGGTTTGGTTACCTTTCACTGAGAAGATGGAGGAATGGTAGGGGGGATTCTTTTTGGGAAACTGAGCATTTTCAGGGAGGAAGAGCACAAAGATTTGAGCTCTCTGTGGGAAAGACAGCTTCTGGTACATCTCGGTCAGAATTTTGATGGAAAAAGGGGAAAGGGAGTTGGCTCTAGGTATCTGCAGTATCTGGTTTAACGTCTCAGGGGTGATGGTGAAGAGAGTTTCACCAGATGATGAAATGATGGACCTTTGGCTAGGGATATAGTGTGTTTGGAATTTTAGAGAGAACTCATGGAAATGGTAAGTCTGGGGAACAAGGTACAGTGGGATATTGGATTCCCAGAGCCTGATCTCATCACTTTGGTCCAAAAAAACATCTTTGAGCCAGAAGTGTAATTCGAAGAAGTCAAATTCACACTTCAACTTTGCAATCAAATAATATTTTTCGGCCAGGGGGATACGATCCAGATCGATGGGGGGAGGGATGAAAGGATTTTCGACAATCTCATAATATTTGGATTTGGGCGCCATCATCAAATAGATACCTGCAAATGAAACATGTGTAATCTATGTTTACCAGGCTTTAATGGCGGTTTGTTGACTGAAATATCGATGACGTTTGTCTGGAAAATGGGGAATGATGGAGTCGATTGAGTCTGGATCGATGAAAAGTGCACAATGGAGAAAAAACAAGGTTAAATGGTTGAACGGGTTGTCCGTTATGGAGCAGAGGGTGAGTCGAACGGGTAACGGTAATGGCTGACTGCCTTGATTGGCCAACGAACATATCAGATGTGAGGTGGAGGGAATTGAATGGCCAACAGGTAGATGGAGGTAACATGGAAGGTAATGAGTGGTCAATGGGTGGATGGGATGTGACGGGAGACAAGTGAGTGGAGGGTGATGTGTTGGCAGAGTAGTGGAGCATGACGTATAGACGGAGGTAGTGGAGTGTGACGTCGAAGTGTGAAGGCGGTATAAGAAAGTGGTTTGGCGGTTTACTTGGAGGGGGGGGGGTAGGCAGTAAGTGGTAAGGAGTGAGGGGGGTTGGAGTTAGCAGAAAAACAACACGTTATGAGGGACCCACTCGGGAAATACCGCCAACTCGGACCCCCCCCACCATTGAAAGTAGAAAGGTCGAGGGAGTCCGACATTCTTTGCCAACCATAGATCTGATCATGTCTGGATCGACCGTTGATATCAACGCACTTTTTAGTACAAAGCGCCAAACTTACATATCACCATGAAACTTAGGATAAATTTTTTTTATGGGTTTTTCCCTGCTTACCCTTTCTTCATTTTGTCACCAAGGGGTCAAAAATACATCATTTTGACTCAAATCAAAGGCATATAATCAACCTTTCACCAATTTTATTGAAATAAGACCTTCTAACCTATATCCTAAACTAATCACCTAGCACCTTAACCCATATTGAGTTATTGGGCTAAACATTACTCTAACCTAGGACATTTGACCAAGCTTAAATGGTTTGATCGAACTTATTCACTAACCTATCTAACTTGTCTAATATTAAACTGTTTAGCCAAGTTTATTCACTATCCATCTAACTTGGCTAAGATTAAACTGTTTAGCCAAGTTTATTCACTATTCTATCTGCATAAATTGAAATATCTTGATCATGGTTAGACGATATGAATCAAGCCAAATTATTCCATGGGGTTTTTATCATTTTCTTTTCTATTTTTTATACCCTCTTTTGATTTTTTGTATTTTCTTTCTCTCATTTATTTTTTCTTTTTCTTTTCTTTCTTTCTTTTTCCTTTGTAAATCATTTGTAGAATAAAAATATTATTTACAACATAATGTGACTAAAAGAAGGGATAATACTCACTAGGTGATCCTATGAAACATAGGGTTATAACAGTGGCTCCACTTGGGGATGGTGCTCTCCTTGTGAGGTGCCAAGAATACAGCTACCTATTGGTTTGAATCTCCTTCCTCATCGACTTCCTGCAAATCAAAGTAATCATTCATTTTATCAACATATTGTTGTGCATTAAGAGGTCCCGTACCATCAAACTAAGGAAGCCTGGTTTGATAGTCCTGGGGCATGGCATGTAGGGGAGAAGCTAACACCAAGGGAGCATATCTTGCTGCCATAATTGGTGGAGGAGGCTGAATAACAACTTGTGTGATTAGAGGAGAAGTGACAAAAGATGTAGAAGATGTAGGGCTGGGAGGTGTAGAGTGAACTACTTGAGGCTTGACAGAAGCTACAACAATAGTCAGGGAAGAAAGTTCAACTAACTATTGAAAGTGGGATTTATACAAAGCTTGATCGAGATTTGATACTAGATCTTATAACTTTTTAAACTCTTGAAGAAACCGTTGATCAAACTCTATTCTAGGAGAAATTATTTCAGGGGTTCTAGGTTGGAGGATGGTTTGATCTATGAATGTTTCACACACAAAACTACCAAATTTTTTTCTGAAGAGGCTCTGCTCAAAAGGTAGGTCAAACTCAAGGTCTTGTATTGCGACAAGCTTCTCTGGAAGATAAGTGGTCCTATGAAGAGGACTATTAGTCCCGTAACCTTCTACAATGTTCATTTTTCTGAGTAACTTTTCTGGATTGTCTACTATTGTTGCAGGTTCTGGATCAGGGTGAGATCTAGTGTGGATTCTTTTAGGAGCCGTAAATTTAAATTTTAAGAAATATAAACTAATATATACAAACTTCAACAACCTCTGACCATTTATCTCTTTGTAAGTTAGATTTTATGATTTGTTCAGAAATAAAGTTTTCTTTATCTAGGGAAAAGAAATCGTAGGATGGAAAGTTTGTTCAATTCCCCAGTATGGTTACCACTATGTTAGCACTCTGTAAATTCCCAGAGGTTGTCAGGGGCACAAGAAATTTGATAGAGGTAACTTACAAAACCATTTCGAAACTAGGATCTAGCCCTGCCATTTTTAGAAAGGGATCTCTCTATATGATTTAGATATGTTTGGGTTCTGAATATTAGGCTAGCTAAAATAATATGAGTGTGTTGTTTTGTTTTATAAAGCTTGGCTGAAGTATTGCATTTAAACATCCATTGGGCTATGGGGTCTGTGTTAAATATTAAAATCTGATACAACTTTTATAATATTTCTTCACAGGGAGAGATAGTGAGAATGTTGGATCTTTTAAAGGTAAATGTGGTGGAAGGAGAGAACAGGAGAGATATTCAATCAAGGAAAGAAGCAGTTAAGAATTTCTTTGATTAATATCAGAAGAATAACACACAAATCGTTAAAGACCAAAAATAGAGTGTCTGAAACAAATTTTGTTCATTAACTTCCTTTAAACGATTAGAGATAGAAAACAAAATGAATTACAGAGTAATATAAACATTAACAAAGTAATATAACATCACCAACATCCAAACGCAAGAATCATGTGAATCTGTCTTTTTATTACTGGTCGATCTCTTCAAAAAGATTACAGTGATAGCTTCCTGGGCGCAAGAATCAACCCTCTATACTTCAAAGTGAGAAGTATTTATACAAAAATTACATATGATCCTGTCATTAATGACTAGGATTCGGTGGAGGAAAAATCTAACTAACTAGATTACATATCACAAAATAGTAGGACTATGGTGATCTGTCCAAATCTTGAATGTTGATTTCTGGGAAAGTAGTTAGTGATTCATCTACTCGACTTTGACTGTCTTCCTCATGCTGACTCAGATGTCCACGTCATCTTTACTTGATCAAGGAACAAAGCTATTCCCATCTCTTTTGACTGGGATGGAGACCTTGAGTAATCTTCTGTAAGTTTCATCCATCTCTGTGTACTTAGCAAAGGTTGGCTTGGTGATGAAGATGTACCTTATCTGATGTTGGATGCTCAGGTCCAATTGTAGAGTTTCCAAGAAATCTTTACCAGTTATGCTTCCTTGTATGCATGCAAACTTAGAACCATCTTTTTCCACTGCTGGGATATTCTGCTTGTATTCTGAGAGAGTAATCATCTTGTCATTGATCACTAATAAACCTGGAAGTCCTTTCTTGTGCAGTGAGTCGAACTTGCTGAAGAATATATGCACTCCAATATCCATGTTATGAGCTTTCTCTTCTAATTGCAGCATCAATGATTTCTTGGTCAAAACCTTCTTGACATCAAGGATTGTCTCTGTTCTGTCCTCAATTTCCAAAGCCTCCAACTCTTCCTTAGTCTTGGATTTCAAGAACCGGATGATCTCTGTGGCCTCGGTAAGATTTTCTCCCAATTTTGTCCTTATATTGTCAATGGCTTGTCTGGCTCTCTGCACCAATTCATGTTGTTCAAACACAATTTGTATCAGGGGCCATATCTTTGTCATTGATTGGAAAATGTCCATCCAAATGTTTTCCTTGGCCTTTGACAGTGTCTTGGACATGAATGTCTCTTTCTGTAGCTTCTGCAATTCTTTCTTGAGCCTCTGTGATTTGTGCATCTCTGTATTGTAGCTAGCCTGAAATGTGGCTCTCATCTTCTGAAGGTTATTGATCTCATCTTGTAGTTTTATTATTTCTTGTCCTTGCAAGGTCATGTCCTCCATTGATGTTGCCAATTTTTCTGATGCATCTAAAGATGTCACTGGAATAGTCGATGGGAGTTCTGTTGTTGTGCCTATTGTTGTTTTACTAACCCCTATGATAGGGACTGCATCCAATGGGATGACAGTCATTGGCGAAGTTTGTTCCCTTTCCTTGACTAGCGGTGGTTTATCAACTAAAAGTTGAGATTTTTGAAGTTTTTCCATTAAGTGCTTGATTGCCAAATGAAAGCACAAATGGATGAGCGTTGGATGAACAATGACAGGGCTCGAGTGCTTTATGTTCATAAATATATCTTAACATTTTGCAAAAGGGAGTTGGATGGTGACAATACCACATATACTTTATGGTTTTCCTTCTATCGAACCTTTTTGTTATGAAGAATGGTAATGGAGGTTTTGAAAGGTATTTTGGGTAAGTTGCTTGAGGAAAGAAGTTCCATACCTTCAATATCCTTCTTACACCTGGTAGTAGAATATCACTCTCAGATTTCCAGGGGAGGTTTTGGGTCAGTTACAAAGCATGCAGTCAAACATTCAAGGAAGCAATTGGAACACAAAACACTTGGCAACAGTCAGATTTGTTGGCAGGAATCGAGCAACATATCAAGGTGGGGAAGAAATCAATCATTTTTTCCTTACCCTCATTCAAAGATTATTCAAGCACTAAATAAAGAGAAGAGGAAGAGTATTCCAAAACAAACCTCGATTTTAGATTTGCAGTCAAAGCATTTTATGAACATGTGGCAATAAAAAGGATATTCCCATATTTTTAGGCATCATACAGGTGGTAGTACATCATCAAAGAGGTTCATCTTGCAGATTCCCAGGGCGTCTATCAACAATTGGCAAGGTTTTCAAAGAGTATCAAATCAACAATTGAAGATTAGATGAAATTTTCCAAAGATGAAGATCAACAATCGATCAACTTTCCATATTTATTCAATTCTATGATTTGATTTGATTTTTGTTTCCAGAAAGATAGAAATAGATTGAGATTATATTCTCTCTATATTTTTATTATTAGGATATGTAAAGGGGTTCGGACTGAAGGGGTCTAGGGAGGCCTTCTTCTGTATCAGATTTTGTTTGGAGTTCAAAAAAGTTGTTCAAGCTGAATATGGAGTTGATTACCTCACAAATTCATGTGATGCATTTTTCCTAGTCTGTTATTTTCCTCATGTGATTTTTATTTCTTTGTATTTTCATCTCTTTAATGTGTTTATCTTCAACATGTTCAGAAGAGATAAGATGCAATAGAATTCATTTTTCATGATGCTTTTTTTCATAAGTGCTCAAGATGCATGTCATCCATTCCCTCTAAATTACTCTTAGATTCATCTTGTATGCCTAACTACAGTGGGTTTTTCTTCTCATTCGACTTACAACTACAACAACAAACCTTATGTCTAAGAAAAGTGCATTTATCTTTCCTATAAGTTATTCTTACCTCACAACCAGTTATTGTCAACCTCTTTGACTCCATTGCCCAATGGCTTTCCCGCGTTGTGCCAACCAAACATTTACAAACCAAACCCAAATCTATCATAGCTATCCTAATATCCAATCTAAACAAAGTTAAATCCAACAGAGAGATCCCTCTTTGAGTCTTGGAGGGATAGATCCTTGACTCCAAGTGGTTTTGTGGTTACCTCTATCAATTTCTCCTTCATCCTGAGAAATTACGGAGTGCTAACATAATGGTGACCATACTGGGAAACGAGCTTCCAGGTTCTCCATAAAAGTTTATCAAGTTCATATTTGACTTCTGATGGTGAACAAAAGCCAAACACAAGAAGGTTGTACCATTCACCTGGCGATTCCATTGTCTGCTGAATTCAGAAACATAAATTTATTGACGACTCCACTGGCTCAAGATGGGATCAGTTACAAGAAGGTATGCTCCTTTAAAACGAGATCACATTCAAGGATTTCCAAATCAAATGCCTAAGGTAAAATGACAAAAGTATTTTCCTGTGTTTAAAGATGAAAAGGGTGATGATGTTTCTTTACATCTAATCAAGTTTCATATGCATGCACGTAAGCTTAAAGTTCAATGGCATGAAGACTGTCTTATGAAGATGTTTATGGATTCTTTAGAGGGAAAAGAGAGGTCCTGGTATGAATAGTTACCATATGCTAGTTTATATTCTTTAAGGGATTTTCATATGGTGTTCATTGAGCATTTTAAGGAATCTTGTCCATTATTATTGCTGGTAGAAAATTGTTGTGAATATTTTGATAATTTTATTCAAAAATGGAGCATGTTTATGAGGATGATGTATTCATGGATGATGAGATCATAGAAGCTTTGCATGACAACCCTTTTCAACATTCATATATTCAAGAGAGTGTACAACAAACATAAGTTTCTCCTCTAGCTAAAAATGAAGAAATTAGTAATCCTAGTGTTGAATTTCATATTCCTTCTCTCGAGTTGGATAAAAAATTTCCTCGGGGTTGTCAGATGTCATGTAATTCAGAATAAAATCAGGATAGTCAGACCATTCTTTCCTCATGTCTTTCAATTTCAGAATCTTTGTGTCAAGAGGGATATGATTTTATTGATTCATTTGACAATCATAATCATACTTCTTTTGAAGAAAATGTAGGGAATCATATTTCAGACTCAGAAATTTCAAAGAGCCAACAAAGTGATGTATCTAAATCTTATTGTCTTACAACTATCAAGTTATATGAGGAACCAAATTTACATCATAGTGTTGTTGATTCATTTGAAAGTTGTCATGATAACTCGATCCATGTACTTAACATGAAGACATAAGAGATGACTATACCATTCATAGTTCTTATGAAAATTAGTTTGACAGTTTGCAAATGGAATCACAGTTTGAGAAGCCTTGTTATAGCAATCAGATGCTAGAATATATTGAGGATTATCATGTTTTCCTTTACTCGGTGGTTGATTATGTAGAATAATTTTTCAGTTGGGATAGTGGGTCATGCTTTCACTTTAAAGAGAAAATATGTTGTTGGCACAGGGGAAAACCCAGGGTTCAACGTTACAACAGCGCACTAACAAAACCCTAACTACCGACCCTTTTGGAAACACCTGCGAAGCAGATGGAGTCTCACCCGAGGTAGAGGCAGGGGTGGTTGCAGGACTCAAGTGTCTTCAACCTTAGCTGGGACACAGATCTGTGATTACAATACTTAATAGAGCACTTAGCACCGTCAGTTCGTTATTATTTAACCAATATATACTTCACAGATAAAACAAAACATTGCAACATTCACCCAGATCTAATGTATATAAGCACTTAGCATAAATAAATGGATCAGATCTGGCAAATTCAAGCACTAAGCACATTCACCTCTATCATATCTACCATCCAGATTCATCATAAGCACAAATCATAAAAATATCTATCTATCTATATATATCAAGCACTTAGCAAATAACACATAAATACATCAGAACATCTCACAGAGCAGAATAACACAGTATTTATGTGGTTCACCCCCACCTTGGGGCTATGTCCACCAACTCTTCTTCTTTATTAGCTTCAATCAGTCATTTACATGCACAGAGCCACAAAAACCCTACTCCGCATAGGACAAGAGATTTGAGCGCACCTCGCCAGATCCTCCTTCCCCGAGCTAGGTCTAGCACAAAGCTTTTCACAGTCTGTTACAACCACTTGCACTTAGCTCTACAGTTTCTCACAATATGCACTGAGCATCTACAAATCATACTTGCACTTAGCACTTAGTTTATCGACCCCTCTACTTATGTCACCTAGCTACTTATTTATACTTTACAAAATGAGCCTAAACATGGGTAAACCCATGGGCCAACATCCCATACCCATTACATATTCCCAAATCCCAAAAAAGGACCCAAAAAGGGGCCGAGATCCCGTGATCTCTGCTTTGTCTTGTGCTCCGTCTTCGACAAGCTGTCGAAATCCCAAAATAGGTCAACTTGACCAAGGATCTCCCAAAACTTGGTGAAGGGCCAACATCTGTTGTCAATGGTTATTGCAAAAGCATTTTTCAGTTTTGATTTTAATCAAGCATGATCAAGAAATTTTGTTTTTGGATCAATTGTTGGATTGGCTTTACTGGCATTTTTGTATTATTTGATCCAACATGATTTTCAGCAGTATAGGGTAGGAAGGTCTGCAAATAAGCTTGTTGGGAAAGCATCTTTTTCAGTATAGATTTCAATTTCCATTTTCATTTACAATTTGAGTTACAATTGTTAGTGGGATTAGTTTTTTGCGTGCCTTTGGGTACAGTTGAAGTTCACAGGTCAAAGCAAACTACAAATTTTGGGAAAATCCCAATGGAGAAGGTTGGTCTGCATACTCAGAGTTCTGAGATTCTTGAAACCTCACGCTGAGGTGCCATTCCCAGGTGGAGCCTATGTTAGGACCCCTATAATTTATAGGCAAATGAGTATTCTGACTGATATCTATTTCACGAATAAAGCAGACTAATCATAACGTTATTGCTCATGACGCGTAGTGAAAATGTGAAGGTTGCAGAAAGCTCTATCACAGGTTAATTTTTGGATTTTGTCATAAATTTGGTTTTTAAGAAATCTTCGGTTTATTAGGTGTTTTGGAGCAAAATTTTGATTTTTGGGAAAATCTACCATATGTTGTTTAAAAAATAAATTGGTTTATTAAGCCAATTTTGGCATTAATAGTCAACATTATGCTCTCACAGTAATTTCTGGGTTTAATTTTTGAAAAATAAAAAATTGGGCCGGAAGGCCACTTTACAATCCTCACGCCATGCACCTGTAGTCATCAGCAACACAGGTTATTTACCAAAGAAACAACATACAAGCCAGCACCAAACACAAGTGGGTAGCCTTGGGCTCACTTCGTTGATGTGCCATGTGAACATTGGCGTATATAAACGCTTATAAGCTCTTCTACCCGATGAATGTGAGATTATTGCCACAAGGAAAAATAAAACACAGCAATGATAAAGCTCCCCTGCAGCCAGTGCATCAACTATGACTCAGAGGTGTTCGAGTTTAATTAATCTGACAATGGATATGTTTACAAGAAATCATCAGGATTAGAATGTCAAAGTGTTCGATCCCGCCGACTTCAAGCAACTATATGTCAATTATGATGGTGCGCAGGTGTTGAAGGCGAACGCTGGAAAAGATATTGACAATATATACAATAGATCAAGGGCCCAGAATGCTCACAGGTGTTAAGTAAAAGTGTGAACTGTTGGAAAAGCATCAATACAGTCAATTTCAAGACCACACAATGCCAAAAGATCCAGCGCATAAAGAATTTTACTACCAGCTGCAACAGTGAATGTTGATGAATAATTGAAGGAGCCACATGCTTTGGATGAAGAGTGTGATTGAAATAAAACTATATATCTCAAGACTGGTCACTAGATGAACACCTCTTGCGTTTATTTTCTTCTTCTTATAAACGAATGGTGATTTTATGCAGGAGGCGACTTCATAGTTGTCAACCCCTATTCAACGATCTTCAAAAGATATGCAGATCTAGTTGGCTCAGGCATGACAATATTCCAATTATTAGATGGTTTTGAAGTAAACGAGACCGAGCCCGATCATCTAAGTGTAATTTCTTTTCTTATGTCTGCTATACAAATCATTGTAATATTTTTCAATGACTCCTCATTGCAACTGGTGTTCTAAAATTTTCAGAGATAGCGGTGGTTTATCAACTAAAAGTTGAGATTTTTGAAGTTTTTCCATTAAGTGCTCGATTTCCAAATGAAATCACAAAGGGATGAGAGTTGGATGAACAACGACAGGGCTCGAGTGCTTGGTGTTCATAAATATATCTTAACATTTTGCAAAAGGGAGTTGGATGGTGACAATACCACATATACTTTATGGTTTTCCTTCTATCGAACCTTTCTGTTATGAAGAATGGTAATGGAGGTTTTGAAAGGTATTTTGGGTAAGCTGCTTGAGGAAAGAAGTTCCATACCTTCAATATCCTTCTTATACCTGGTAGTAGAATATCACTCTCAGATTTTCAGGGGAGGTTTTGGGTCAGTTACAAAGCATGCAGTCAAACATTCAAGGAAGCAATTGGAACACAAAACACTTGGCAACAGTCAGATTTGTTGGCAGGAATCGAGCAACATATCAAGGTGGGGAAGAAATCAATCCTTTTTTCCTTACCCTCATTCGAATATTAGTCAAGCACTAAATAAAGAGAAGAGGAAGAGTATTCCAAAACAAACCTCGATTTTAGATTTGCAGTCAGAGCATTTTCTGAACATGTGGCAATAAAAAGGATATTCCCAGATTTTTAGGCATCATACAGGTGGAAGTACATCATCAAAGAGGTTCATCTTGCAGATTTCCAGGGCGCCTGTCAACAATTGGCAAAGTTTTCAAAGAGTATCAAATCAACAATTGAAGATTAGATCAAATTTTCCAAAGTTGAAGATCAACAATCGATCAACTTTCCAGATTTATTCAATTCTATGATTTGATTTGATTTTCGTTTCCATAAATATAGAAATAGATTGAGATTGTATTCTCTATGTATTTTTATTATTGGGATATGTAAAGGGGTTCGGACTGGAGGGGTCCAGGGAGGCCTTTTTCTGTATCAGATTTTGTTTGGAGTTCAAAAAATTTGTTCAAGGACTGAATATGGAGTTGATTATCTCACAGATTCATGTGATGCATTTTTCTTAGTCTGTTATTTCCCTCATGTGATTGTTATTTCTTTGTATTTTCATCTCTTTAATGTGTTTATCTTCAACATGTTGAGTAGAGATAAGATGAAATATAATTCATTTTACATGACGCTCTTTTCATAAGTGCTCAAGATGCATGTCATCCATTCCCTCTAAACTGTTCTTAAATTCATCCTATATGCCTAACTGCAGTGGGTTTTTATTCTCATTTGACCTACAAATACAACAACAAACCTTATGTCTAAGAAAGGTGCAATTATCTTGCCTATGATTTCTTCTTACCTCACAACCAATTATTTTCATCCTCTTTGACTACATTGCCCAATGGATTTCCCGTGTTGTTCCAACCAACCATTTAAAAACCAAACCCAAATCTATCATAGCTAGCCTAATATCCAATCTAAACAAAGTTAAATCCTATAGAGAGATCCCTCTTTGATTCGTGGAGGGCTAGATCCTTGACTCCAAGTGGTTTTGTGGTTACCTTTGTCAATCTATCCTTCAGCCTGAGAAATTACAGAGTGCTAACAAAAAACAGAGAGTAACCTATGTTGTGTTGTTTATGTATGCTTCCAAAATTGTGCATAGGTGTTGTTAGTCAACATCTCATTCTTCTTCTTGATCAAGTTATATTTCTCAAAAATATTAAGTCCTGCAGGCTCCTGTATGCACTTAGTTGACAAGGTGGTATCAATATGTTTCTTTGATGAGGAAGTGGACATCATTTGTTGGTTTCCTGAAAAAAGTGGTGAATGTTGTCCCTCCATTACAAAGGTGGACTGAGTTTCTTCTCCTCCAGACCTGTCAGGAGTATGACTGGTCTTGGGCCTCTTTCTATAAACCTGGAAATATTCTGCTGAGACTTTTGTAACTGAAGGAGAGACCTCCTTTCTGGGTATTTTCTCTACTGGTACTTGTGGAGTGCTTGTTTGTAAAATGCTGGTAGGAGAAGGTTGTTGTTAAGTGTCTGACAGATTGTTTTCCTCCCACTCTGTCTAGTTCATGAATTTCTCTATTTCAGGTTTAGGCACATGAGCATAGGGGGGAATCTTGTTCTTTAGCCTAGTTTCTGCAATGATACCACAAGGATCATAGTGCCATGGGAAAATTTGCATGAACTTCATCTCCTGTAACAACTTATTGGCTTCTTCTCCTGCATCTCTATTGTTGCAAATGAAAGAACCTATTTGACCTTTGATCCTGAGTTGTTGTTTCTTATTGAAAGCTAAAAAATGAATATCATCTAAATTTATCACATGTCTGATATATTCCAGAGTGAATATTCTGACAGGAAAATACTTGGGAAACTTGTAGGGGGGTTATTCACATCCGTAGATCCTGATTTCTGTATGGTCCTGGTAGAGGTACCAGTCCCATGTTTTAGCTAGGTCTGATAGATGTAGAATACTCTGAATTTCATCATTTATAGTTGGCTCTGTTTTTCCACTGATCATGCATACCACTGGATGGTATAATTGATCTATGAAATCTTTGAAGTTGAACTCATATGAGTTCTTCCTCACTAAGGATGTCTAGGAGGTTACAAGCTAAGGGTTGTCATCTTGGTCCAATTTTTGTTGGGAGAAAGAGAACTTGTCATCTTTAAAAAAGAGGAACGTATACACCAGTATTGAAGAATATCGGAACATACCTTCTATAGAAAACTTGAACAATTGTTCATTTATGTTGTCAACTAAAAACTGACTATAGTCGAACTGTGTAGTAGCCTTTTCTTCAGTGGAGAAGATGGATAGAAAACCCAGAATGGGTTCATCTACCCACTCGTCTAAATAGTATCCTAGTAGACAACACAGGGAAGAAATGATCTGGTTACCTTTCACTGAGAAGATGGAGGAATGGTAGGGGGGATTACTTTTGGGCAACTGATCAATTTCAAGGAGGAATATCTCAAAGATTTGAGCTCTCTATGGGAAAGACAGCTTCTAGTACATCTCGGTCAGAATTTTGATGGAAAAAGGGGAAAGGGAGTCGACTCTGGGTATCTGTAGTATCTGGTTTAACGTCTCAGAGGTGATGGTAAAGAGAGTTTCACTAGATGCCAAAATGATGGACCTTTGGCTAGGGAGATGGTGTGCTTGGCATTTTAGAGCGAACTCGGGGAAATGGTAATTCCGGGGAACAAGGTATAGTGGGAGATTGGATTCCCAAAGCCCGATCTCGTTACTCTAGTCCAAAAAACATCTTTGAGCCAGAAGTGTAATTCGAAGAAGTCGAATTCACACTTCGGCTCTACAATCAAATAATATTTTTCGTCCAAGGGGATATGATCCAGATCGACGGGGGGAGGGAGAAAAATATTTTTGATAATCTCAGAAGATTTAGATTTGGGCACCATCGTCAAATGGATACCTGCAAACGAAGCAGGTGTAATCTCTGTTTACCAGGGTTTAATGAAGGCTTCTTGACTGAAATCTCGACAACTTTTTTCTAGAGAATGGGGAATGATGGCATCGATTGAGTCTAGATCGATGAACAATGCACAATGGAAAAAAAATGGGGTTAAATGGCTGAACGGGGTGTTCGTTATGGAGTGGAGGGTGATTCGAACGAGTAGTGGTAATGGTCGACTGCCTTGATTGGCCAACAGACATATCGGCTGTGAGGTGGAGGGCATTGAATGTCCAACGGGTAGATGGAGATAATGTGGAGGGTAATGAGCGGCCAATGGGTGGATGGGATGTGACGGGAGACAGGTCAGTGGAGGGTGATGTGTTGGCAGAGTAGTGGAGCATGATGTATAGATGGAGGTAGTGGAGTGTGACATCAGAGTGCAGAGGCGGTATGAGCAAGTGGTTTGGTGGTTTACTCGGAGGGGGGGGTAGGCAGTAAGAAGTCAAGAGTGAGGGGTGTCCGAGTTGAAAGAAAAATGACATGTTATGAGGGGCCCTCTTGGTAAATACCACCAACTTGAACCCCCCCACCATTAAAAGAAGAAAGGTCAGGGGGGTCTAATATTCTTTGTTGAATGTAGATCTGAGCGCGTCTGGATCGGTTGTTGATATCAACGCGCCTTTTAGCACAAAGTGCCAAACTTACATATCACCATGAAACTTAGGATAAAAACCTTTTATGGGTTTTTCGTGGCTTACCCTTTCTTCATTTTGTCACCAAGGGGTCAGAATTACATCATTTTGACTCAAATCAAAGGCATATAATCAACCTTTCACCAATTTTATTGAAATAAGACCTTCTAACCTATATCCTAATCTAATCACCTAACACCTTAACCCAGATTGAGTTGTTGGGATAAAAAATACTCTAACCTAGGACATTTGACCAAGCTTAAACTGTTTGATCAAACTTATTCACTAACCTATCTAACTTGGCTAACATTAAACTGTTTAGCCAAGTTTATTCACTATCCTATCTAACTCAGCTAAGATTAAACTGTTCAACCAAGTTTATTCACTATTCTATCTTCATAAATTGAAAGAGATTGATCATGGTTAGACCAATGAATCAAGCCAAATTATTCCATGGGTTTTTTTTTATCAATTTCTTTTCTATTTTTTATACCCTCTTTTGATTTTTTGTATTTTCTTTCTCTCATTTCTTTTTCTTTTTCTTTTTCTTTTCTTTCTTTCTTTTTCCTTTGTAAATCATATGCAAAATAAAAATAATATTTACAACATAATGTGACTAGAATAAGGGATAATACTCACCAGGTGATCCTATGAAACATAGGGTTATAACAAATTCAATACGATGTTGTACCAAAAAGTTACGATCAAAACATTGTTAAGTAGTTTAGGCTAGCTACCACTCAACAACGTGTTTTAAAGACACAACTACTGGAAAATTTGTTTTCCAATCTATTTTATATGGATTGTTTGCAATCATTTTCTGAAATTTATTGGAAGAAAAAAGTCCTTGCCTCTTTATTATTCCATAATATCACCTTGTATTATATAATGAGTGGTAGACTTTTGTAGATCACCAAAGGATTAAAAAGGTCAACTTAGTTGTGTTAGAAATTGGAGTGATTATTGAAAGACTTACATGGGTTTATAAAATAATGGAATTTCATCAAACAAACCAAGAAGTGTAAGAGCATATGTTGTTTCTTAATGCTTAAAATAACAATGTTTGATTCCGTAGTACAAATTCATAAGAGTTTGTTGTGGAATTGTTCAAGTCATTGAGCGAACAAGAATGAAGAATTTCCATAAAGTTGCACATGAACATACTGAATGGCACAATCTAGAGATATGAGGAGTTGGTTTTGGGAATCAAATCATGAAGAAGCTATGGAAGTAAAGTATACGATGCTATAGAGGTAAATAATTCACCATGAGTGTTGTGATGAGGACATTGCTACATAATCTGCACTTCAAAAAAAAATAGATATCCTTTGTTTCTACAAAAATATGGTATCCAATTTGATTTTAATGACAACCATGCATTTTATCACTCCTCATATCGAACAAAAGAATCAATAAAAGAGAATGTATAATATATGAAGACAATGTGGTTTCTCGTGTTTATGATATTGACATGGAAGACCAAGTGTTTGGAAAGTCCATAAATTCTTTCCTTGTGGCTTAAATGTTTTTCATGTTCTCTTGTTTTCTTTAGAAGACATAATTCATGAAACATTTCAAGCATAGCCATGATCTATAGCACTACCCAACAATAATGAGGAGGTCAATTAGTTTTTAAAGCACAACCACAACTAAATTTTATTGAAGGAACCTTTTGTCTATAGTACAGGAGAAACACCATCTCAAGAAAAAAAATAAAAAATAATCAATATTATTATAGTGAAAACCCCCCAAGGAGAGTTATAAGACAATGGAATATTTAAAAACCAAGTTGTTGGTGGGTACCCCTTTGCAATAAAAAAAATTCCTTAGGTGAAAACTCTTTTGGGGCACCTAAGAATAGTAGATGACTTGAAAATTAGTTCTCTGACATATTTCTACTAAGAAAAGAGAAAAATAAATAAAACATCACTGCAAAATCCTACATGTTACATAATACTATCCTATTTATCATGCTAGAGATTTTTTGAGGTGGAAGAATTTCCCTTCAATGGTTAGGGGTACTCCCTGGTACACAGTCCCAATTAGACTATGAACCATTTGGTTTAGGAGATCCATCCAGATTATGGCCCAGCTACCATTACTAGGTTTGAGGGGTGATTGGATGGTCATGAATGAAATGGGATATGCAGATGTAAACTAAGTGCATATATAAAATCTAACCTATCCTATCCTATCTAGGAGTGACTATGGTAACCAATTAGTAACTAGAAATGTAGCTAATCCCTGCAAATGACTTATTTGAGATAGTTGTTAAGAAGCAACAAGGTTAGACAACACATACATGCAAAGACATAGTCAGATTAGTGTAAACCATGAAAATTACATACATAAAACACTCATCATCTCTTGACAATAAATAAGAAAGAAGAAGCTAAACTACGAGAAAAAATTCTTTTTTCACAAGAATAATCTATAAGTAAAAGAGAATTCTTACATCACATGTAAACAACATAAAAATTGTTGAAAATAGTTTACAACAATATACCATCCACAAGAGTTATTCTTTCTAATAAAATGGCCCTGAGGGCTTCTCAATATTAATTATGAAAGTAGTTTATGAATATACAATGCTTGAAGAGCCCCCTCAAAATGGTCCTCTTCCTCTACTTATAATAATTTGAGTAACTACTAGTAGGGTCTTCTTGAATTATGCAAGAAGAAGTTACAAGTCCTTTTAGTTTTCCCTTCTCAAATGTTGTTGACAAGTGCTAGAATAGGATGAAGCTGATGAAAGTTAGAAAAAAGACAAAATAGAAGGTAGTTGTAGGAAAATTCAGATTTTCTATTTTGTCTTATTTAATTTTCTTTGTCCCTCACGTAAGCTACCCAAGCTTCATGATGTCTTTCGATTGATGTAACCCTATGGTACAAGAGTTATTTAAGGGAATCAACATGGGAGGATGAGTTGTTTGAAAGGGTTTTCATGTCCCTTGTCATATTGGACATGAAATCCTGGATCATAGGTTGAGTCTTGGTCAGCCAGATGAGATGCTCCTCCATTAAGTCTATTGTCACCTTGGTAGCTTCCTAAGCATCTTATTTTCTTTGATTCATATTTCTCTATGTTTATTAAAAGAGTTTCTCTTTTGTCTTGTTCTTCCCGATCTCTTCTATGGGAGGTAGATGTCCTTTATGCTTTAAAATGTGCACAATCTTGTGTAGTTGTGCATAGATGGCCAATGGCATATTTCTTTCCTTTGCATCTCTCACCCCAACTTGTTGGAAATGATCAAAGGAAGCATAATCGATTTTCCTTTTCCATTCTGGAGCACGAGGTAGCTTGGATAGAGCATCTAGTTTCTTAATGAACCATCATCACATATCATTCAAGCCTTCTTGGAAGGAAACAAATTGGACATTCTTGGCTTGTACATAGCTATGTTGAGTGATTATTTGTGCTGCCATCTTCTAAAATAATTGAAGGTGGGAATACATGTATGTAGCCATCTCATTGAGCACTACCATGACCTTATTGGTGCATGCCTTGAATTCTCTGAAGTTCCCTTCATATTTCTTTTCCCACTTGACTTGTTCCTCCAACTCCCTAATATGATCATCCTCCTCTTTGTTTTGGAGGACCAGATCCTTGAGGTTATGTTCCATTTCCAATGTGAAAGTGGTGTCAGTGGATGCAATAGAAAGCGGGTCTTTTTTGACATCTTCTGTCTTCGGAGTCTCTATTACAACTAATAAGGGGCTAACCCCAGTGACTGGGAGATTTCCAATTTTTTTTTGGACAATCCTATCGGTGGCCTTATCAAATCAGAATTTATTATGATTTTCCACCTTACTGGGCTTATAGGATGCGTGAATCCCCAACTCAAGCTCTCCGACTGGAAGGTGACCACCGATGAGAGGAACCTTTATTGGCAATCCCGGAATGTCGATGTCCATGGGAGAAGTGTCATCATTCATTATGTATTTATCTTGTTTCCTTTGTTCATATTCAACTGGCTTTGTTGTTGCCTCATCCGTTTCTCTTCTCTCAGTTGTTGTCGCTGCTATTTCTTTTGCTTCTACTATTTCTTCTTCTGCTGCTTTGGTTTTATATTCTTCTTCTTTTTGTTTCTTTTTAGCAATCTCCTCCTTATTTGTATGTACTTTCTCTTTCTTCCTTCGTTTCTTATTCTCAATTTCCTTATCACCTTCTCTTTTTCCTCTTTGTTCGGCTTCTTGGAATTCCTTATGATTTTTTTTAACCTTGGCCTCAACCTTTGTCACATATTTTATTTTCCTTTCTTCTTATGTTGTTGTCTATGATTGAAAATCATAAGTTGTAGTCATGGTTTCCACTTTTGTTGCTGCCACCTCTTCTTTATCTTTCATATGTGCCTCTTCTTGGGACTTTTTCTCATCTAAGATCCTAATCAGTGGTTTTCCTTTTCACCTGAAAATAAATTGATGATAATTTCAGGCACCATAGTGGATATCTTCTTCTTCCCACTTGGCTAATGTGTAATCCCATCTATGTCTATGTTTGATGCAATATTCCTTGACCACGTCCTTCAGGTAATGTCTTCAGAATCTCTCTTCCTTGAAGTGGAACAATAACAATGTGTCTTCCTCAACTTGAGCCTACTTAACATCTACAAAGGAGTACGTTCTGACCCATAATGGTAAAGTAGGTCAGATGGTCTTCTTATCTCTGTAGAGTGATGCTATGACTCCATGGATTATGGTATTATATGCGATCTCTTGCACTAGTAGCCTATAAAGGAAAAATATGAGGAGCTTTGATGGCTCCATATATCCTTATATACTTCCCATACTCCAAGAGATACCATTCTCCTATTCTTCATAATATATCTTAGGCTTTGTTGGTCATGCAAGGTGTAGGTGAATCGAAGATGAACTGATATAAGGGCACCATGGCGTAATTACAAATTTGGTGATTCTTGGTTCTGTATGTGTGCTCCCAAAGCACTTTGCAGTAGATGTGAATAGATGGGCCAGTATACCTAGTCCATCTTAGGATATCGATGGCATACACATACCATGTCCAAAAGGTACGAGGACATGTGAAAAATGGGAAACTCACCGGTGGTGGTCTCTTTGGATGCTCTGATAGAGTCCTCTAAAGATGCTAACAAAATATCATCCCAATTAAAGGATGACCCAACATCAACATAGTAGTATATGAGGGGCACCAGGGATAACATGAACTTTGACATGTCTTGCTCCCCATACAATATACACAACATTTCTACAATGTATTGATAAGGCGTATTCAACGAGCTAGAGGGATATTCTCCTGAGGGTCTTGTTAGAGCAAGATTTTCCTCACCCCATACAATCTTGCATAGAAGGCCTTTTTCCATTTCCCTATGTAGACTTGTAATCCCTTTTTTCAAATCCCAGAGCTAAAAATACATTTTTTCCACATATACGCACCTTTCCTACTATACAACATGCATATACGCAGGTTTCACCACTACATCACGCGTACATCGGGAAATGTTCCCAAAATTGAAAAATGGTGTCGTGTTTCCATGTCACGTCACGAGATCCTTGGCCTTCCATATACTCGAAACCTTCTGACTCGACCCTTCAGTTGCACTTGAAGGCTATAAATGAGCCAAATCTGAGCTATGGAAAGGAGGATAAATAATTCAACTTTGAGAGAAACGTTACTCTAGAGCAATTATTCACTTCACATTGAGTCTACATCCCTTTGTCCTTTAAGTCTAAATACATTGTTCAGCCCCCAAGCTCTTCCCTTATTGATTGATAACTTCATTGTCTCTCTTACATGAGCTTGCATTTGGTGGAGGATTGAAGTGGTGGAGGCCCATTTGGAAGGAACTTGGTTTCTCGGTGCCGACCCGTGTCGAAACAGAAGTCTGTAACTTATTCACTTTTGTTGATTATATCTTAATAGAAATACTCTTTTCTCATCCAATTAACATCTTGCAAATATTTGAATTATTATTCCATGGGCGTATTTGTTATGAATGTTGGTGGATTATGCTATTGAATATGCTAACATCATGTATTATCACCATATGATTGCATTGCTTGGTTGTTGAGGACTAGTTGCAGGTATATTGCTTTGGGTCAAGTGCTCAAATGTGGACTTCATCGAATGTCTGGAAGAGGTAGGCCTTTTATCTTGTCTTGCTAGCTTATTTTTTTATATAGCATACTTGAGAGTAGAGTTGATTTCTGTAGTCATTTCCATATGTTGTGGTTTACCCCTATCCATAGAGATATTTTCCTTGTAACAAACTTATTTTGAATGAATTGATGGGCTTGTACTAGAATTTGCATAGATCTTTTTCCTTGAGTGGAAATTTCTTTATAAGGTCTTCATTCAATGACAAATCCCCTTTCTCCAAGCGATAGTATGAGGCTATGTATGATGATTAGAATGATGCTATGGGGTGTCCATTGGCATTGAGTATGTGTCTATTATCCATGTCTAGATGTCTCACTATCCATGAGATTGCATTTACACATGGAAAGACCGTTGCATTGGTTACCACTCTATGTAATTTAGATTTCCTGATGTTCTTGAAGATTTTGAGATTAGGGTTGTCTTCTTCTTCTTGAAGGAAACTATGGTTCTTGAACATCTAAAATACTTCACCCCATTTAAATGAAATTCCCTTGTCAATAAATCCCTTGGTATCATCATAAATTGGCCTTAGGACATCTGCCTCTTCTTCTTGGTGGCTTTTGCTTGCAGAGGCCTCTGTCATGGGATGTTTGCTTGTAGTTTTATTGCGTGGAAACATACTCGAATACAAAACAAACATATTCCCCATTAATGCAATAAAACACTAACCAAAAATATCATATTCTTAATATTTCAAAGGGAAACAAATCTATGAAGGAAAACAGCTAGAATTAGCCTATGTGATTAAGTTATTTCTTAGGTTTTCGGGAAAAATCAGTGGGTTTGTTGATAAGTACCCGCATTGAAGTCTAAGGAGATAATTGTGTTAATATTGGGAGGTAATTCATCATCTGAAGAGGAAAGGAGTATGGGTGACATGGTGAAGGATTGGTAAAATACAATTCAATGTCAAAGGGAAGAAAATATTGGGTGTATCGGCTTTAATGACTCCAATACTACCAACATAGAGGGGTGCTTCACTGGAATCAATGTTGTCAACTTTTCCAATATGCAAAGGCAGTTTTGACACTATTAACATGAACTTCACTGGTATGGCAAGGTAGTACTGGCGGAGTTTTCACTAGATTCACCGATAAGGAAAGGTAGTACCAGAGGAGTTTGTGTGAACTTCCCCAGTATGCAAAGGATGTTATCAATGGAGTTTGCAAGAAGTGTGTTGGTATATGGAGAATAGTACCAAAGGATTTGTTATAAACTTCACCGACATAGTAAGAGATATTTATGGTGTCGATCGAACTAACATTAACGATAAATCAAGGTACGTGTCAGTGTCGATCACTCTAATCCTGCCTATAGAGAAAGGTATGTTTCCACATGATTTGAAACAACTTTGTTGATATGCACTTGAACTCAAAATTTGACTAAGTGCTCGATGGGAGATTGTAATGGCAACTATGGCTCATGGGGGGGAGGAAGGGTTAAGTCTTAATTTGTGTTCAAGCCTAGGATGTGGGCTCAGCTCAACTCGCACCAAAGGAAGATGCCTTCCATGCCTAGGAACTGGTTGAATGTCAAAGGGTTAGGGTGAAAGTTCTATCGAAAAAATTGGTTCTTATGGTTAGGGTAAGGACACCAATGAGGTATAAAAAAGGGGGTTATTGTTATTTTTATCGATGGATTAGGTATGTGTACAGATCAGGGTTGGTTGAACTTGGGTAAGGCATGGCACATGGAGGAAAATTTTTAGGGCAGTCTCGGGTAAATCAAGGAGGTGTATTGCATTCGAAAAGGTAGAGAAGGTGATTTTTATGGCGAGTTCACATTCTATGGAGCATAATGCTATATCTGAAATTAACCTAAAATGGGAATAAAAAAAAGGACACATGGAAAGTCAAGGTTGAAGGCCTACCTGATGTAGTGTTGATGTGTGGATAGAAGGTGGGCTCGAATACAGGTGAGACGTCTCCCATGAGGACGCTCTTCAACGTATATTAGGTGCTCTCTCTCTCTCTCTCTCTCTCTCTCTCTCTCTCTCTCTCTCTCTCTCTCTCTCTCTCGACAATGAGCAAATGAAAATGTGAGCTTCAAGGAAATGAGGGCGGATTTATAAAACTTATTTGACATGAAAATCGATGTACTGGAGGTGGATACTTGAACTTCGCTAGTGTACTAGCCTTGTCAATTGGAAGCTTGATAGTTAACCAAGTTTTTTTGTGAAGGGAAAAGGAGTGAACTTCCCCAGTGTTGAACTTTGTGTATCGACAACAAAGGTGTGAAATTCGTCGGTGTATCAGTTAAGTTCATCGGAAGTTCACTGGTAATGAATAATTCAATGTTAGGAGTAAAGGTTTTAACTTCACCGGTGTATTGGTGTCAACGATAGGAAGTTGGCCATTAACAAGGCTTGTGTGTCGGAGATGGTGGTAGGAACCTTGTTGATGTAATGGAGGAGTTGGTTGTACTATCACTAGTATGCAAAGGCTCAAACATTAAGAGTTTCCCTTTTTCAGTGTATCGGTGAGTTCGTCATGAATTTGTCAGTATTGATTGTATTGGCAAGTTTGTCACAAACTCATCAGTATCGATAGAATCCAAAATATAAAAAGAATTGCAATTCATGAAATCCTCAAAGTGAAAGATCATGAAGATGAGCAGTCTTCTCAATAAATTAAGAGAGTCTTAATACAAAAGGAAGGTACCCTTTTCTTGGTAGGATTTGACTCTTCGAGAAATGAGACAAGAAAACAAGGGAAGGTGTTGGTGGTGTTGGAAATATTGTCTTTGATATGTTGTCATTGATGTCAATAGTCGATGTCATTGTGATGTGATGATAAGTCATCGTTAATGAATTTTCATTGATGTCAACAATATAACAGTTAGCAAAGAATGAAAATTCCAAACAGTATGCAGAGAATGAAAATGTCAAACAATATGCAGAGATTCAAGCTCAGAAGCAAGGACATTAATCAAATCTCAAAAGGAAGAGCGCATTGGATAAATGCCATCGGGATCGCAATCCACACAAGAAAACTCCAAAGGGTTCAAGAAATAATCCTTCCCATTGAGATATTTTTAAGGAGTAGTCGCGCAGAAGAGATAAAACGAGGTGTACAAGAATCCACTCTAAAGCTCAGGAGAGGTAGCATGCATAGAATCCATGTACAAAAGAATTAATGAAGCACAAGGTATTAAAAGATCAAGAGAAATAATGATGAATAGATCATAAGAAAGATAGTTAGATTGAGGTGAAGTCAGAGTTTTGAATAATTATATCTGGACCGTCAGATCTGGGAGTTACAAGAGAATGACCGTTGGAGGACTGGTCAACGATCAAATCGAGTCATGATCGTTGGATAGGCAAGAGATAGTTCAAGGGCAGGAATTGATTGCAGAGCATGAAGGGAGGATTAAAAAATGCGTTAATTCCAATCCCACAATTAGTCTAGACCGTCAATCATCACCCGCCAATAGATCTACGGCTGGCATCAATTCCACTACCAACGAGCAGTTTCCATTGCGTAACTTGATGATAGTTTTAAACATTGTGCTAGTTGGGACCCCACAATCATCCCTGATCGTTGATCTACTCAAGGAGTAGTCTCGACCATTAGATCATAGAGGAAGCCTGCATAAAGAAGGAAAATAATCCTATGCGTTGATGTAGATTTTGAAACAAATCAAGATCGTCAGATCGAGGGGAAGTCAAAATAATTAGATCTCAAATGACAGATCTGAAGTAGGAGATTTGGAATATATCTTAGCCATTGGATTAAAGCTGAGTAGAACAATACTCAACCCCGACGTTGACTACTCTGGAGAAAAGAAGCCCAGAATGGGTAAGATTACCCGAAGTGGACATGAGTCATCTGATCCAAAGAACACTTCGCATAATATACCGACCATTGGATCGAGTAAAGTGGAAGGAAAGTGTAAGCCACAAATGTTCTGAAGAGGAAATGAGTCATCTGATTTGAGAAATATTTCGGGAGTCATATTGACCGTCCAATCTATATAAAGTGGAAGGATAGGATAAGCAAAGACAAAGGTCAGAACCCTGAAGTCCCGAAGTAAATGAGGACCATCAGATCTAAACCATACATGATGGTTGTTGGATCAGACTAGTGGTCAACTTCGGTGCTGACCGCTTCGGCGAAAATGGGTTGAGAACATGTAAATTCACTTGAAGCGCTAAAGGACGAAGTAACTCTTAGTCGTTGATTTGAGATACATTTCGGGAGTTAATAAAACCATTAGATCCATGAGAAGAACATGTTCCACATGAGGAGATCCATGTGAGCAAGGACACGTGGCGCAATCAGATGATCACAAGTCTCAAAGTGAAGTTGGCATTTCAGGTATGCGTAAGGCACGAATCTAAGTGACACATGGTTGCCACTCAGTCATTGCCATGTCAAAAAGTGATGTCAGCATGTTACGTCACTCCGAGAGTTTGTACTTCAGGAGTTTCACCACCAACAAATGCCCGAAGTCTTGAAGTTCCAAAATGAATGAGAACCATTCATCGTGCATATAAAATATTGATCATCCGATCTACTATGGGAAAATATGCTTCGGGAAATTTGAAAGATTACAGAGGTTGGAATTTGCAAAGGAAAAAGTCCCTAAGTAATGACAATCGTCCATCTCATCGTGCGATTAAAATGTGACCGTCGATCTTAACAAGTGATCAAGAACTTATTTATCCTAGCACCTGGTCACCACCTACGATCGTATGGAATAAATAAATGAGGATAAAAGAAGATGCAACACTTAAATTAATAAGATAGTGGTTCTGTGCCTGTGGTCATATGAAAATGGTTTGAAGGAAGCACCTCATATAGATTTAATTCGACAGAGAGTTAACACTAGAACAATATAGAGAATTGATAAAAGATCAAATATGATCTATTGGTGAACTGAGAACACAGCAGAAGCATGAGTATGATATAATGAGTTGATCCATGTCTGTGATCAACTCATGAAGACAAAAGAACTGACACACATTCATGATTAAAAGAGAGTTAAAACATAAGCATTATGAATAAAGGATAAAAATAAAAATGATATTATTTAATTTAATATTATCATTTAATTGAAAAGGTACAATGGTTCAAATATAAAAAGACACAATTATTCAAATTCACACCAGTTGGAAGACTATATAAACAAGAAAGAATGGTGAGAAGAAGGGTAGTTGAATTTGTTGAAGTATATATATTTATATATAATGGATTGAATGAGGATTCATTCTATCAGGTTGGTGCATGTTTACAAGCTGGGTCTTGTATGAGGATTGGATTCCTCACATCTCAGTTGGATCTAAGATCAACAAGCTGGGACTTGTTATGAGGGTTGGATTCCTCATTTCTCAGTTGGATCTGAGAACTACAAGCTGGGTCTTGTAACTGAGAGATGGGTCTCTCATAATTGTTTGAAGATGAAGATATTCAAAGATTGATATTATGTATTCATTCAAGTTAAAAAAATAAATAAAATATTTATTCTTTTATATATTGGTTGAGAAAATGAAATAAATATATCTTGTTCAATTGATTTATGAAAAGTGGAAAATTGTCCAAATTTTTGTGACACTGATTCACCCCCCCCTCTCAGTGTCAAGTGTCAATTTCAACAAGTGTCTGACACAACAAGATTATATTCACATGTATTTTCTATAGAATCCTAGTTGTTTTGATAATATTGTCATATTCATCATAATAGTGATTCTTATTCGTAAGCATTGATGTCTTTATAGAATGTTGTAGAGTCCTCAATATTTATAGTACTCTACTGTTGTAGAGTCCTCAATATTTATAGTACTGTACAATACCTTCAACATTGTCCAAATTTCTTCTACAAAAGCAAAAATAGAGAACTTCCATCCTTTTAAATAATGCAGATTCTAGTCTATTTCAAAATGAAGAATCTACCTACTACCAAATGAAAATCCAAAGTTAACAATGAACAAAAGAATCTTTGAAGAGATTCCAACAGGTGAAAAAATAACTAGCGCATATTCATATTGGTTTCTTTAGATAACTGGAGTATATCTACCTCTTTTCTCAACAATTTAGTAAAATAATTTCTTTTTCAATCACACATTTGATTATTTTCTATGGTTATATTTGATATTATCCCCTATCATTACATTCCTTTTGATAATTCTATTAACCAATTCCATCTTTTCCAAAGCTCATACCCTACTTCATCGATCGAGGTTGCTCTCAACTTCAATTGGGGGGGTGGGGCATACAAGATATCTCATAATCATTCTTATTACTTTGGGTCTATATGCTTTCAAGAAGAATAAAGTCTCCAAAAGGCAAGGCTACAAAATCATCCAAAAGAAAGTATCACAAAGAAAAATATTCATAGAAGAAGGTTGAGGAAAGAAGTTGAAATAGTCATTGTAGATTTATGCAAATATGTTTTAGAGTGCTAAAAATGTATTTCAAAGTGCTGAAAATAATTCTATAAAGAAAACAATGTTGCAAAGCACTGAAAATAGCGCTAGAGAGTGCTAAAACTAATGTTGCATAGTGCTAAAATCAGTGTTGTAGAGCACTAAAAATATTGATGTGGAGTTTTGGAAATAGTTTTTACGTCAAACAAAGAGATGAGGGAGGTTCCTATTTGATCAGTGGTGTATAACATATGGGTTATAATTTATTAGAAATTTGTCAGTCCCCTAGCTAGGCAGCTGATTTTAGACAATTTTTGCAAATCAAGTCTTCTAGAAAAAAAATTGAAACACTTAGAAAGGAAAAATGAAGTAACTTTCTAGACCATGTTCAGTTGGCAATACAAAAAATTGCAAAACTTATGCCAATTTCTACATTAACATTGTAACCAACAATATTTTGAAGTTGTCACATAAATTTATTCTTAAATATTTGAATTATTTGTATAATGAGAACATGCTTAGA